>CM025656.2:3633968-3646119 GCA_014621495.2 Entosphenus tridentatus
CCCCCCCCCCCTCCAGTATAGCCTTAGCAGACTGTTGGGGCAAGTGTCTTTCGTGCTGTTAGCGAGCACCGATGATGGTCGGCACCGCACACGACGGTCAGCACCACGCCCAGCCTCATTTGTCTCCCTGGTGGCGATGTTAACACACGGCACCAGGTACTCGTTTGAGGCCGAGTCGACCACCCAGAGAGACACACACACACACAACTATCCCAGGCCAGCCACACACACACACACTCCCAATTCTCCCCAGACCCCCCGCATTTCACTCTCACGTCACCAGGTACTCATTTGAGGCCAAGTCGACCTAGGAGTGGCCGACAATCGTCTCCGGTGTTGACCGCGATCAGGGATCGAACTCGGGTCCACTGGCTTCGTAGAGCAGCGCGCGAACTGCTAAACTGCCGCCCTCCCCACGCGCCGAATCAACACGCACACCTTCACGCAGATGCGCAGGGGAAGTAACGAATAGGGCGCGCTTAATCAGTTATTCCACGGAGGCTTTCGCGGCCAACATTACCCATGAGAGGTTTTTTTGTCGGGTTAGATCGCGCCACCGTCAACGTGTCGCTAAACCCGACGCCGCCCGATGCGGCAAAACAGTTCGTCACGCGAACAAAACCCTGCCAATTAGTTACCAGTTCGGCGTGTTGGAGGGTAAACCCGCGACATTTACACTTCGAGTACGGATGGTGACGTTTCGCCTGCAATTACAACGGCCGGCCTCATCGCTCGACAGCCAAAATCGTGGAGGAATCTTCCTGTTAATCGCCGGTCCGCACGCGCGTGCCCACGGACGCGCGCCCGCTTTACCGCCATCGAGTCCCGGAGCCCAATTCCTCGCTGTAATAAAACGGCGAGTCGCGCTATCGCCCCGGGGTCAACTCGACGAAAGTCCCTTTTTTATTACCCGGTGACGGGCCACAGTGAAATGAGCCTCCCCCCCTCCTCCCACGTTCACAGGCGGGCACTTTGTGAGGTCTCGATTCCTTTAAAAACTAAAAAAGGATAAAGGCGCAGCGCTGCAATTGCTGGCTCGCGCCCCTGCTGGTGGAGAAGGGGCCTCTGCTCTAGAGGGCTCCAGGAGGGAGAGAGCTCCTCCAACAGCTCGGTATGCATTGAGATTATTGAGATTGTTTGGCTGCTCTGAATGCGCCAGGACCAGTTCGGACATCGCTAGCCGTGACTGGGAATCGAACTCAGGGCACGGGGCTCAAAGCGAAGTGTTTGTGACCTATTGTCCTGGGCCTCCCTTATTAATAAACGCACTTCCGCCGAGGTCGCTGGGGTCATAGCGCAGCGCGCCAACTACTGCCGCCACTGCTCGCGGTTGCGACGATGGCGATTGTTTCAAATGATGACGACGGTTACAGTAGATACGACCGTGATGATGATCACGATGATTAGGATGATGATGCCTGGTGGGCCTGTGCCAGCCACGATGCATCACTCACGATCATGATAAGTGTAATGATCATGACATTGACAATGATAACGCCAATAATAATGATTATAATGATGATATTTACGATGACAGCAATAATGACAATGATAAATCAGATGCTGACGAAGGTGACGATAACGTTAATTACCATGTTTAAGACGACGATAATGACGGTGGCGATGACGGTGACAGTGATTTCAATGAGGACAAATACACCAATAACCCCAGCTGAATTTTGCGAGCACTTGACATGAACAGTAAGCACCGCTGTCACTCACAATGACGACAGCGCTCACCGACAATCGCGCGTCTTACCACCCCTCGGGCGAGCGAGGGACCCTCCGTGTCTCTGCCCCCAATCTAAGGTCCATGGACACGGCCATTGTTACACTGGGAGCAGATCACAAAAGGGCTTCCACTCCCAGCACACATCCGGTAATAGCGGCGCACGGCAACGGCTCGGTTTTCTCTCTCTCTCTAAAATATAAAGTATTAAATAAACCACCTTTCTCGGTGGGAATGAATTTACAAAGTCAAATTGCATCGGCACCCAACGGAAACCTTCTTGGGATGTCTGTAAGCTCGGCAGAAAATACTCAATAACGAGCAAACTCTGGACTGGTTTCAACGTGTGCAGTGTCTCATCAGCAGTCAGGCTTGCTTGACTCAATGCTGGCGAACGGCTGATGTTAATGGCACGGAGACCAGCTTCATGATATTGGTGCAACTCAGTGTCGAGATGGAATGTCAGGTGATCTCCCTCCTCTCGATCCGCTACTTTTGGTGTGAAAGTCAACAGCTGAGAATCTCCGTCCACTGTTCATAGTCACGTGGGGGCAACCCCAGCTCCTTATCCTCCTTTTTGCCTCTACGCCGATGACTCTATGTGCCGAGTGGCACCCTGCCACCGACCAACTCACTCATTCCCCTACTCACTCACCTACCCACAGGCTCACCTACACATCTACTCACTCACCTACCTACTCACCTACCTACTCACCTAATCACTCACCTACTCACTCACCTACTCACTGTGGAATCTCCTCCTCCTCCCCTTCTTCTCTGCATCCGACACAGCGCGTCGCACCATACAACCAACTCACTAATTGACCTACTCACTTACCTACCTACTCACCTACTCACTCACCTACCTACTCACCTACCTACTCACCTACTCACTCACCTACTCACTCACCTACTCACTGTGGAATCTCCTCCTCCCCTTCTTCTCTGCATCCGACACAGCGCGTCGCACTATACAACCAACTCACTAATTGACCTACTCACTCACCTACCTACTCACCTACTCACTCACCTACCTACTCACCTACCTACTCACCTACTCACTCACCTACTCACTCACCTACTCACTGAGGAATCTACTCCTCCCCTTCTTCTCTGCGTTTATGCCGACAGTAACTGCACCTCCGTTTATATCGCGGGCAAGGCATTGTTAAACTCCGTTGAGCAATTGGTAAATATTCAAGGATGGCATTTCAATTGGCGGTGGCTTCAGTTTAACAGCGTACGGATACAACCGGGAGGCGAGAACTTGAACTAGGCCTCGGCAAGATAAGGTAAAAGCAACGAGTCTACCTTTACCCTCCCTACCTTTTACCCTTACCCCATATAAATTACCCGATTACAGGGTAATTACTGGGGTACTACTACACATGAAAAAGGGTTATAACAGGTCAATGCTAGGTAGAGCGCTTTATTCATATAGAATACTCTCGATGATTCCAATTTTAAATGGACTGCGCCACGGAGCTTTTAGCGAGTGGTAAACAGGGTATTCACCGGGTAATTCTTCGCGCTACCTTTACCCTACCCCTCGGCAGGGTCGACACCTTTACCTTTTACCCTTTTACCTGGTAAAAAGGGTTAATTACTTTACCTTGCCGAGGCCTAACTTGAACATAACAAACTCGATGTTTGAGTGTCACCCAAGTGCGGCTGTGTATGGATCCTGCAAACACTCTCGCACGTAAAATTATGTAAAGCTTTAGTGACTGCATGGATTCATCTTCTTGGTTCTTTCGGTAAAGTCATGTAGAAGGGAAATAATAAAATAATAAAAATAAAACATAATAAAATACAATTCTCACGACGTTTCGGCCACAACGCAAGCAGCCGTCCTCAGGTGAAGAACAGGTCTGTCGGAAAGACAGCGTCTGAATGAACACCACCAAGCTTGGCAGCGTATATTTAAGCTGGGTTAGAGGAGGAAGGGCGCCTTGACAAAGGAATTTGCATATCACTTGCCTTGGGATTCTCCAGGATTCCCGACTCGTAGCTGCGAACGGCAGAAACGGAGGGAGAAAAATCACGAGTGTGCACGGATCCCCGCGAAGATTTCCAACATTCGCTCTGTCCTCGAAAAGTGTTCAAATCGCCATTCCTAACTTTACGTTTCAAGCTGCGCGCGGGGGATGGCGTCGCGTTTAATGACTTCATGCTGGCGGGGAAGTGCTCGCTTCCTTTCAGCGTCGGGCTTTGCGAATCATTTCAGCGCTGGTCTCGTGCCGAAACATTTTGCGGCAAGCGTTCGATAAATCGCGGCCGGTTTTCTCCACGGGCGAGTCCCGAACGGAAACGCAACGCCACACTAAAGTTTCATTCAGATCGGATCACCTGTTTTTTTGCACGCGAGTTAGCCCGAGACAGCTACGGAAGAAAATAAGACACACAATCTTGATTTGAATCTTTGGTTCTTTCGGTAAAGTCACGTAGGTATAAAATAAAATCAATCTCGACGTTTCGGGCGCAACACAAGCATCCATCATCAGGTGGGAAAGCGTGGTCTGCTGCTCAGGCAGACTGTGTTAAGACACACGGTACAATATGAGAAAGACGGCACAAGTGAGATCTAAAAAAATGGAATGCACTGGGACCCCCCCCCCCCCCCCCGATTCTTGAGAGTCCTTCGAATAGCGAGAGAAGGTAACGGGACAGCCCTGCAATGTACAGCCTCTGCCACTGCTGGCAGACGGGGCCTCCAACGGAGGGAGCTCTGGGGAGCCCCGCTATACAGGCTATTTTGGCCTAATCTTCCACGCTGGCCAGATGTCTTTTATGAGGTGGGGTTTGGGGGAGGGGAGGGCGTATATGGCATCATGAGTTGACTCTGATGCAGAGGAGAGCCACTGACCTGATGTGCATGAGGTTCGCATCCATGCTCCAGGGACTCTTAGGGGTTACCGGCAAGGGAATTCCATTTTCCTGCGGGCAGCAGAATAGATCATCATCATCATTGTTACCATCATCATCATTATCATTGTTACCATCATCATCATCATTGTTACCATCATCATCATCATCATTGTTACCATCATCATCATCGTTACCATCATCATCATCATTGTTACCATCATCATTATCATTGTTACCATCATCATCATCATTGTTATCATTATCATCATCATTGTTATCATCATCATCATCATCATCAATCAGAGCATTGCCATCATCTTCAATTTGCCACTGTCAAAACTCAGAATCAGAATATTCATTTACATTGCAGGAATTCCATGAGCTACAATGCTCTTTACCACAGATGTCCAGTAAATCACCGACAACAGAAAATCATTTGTTCCAGACCAATGGATTTTTATCATCATCAATAAATCCATCAATAGCATCATCTTCATCATCATAATTGGTCACAAAAATAATTGTGTCTCTTACCAAAAAAACAAATCATTCAGTGACATAATCAGAAGCAATATTGTCAAACAACTTCATCATAAATTATCATCATCATTATCATCATTGTATCCAGATCGATAAGATCATGATTGATATCAATACCATGCTAGAATTTCCATTTCCATTAAATTAGCACATTGCCAAAAATAAGTTATGCATTGTAAGTGAATAATTTAATCAAACCCCATAAAATATCAATAGTCCAACTGATTTGGTGCAAAATAACAGATATCGCCAATATAATTGCCAAGCATGAACCCATGACCTACAAGATATATACGAATCAAGACAACGTTTATTATATAGCACTCGATGCATGCACCGTGAGATTAACAATCAATATCAATCAATGGCAGTCGTAGTCGTAACCTTTATTTAACCAGGGGATAAAGTAAACCTCTTCGTAGAGACAGAGGAAACAACACGGAGGCTTTTGCGACCATTATCATCCATAAGAGGTTTTTGTGGTTAGATCGTGTAAATATATAAATGTGTCGTTAAACCCGCCACCACCCGACACAGCCAACTAGTGAGGGTTGTCACGTAAACAGAACGTGCCAATTCGTTATTAGTACAGCACTAGTGTGTAGTGTATAGTGTAGTGTATAGTGTAGTGTATAGTGGAGTGTATAGTGTACTATACTAGTACAGCACTAACTGGTTGTGTGTTGGAGAGCCAAGCCACAACATTTACAATCTGAGTACGACGTTTCGCCAGTAATTACAACTAGCTGCATCAGGCGACAAATCTGGCTGTCGCCTGATGAAGCTAGTTGTAAATACACACAATATGATGTATCACTCCCTGTAGTAGTGACGAATTGGCACGTTCTGTTTACGTGACAAACCTTACTAATTGGCTGTGTCGGGTGGTGGCGGGTTTTAACGACACATTTATATATTCACGCGATCTAACCCAAAAAAAACCTCTATTATAGAGGAAACAATGTTTCCTTCATTGACGGCAACTTCCATAAAGTCCATTAAGTCCAAAATCAAAAGTAAAAAAATATTTTTATAATTTAAATAGATAAACTCCATTCTAAACGGGAGCAACCTGGAACGACGTTTAATAATACATTCGATCAGATTCTTATTAATAAAGGCTACTTAAGAAGGTGATTTTCAACCCGAGCATATTTGATCGCCAAGAATCATAAACCGCTACGCTAACTCCGTCCATCCTCGCCGCAGCTGCTTTTGGGCTCCCGTCCACGCGTTGCGTTATTGCGAGGAAGCCTGGCCTGACTTGGCGCTTTGCGCGCGAGCCAATTGCTGTACCAGCCAGCGCGCTATCATTTCAT
The DNA here is from genome assembly GCA_014621495.2 of Entosphenus tridentatus. Lineage (NCBI taxonomy): Eukaryota > Metazoa > Chordata > Hyperoartia > Petromyzontiformes > Petromyzontidae > Entosphenus > Entosphenus tridentatus. The sequence continues at coordinate 3,640,425 of CM025656.2, forward strand.
TACAGCGATCGCACGCAGACAAATCGATCGCCGTTCCCGACCCCAGAAAATCATGAAACGTGAAAAATCTCCCATTACGGCAAGGAGAAAAAAAAAAACCTAACAGAGCTGGTGCGGTGCGTTTATCTAACAGTATCCATACGACCACAGGCCCGTGATTAACAGCGGGATTAGGTGATAACATATACCATATTGAGTGCGGTGGCGAGTGTGCCACGCAGCAAACCCGGTGACCAAAGTTCGATTCCCGCTCACGTCCAGCGAGGGCGGCAAATTGTCGACGTTCGCCTTCGCGGCAAATGTTACGATTCGCGACCTTGATTCGAGATGGCTCCGGTCGGGTGGTGGAGGGTTTTTTAGTCAAACGACAAAAAAACATCACATCTCTACATCATCTAACCGAAAATAAACCAGTCGTGAACCATTGGGCGAATATACGAAGCGGTTCTGAGCCTTCTTTAAGCCGACTCCGCCTCGCATGTGCAGCTGGTGCGGACTGTAAACAATCAGCACTGGGGAGACAAACGCGGCCAGAGCATGCGGTTGGCCACCCACCCCCCTCGTGGCCTTCGTAGGCGCTCGCCAACAGCACTTGCCACAAACAGTCTGTCGAAGGCAATTTAAACATAGATGATTCTGAGCGAGTGACTGGTGTCAATTCGAATGACGTCCCGGGAGGACTCAAGAGCTGAGTACACGTACAGCCCCGTTGTTGCCAATCCACTGCTGGATGAGGGCCTCTCCACACTGTGCGGGTCACGGGTTTTACTTTTTACCACACTTCACCAAGCCGGTCAGCAGTGCAGGCTGGCAACTTGCCTCCTCCCCGTGGCGCGTGATGGTAAAGCTGATGGAGAGCGCGCGAGGGTAAAGGCGCAGCCCTGCAATCGCTCGTTCACGCCACTTGCTGGCAGGAAGGTGCCTCCACCGGAGGGGGCTCGAGAGATCGGCCCCCTCCAGACGGTATTCTTTGGCCTACTCTTCCCCCCAGCTAGCCGGACGTTGTGGAAGAGGGTGAGAGTAGCCACGCTACACCACCACCACACGCGGCCTGCAGGAAACCCGCCCGAACGTCTCAACCGGCGCGCGCCGGGCGACCGAATCGAACCGGGGATGTAAGGTTTGCGGTACGCTGACAGTTACGCCGCGGCAGTAACAATCCCACGCTGGTAAACATATACATACTTGATGGCGGTAGGGGGGGGGTGCGGTTGGAAATTTCACTTTACCATTACAAGGCATTATAAATTGTCAATATTTGAACATTCGGGAATACAGGAATTGTCGAGTGTAAACGCGTGCGTGTGTGGCGGCGAGGCGGGCTGCTGCTGAGAGGGACAGATGAATGCGATCGACAATGGGATGCGGTGCGGGGGGGGGGGGCGCGGGGAAGGGACCATGCGGTGAGCGAGAGATGGAGGGGAGGGAGGGCTTTTTTTCGAAAATCGGTCGAGAGAAAAAAAAATCGTCAAAACCCATCACCCCCCCAAAAAAATAAAAATCATCCTCAACGAGGCGGCGGAAAAAATTGCGGTGAAAAAGTTGCGCTCCTCGGCAGAGCCACCGAGATGCAAGAGCGATCGCTTGGGATGAGACCCCCCGCTGAGCACCCCCCCCCCATCCTCCACCCTTCCCCCCCACCCCCCAACCCATCGCCGGTGTCGGGGGGGGGGCCCTCCCTGCATGGCCCCCTGCTGCCCCCCACCATCCATACCCCGCTGGGCTTCTGATCGCTCCAATTTGTGCCTATGTGACCTTTATTGTATGAGTGCCTGCCTGCCTGCCTGTCTGAATATCCAGCCAGCACCTGTGAGCCTGTCCCTCTGTTTGTCTCTCTTGCTGCCCGTGTGTATGTCTGCCTGTCTGTCTGCCTGTCCGCATATACAGTCACCTGGAAGCCTGCCGCCTGCCTGCCTGTCCTAATACCCATCCAGCACGTGTCAGTCCGTTTGTTTGTATCTCTTACTGCCTGTACGCTTGCCTGCCCTGTTTGTCTGTATGCCTGCCTGCCTGCCTGCCTCGCTGTCTGTATGTCTGCATTTCCAGCCACCAGTACGCCTGCCTGGCTACATGATTGCCTGTCTCTCTCTTGTCTGTCTGCCCAGTCAGCCCTCTATGAGCTACCTGGCTACCTGCTTCGCTGGCCTGGCTGGCTGTGTGCTTCGCTATCTGTCAGCCAGACTACCCTGCATGCCAAGCTGCTTATCCGGCCACCCGAGACTGTCTTCTTGGTTCTTTCGGTAAAGTCACGTAGAAGGGAAATAATAAAATAATAAAAATAAAACATTATAAAAATACAATTCTCACGACGTTTCGGCCACAACGCAAGCAGCCGTCGTGAGAATTTTATTTTATTATGTTTAATTTTTTACTATTTTATTATTTCCCTTCTACGTGACTTTACCGAAAGAACCAAGAAGATGAATCCCTGCAGTCACGACAGCTTTAAATCGAAATTTCACCTGAGACTGGTGACAGAATGGCAGCCAAAAGGAGGAAAGTCACGCCCAGATAGGACAGCAATAGCGGCGATGGGGCAATGAAATCGGCTCAACGCCGCGTGAGCAAAGATGCCTTGCGTCGTCGTCAACAGACCGCGACGAATCACGTCGGCTTTGGGCAGACCTCGTCCAGCAGTGGACAGATCGTGGCGGACAAACGGCGACGAGGCACGCACGTGGGGGGTAGGCCCCCACTTCACCAACCGGCGTCGAGCACGGGACGGTGAAGTATGGTCAAAACAAGGCCCGCGGCTGGCGCGGCGCGATGTCCCACGTGACGAGCTGGTGACGGAAGGGCATCTTCTTGGTTCTTTCGGTGAAGTCACGTAGACAGACCTGGTTTTCACCTGAGGACGGCTGCTTGCGTTGTGGCCGAAACGTCGTGAGAATTATTTTATTATGTTTTATTTTTATTATTTTATTACTTCCCTTCTACGTGACTTTACCGAAAGAACCAAGAAGATGAATCCCTGCCGTCACGAAAGCTTTAAATCGAGACGGAAGGGCAGTCGAAGGAGGGAGTGATACAAATCGTGTTGGGTGTCAAGGAAAGCAAGCGGGCTTGGGGTAGAAACACATCGTGGCTATACAGGTGATGTGCGTAAGCATGTCGAACTTCTTTCGCACCGTACGTAGCCCAACCGTGCTAATCGGAGGCGCGGGGGAAAGTCAACGAACTGAACACAGAAAAGCAGTTCTAAAGGAATGAGTTTGTCAACCTAGAGAACAGATGGCATGACGGCCAGTGGACGAGATTGGAAATGGAACATGCAAAACAGAGAACACACTCGTGGGGATGACCGCTGCAGAGATCCAGTGCTGAGATCAGCGGTATGACCATACTTCACCACTCTGGTCGGCGAGGATTCGTAAAGAAGGACCAGAACCGGTGCAGATATCACTCGCCTGCTGATTATAGCCGTGGCCAAGGAATCGAACTCACGTTGCCAGATTCCTAGAGCATTGCACTCGCCACTGTGCTCGCTCCCCCATCATTTCATTTGGACTTTATTTTTTGTTAAATCAACTCTTTCTTCGCAAGCGATTTCATGCATGTGTCGTGAGCCTAACGGATCGATGTTAATCGATGGATCGACACATTGGTACAATGACAAAGATTCGCCCGCCCTCCCCCCCCACCATACAGCCTTGAACAGATTGTTGGGGCAAGTGCTGTGAGCGAGCACCTGTGAAGGAGGCGGCCGTATTGGTACACAACCCCTACCACCCCTAACACCGACAGCTGCAGTTGCATTTTGCCGTTGTATTATACACGGGCTGCCGAGATGCTGCCGAGATGCTGCCGAGGTATAATTGTGTCACCGTGGGTGCCACGGTGGCTAGGAGATGTTAACTACTTCGCCTGGTATACAGGAGGTCGTGGGTTAGATCCCGACCCTGACGCCCGTTGTATAGTTGGAGTTTGCGTGTTGTCCACGTGGTCGCGTGAATTTTCCTTCGGGTCCTCCGGTTTTTCCCTCCACGTTTAGAATCGACGTGTGCGTTGAGATTATTTGTCCGCCATGAATTTCGACGTGATGATGATAAGCCACTTCGTTGGAATTTCATTTGCGGCCAGAAAAATAGCTGTATAGCTCAGTGGTCCTTACACCTTGGTAACATAAAAAGAGTTTAAATTTTGACTGAAAACTTTCGTGACTGTAGGAATTAATATTCTTTTAATCTTTCGGTAAAGTCACGTAGATAGAAAAATAGCAATTAAAAAAAGAGTGAATGAAAATTAACATTTTTTTTATAAAATAATTTTTTTTATTTTCATATCTACGTGACTTTACCGAAAGAACAAAGGAATAATAAAAAGAGTTTACAGTTTAGTTTAAAGGTGCCTTGTTTCCCATGTCACTCGGCGTGTGTGCACAGTGACCCCACGTGGCCACAGCTCAACACTACAGGGAGTAGAAATTTCCACGGGGGCTCCCGGGCAAGCTAATGGGATTTATTTTTCGTGCTGCTACCGACTTCTAGGACTACAGGCGAGAACCCAGATTTAAAAGCATGAGCGGCCTAAATTTGGATTCCAAACTCAGAATCGCATTGATGTCAGCCCAGCCCTCCGAGCTCCGAGCCACTCGGCCTCCTGTCTGGCCACATAAACCCCGACTTGTTGATCCAGAGATCGTCTCGTCAGATTCAAAACGTTTTATTTTTGTTTTGCATCTTCTGTGGTCCCCATTCCCCCATTCCGTTCTCAAATGTGCCACCGGTGTCACGTCACGAGGCGCTGAATTCGTACGGATCTCCAGCAGGACGCCGGCAGTGGCCCGCAGAAGCGGACATGGCAGAACTATTTCTGAGATCACCCCATAGGGGGCAGCACTCTCCCACCCTGCGACAAGACAGTAGCGTGGCAAAACAAGCGGACGTGTTTTCATTACGACTATTCTTGTGTACCCAGGACAGCTTCATCGAGTCTCAAATAAATGATGTTTCTGGAGGGTCCTGCCACGTTTTCGCGAGTTGGGGGCCCTTCGAGTGAGTAGAAATGCGTCGTTAACCCGCGACCACCCGACACACGGCCAATGAGTAAGGTTTGTCACGGAGACAAAACGTGCCAGTTAGTGACTACTTTGTGAAGGAGGGCCAGAACCCGTTCAGATATGACTCGCATGCTGATTTTAGCCGTGGCCAAGGAATCAAACTCAAGTGGCCTGACAGATTGCGAGGGCAGTGCGCTAACCACATTGCCCCCCCCCGCCCCCCATAATTTAATTTGGACATTATTATTATTAAATCCTTTATATTAAGTTCACTTGCTTGCTTACAACCGTGCAAATCTTTCGGTAATTTTTTAACCCACTTCCCGTGATCCAATCGAGCTGACATTTTCCACACAGACTCGTTGTGCGTGAAAATTAATGTTCGTGAATTTTTTTTATTTTACACTTTTTAGGACAAAAATATTATATTTAATTACCAATTGCTTAATGCTGCCATGCAATCATCTGACCCATAGGTGGCAGCCATCTCAAGCCAGAGGACGAGAGGACTCTAGCCGCCACGCATATAAAGGATTTATAGTGAAAAACTTTGTTTTTACGGGTTAATTTTTTTTTTAAATCAACTCTACCTTCACAAGCGATTCCATGCATGTATCGTGAGCCTAACGGGTCGATGTTAATCTTTGGATCGACACATCGGTACAAAGATTCCTCCCCCCCCGCCCCCCACACCGT
>CM025656.2:3648214-3658758 GCA_014621495.2 Entosphenus tridentatus
TGACCCACCTTGCCGGTGGCCCCGTGCGAGACGTACGCGGCGCCCTCGCGGCGCGCGATCTGCACCTGGCGCCGAGCGATGCAGGGCCTCGCCAGCGCCGTGCCCAGCAGGTAGCGCGACTCGTAGCGGCCGTTGGCGCACACCGCGGGCCACACGAACTCGCGCACAAACTCCTCCCGCACGTCCTCCACGAACACCTGCGGGGGCGCGCGACGGCCGCGAGCCGGCGTGGTTGAGCATCGCGAGCGTTTTACGTTCCGGCGATAGCAATAAATAACGATGAAGGATACGTGGAAAATGTCGTACGCTTTCACCCAAATTTATCACCAATTTGCGCTGGAGGCTGCATAGTGTCAGGCGGTGAAGAATCCATCTATTGACTTAAAGCTTTCGTGACTGCAGGAATTCATATTCTTTGGGTCTTTCGGTAAAGACACGTAGGTAGGTTAAAATAAAATAACAAAAAACACTACGACGTTTCGATCGCAACACAAGCGGTCGTTTACAGGCAAAATCCCTTCGGAACTCTCGCATGGCAATGGGTGCCGTGGTGGCAAGATGTTAAATACCTCGCCTGGTATACAGGAGGTTTTGGGTTCGGACCCTGACACCTGCTGTATATTTGGAGTTTGAATGTCTCTCTCCCCCTCGTTGCATGGATTTTTTTCTGAGTCCTCCGGATTTTCCCTCCACATTTAGAATCAACATCACGCATTTAGAGTAATTGGCTCCCATACATTTGCACAGGATAAGCCACTTCGTTGAGCTATTATTCGTGGCCAGGTCGCTTGTGAAAAAGAGCTACGTAGGCCAAGTGAGCCTTACCTCGTAAAATGTTTTTTTTTTTTACAAATATATAGTTTTGGAGAACGGTGTTGGAGAATGGTCCACTGAAGCAGATATCACAGAGCTACCTCCGAGATCACTTCAAGGTGACACTGGTCCGCACACAGTACCGGGCAGCACTCTACAACCCGCTCTGCAACACGTGAGAGTAACGTTCGTCGATTGACGGTCAAACCGATATTTTTTTTGCTAAAAATATTTTGGAGCCGCGACATCACATTTGCTTCCGCTTACTGTACCGTGTGCGCTGTACTGTGACGTAGAGTTCCAACTATGGTCATGGATTACGGGGCCATGTCGAGGGATAGAACCAGGGACATCCTCACCTTGCTGGCGCCCAAGCTCTCCGCTTTCTTCTTGGCCGCTTCAAAGTCCTCGTCCTGCCCAATGTTGGCCTGGGCAGACAGAACAAGTGAAGCTGAGACAAAGATTCCCTACCTCCCCGTATAGCCTTAACGGATCTTTGGGGCAAGTGCTGTGAGTGGGCACCTATAAAGGCCGGCACTGCTGCTCTCCACGTACACACACACACGCGCGCACGCGCACATACAGCCGTGACAATCGCAGGTGCGGGGGAAGGACAACAATCTAAAACACACAAAAACAGCTCTGAAAGATGACAATTACAACCGTGAATATCATCACGAATACGACGACGAAGCCGCCGACGAGGCCGATGATGCAGCGGTGACAATAATGGACGAGTGATGACAGCCGAGCGCCGACGACGACGCTGGTGCCTCCGTACCAGGAAGGCGATGACCTCGTAGCCTTGCTCTTTGAGCCACACCAGGATGCAGGATGTGTCCAGCCCTCCGCTGTAGGCGAGCACCACCGTACCGCCGTTACCCTTTCCAGACATCGCTGCACCAGGCACAAAGACAAAGACCCCCCCCATACAACCCAACATAGACTTTAGCAGACTGTTGGGGCAAAAGCTTTGACGGTGCTGTCTGCTGCTGGCCATTTGGCGTCCTGGGCCTTGTGCTGAGCAGCTGTTACAACTTCTTGGTTCTTTCGGTAAAGTCACGTAGAATGGAAATAATAAAATAATAGAAATAAAACATAATAAAATAATTCTCACGACGTTTCGGCCACAACGCAAGCAGCCGTCCTCAGGTGAAGAACAGGTCTGTCGAGAAGACAGAGTATTATTTTATTATTTCCATTCTACGTGACTTTACCGAAAGAACCACGAAGATGAATCCCTGCAGTCACGAAAGCTTTAAATCGAAATTCAGCTGTTACAAGTTTATTAAAGTTGGCCCAAAAGTCAGGAAACAAGATTTTTTTCACGTCTTTTGACACTGCCATGGAATTTTTGATTTAAAACTTTCGTGACTGCAGGGATTCATATTCTTGGTTCTTTCGGTAAAGTATTTTATTATTTCCCTTCTACGTGACTTTACCGAAAGAACCAAGAATACTGGCATGGAATGTTTAAGTTTTTCTTTATTAAAGTTAATATTTTATCTATTATCATCATTAATATCTATTTTTCGTCTTCCTTTTACGGATGATATTCACAAAAATCTACCAAGAACACTGCACGTAGATAAGAATATAATTGACGAATGTTCAAAAAAATGCACGTGTAATATTTTAAAAAATCATCTGAAGTTCGTTCCAAAAGAGAATTCGTGCATCCATAAATGTTAATGGAGGTCAGTTTAAATATTCGTTACAAAAAAATTTAACAACCCGATGTGATTCGTTAAAATAAATGTAACCCCGTGTGTACTGAGTGTTGTGCCACCCTGTACGTACGGAACATATAAACAACGCACGACACACAGTGCCCAACACGCCAAGCGGCCAGCGACAAACAGCACTATAAAATTTACACTAAATAAAGTCCACGTATGAAATTGGTTACGCAAAATATGTGTTGCCCACTCGAACTGAAGGACGTGGGCAGGTGCTCCAAATCGGGGGCGAGCACATTTATTGTGGTTAATATTAGTCTTGTGAAGAACAGCACCGTCACTCTGTAAAATGCAACAGCATGTGTCACGAACAGCATTCCTTCCGAGTCGCCATTAACCACGTGGCTGGTGTATCCGCGCGGTCATTCAATAACCCTGCCAGCCACCTACAGGCCCAACTCAGTCATCACATGCTGCTGAACACACATGCATTGATGCACTGCACAGCACATCAGGACTTTCACAGAACCACACTTTACTCCCTTGCTGCACAAGGACATAACTAAAAGAGTGATCCATTCCTAATGTGCCACATATGCCACAGTCAGATCTATCTTACCAAATCACCACCCTTCAGCGCTGTGCAAATGTGGTTGTGGTGATGATAGGGTGCGGTTGAACTAAAACTATTTTTTATTGTACCAGGTAAGGCCCACTGGGCTACACATCACTTTTTTTAGAAGCGGCCGTGGCTATCGCAAATGACGGCTCAACAAAGTGGCTTACGAACGTGAAGGGAAAAAAACCGTAGGACCCGGAGAAAAATCCACACGACCACGCGGAGAGAGAGACGCATGCAAACTCTGAATAGATAGACGTCAAGCTCGGGGGTCGAACCCACGGCCTCCTGTATAGCAGGCGAGGTAGATGACATCTCCAAGCCACCGTGGCGCTGCGCTACGAACCCGGCCACCCGAGTTAGATTCCCGCTCACGGCCACCACCAACACCAGCGACGATTAAGTGAACCGGTCCTGGGCACCCCCCTGGATCGACTCGGCCTCAAAATCCAAATTGCTCAACCAGTGTTTTTTTAAAATCTGCATATGCTGACTTGGTGCGGTGTGTCAACACCGTCATTAGAGAGACAAAGGCGGCCGGGCGTGGTGCTGGCCACCCAACCCCCTCGCGTGCCGTCCCACCGACCTTCATAGGTGCTCGCTAACTGCGCTTGCCCCAACAGTCTGTTAAGGCTATACAGAGGATCTTTGTACAACACTGTTGTGAATTATGGTAATACGGTAATACTGCTGGATTAGGCCCCTTTCTCACGCCTCCACCGAACATGGTTGGCTACATAAGGTGCGAAAGAAGTTCAATACACACACATATATATATAGTCCAAGTCCGATTCCCACCCAAGACCAATAACTGACGATGATCTGAACCGGTCCTGGGCCTCCCTTGGTGCGGTTTGTAAGGAAACTTCGGCACTGGGAAAGACAAAGGCGGCCGGGCGTGGTGCTGGCCACCCACCCCCCTCGTGTGCCACAGAGGTGCTGCTGCTGTTGGGGCTATAGGGTGGGGGAGGGGATCTTCCATCTCGATGTATGTGGCACTGATATTCCACCATCGTTAATCCGTCGAATAGCATCCAATATCGTGTCAACCCACACGGTTTTTACCCCGCATTTGTGAACAGGGAAACCGAGTTTTCAGGTCCATACGGCGTACAGGCGTTTCAACACGGGCAAAAATTATGTTTTTGTCTATTTGTTTGTGTTTCTCCCTTGTGATGCGACTTTGTAGGATGAACGTTGATATTTATAAGGGGCATGGGGTGACCGATAAGGTCTGTGGTAGTGTAGTGTATAGTGTAGTGTATAGTAGTGTAGTGTATAGTAGTGTAGTGTATAGTGTAGTGTATAGTAGTGTAGTGTATAATAGTGTATATAGCAGTGTAGTGTATAGTAGTGTAGTGTATAGTAGTGTGGTGTATAGTGTAGTGTATAGTGTAGTATATAGTAGTGTAGCTTATCGTAGTGTAATGTATAGTGTAGTGTATAATAGTGTAGTGTATAGTGTAGTGTATAATAGTGTAGTATATAGTAGTGTAGTGTATAGTAGTGTAGTGTATAGTGTATAAGGGCACGGGGTGACCAATAAGGTCTAAATGGGTCTGTAATAAAGGCAAGCACTGATATATTACCAGGTAAGGCCCACTAAGCTATGTAGCTGTTTTTTTAGAAGGGACCTGGTCACAAATTATATATCAACGAAGTGGCTTATCATGTTGGAATTTATAGCAGCCAATTACTCTGAAAGCGTGTTTCTACATGTGGAGGGAAACCCCAGAGAAACCGAAGACAAATGCACAAGACCACGGGGGGAGAGACACGAAAACTCCAAATATTCAGGTGTCAGGGTCGGGATCGAACCCACGACCTCCTGTATACCAGGTGAGGTAATTAACATCTCGCCATTTTAGGCCATCGTGTGCCGACATTAGGGTCCTAATTTGCCAACTTTGAAAAATATCCGCAAAGTACAGTAACTCAGCATCAGAAGCTTTATTTACACTTGGGGAGGAATCCGATGAGCTATGAAGCTCTTTCTCACAGATGTCCAGTATGGGGCCGGTCATTTGGGACTACTGGCAGGCGAATACCCCTGGTCCCTATTACAAGTAAGACATCTTGATCTTCAGTTCTCACCTGGTGAACAAACTGCGCTTGAATATGGTACAGCCTCCTCTGCTATAACGCAGTAGTAGTAGCGTTCCTGAAGCACACCGCGTTAGGAAACAATCGCGTTATCATAAATAATATATAATGCAGGCTAATGCATTGTCCGCGATAGCACGTGAGATGAGTGCGCAGGCTGAACAAAGACTGAGGTGCATGTGGGTAGCGTCTAGAAGCATCCAGCAGCATCCCAGTGTCTTGTGCGACGCTCTACCGAGGCAGCCGTTACTCGATCGCGTTATATCCAATTCGCATCCTCGTTATAAAAAAAAACGTGTTCCCTAATACATTCATCGTCGTGTTATATAACCAATTCGCATCATGAAAACAACATGCGGTGTTGCAGGGGAACAGACCGTACTTGATTCTTCCGAGTCACCCCATGAGATGATCAGTGAACGCTAAACCTTCTGTTTAAAATGAGGGGCAAATGCCTTTGGGTTAGCCCCCCTATTGTTGACAAGAGGTGTTGTAGGCTAAACTGTCGTTGTGCATACGATGACTGTTCTGCCCCATGGCAGGTATGGGGGTGTTGATTACACAGGAACTTCCTTATATGGTGTTGAGTTTGGTCACGTGACCAGGAAGTTACGATGTAACATTCTCTAAGCCATGAGGCAGGGTGTCAGCCATTACACAGAGTACAAAATGGAGGCACAAATAGCATCTCGGTAAAGACAGGTGCATATGTTCATTGTGGGACTTTAAGAAGCATTGTCTGTAAGTTTGCTTATGTTCTTATAATACTGGGAATGCTGTTATAATGTTAGGATTGCCATTATAATGCTGTAAATGCCTTTATAATGCTGTTAAATTGTTATGATAAATGTGAGGCCTAGTTAACAACGAAGCCTGCCACTTGCATTATTGTGAATTTTACTTGTAATTGAATGAGTCGAGTGAGACTTGTACCCATATAACTTTAATGCAATATTTAGAGCAAGGATGAAGGAGTATCTTAATTACAGTTCAGTGGTATGTGCAGCGCTGTACATTTAGGCTGCAGTATGGTAATTACAAGAAGTGACCTTATTTAATACAGTAGCTTATTCTCTTGTGTAGCTACTCGGTGCTAATGTATGTGCCTGGTCCATCCAGGATCTATTGTTGAGTTTCATGTTATCTAAGACAATGTTATGATGCTCCTTGTGTTCATTCATTGTATTGTTATTGCAAGTATTAACAGATGCTGTATTTTGTGCTGTGTTTTTCCATCAGTTTGATCTAGTTCAATTCATTAAATACGTCGGAGTCGGATATTCACCCTGGCTCTGAAAGTTTATTGAATGCGAGGTTAACTACTCAGATAGTGGTGCAACGCAGCGCACAGCGAGGTCGAGACAATGACACTTGCGAAACCCCCCCCCCCCGTTCACCACATTCGTCATTAACATCGCCTTAAATCATTAAAATACGAGGGCCATTTAGGGTTAACCTGAACTTTTTTTGCAGCGTAAAGTGAAACGAATCTATTTGTCAAGGTAGGCATTCCCCCTGCTTACATGTACATGCTTCGTCATCATCATCATCAATCATCACAAAACAGCCATGGTCAATCCACTGCTGGGTGGAGACCTGGCCCCGGCCCCACAGAGGCCGCCCAGCCACACAGTGACCTTCGATGTAATAACAATCCACATAGCAGCTATACAGTGTCATGGGATACCTTTTGCCAGTATCAAAGTGTGAAATATAAGAACAGGTTTTAACCTTTCTGGCAATGAAGCAGGAGGTGTTAAGATGTTCAAACACAAAAGAGAAACCTTTTGCAAGGAATTGTGTCCGCATTAACCAAACGCGGTAGTTTTGGTGAACGTGCATGCAAACATTCTCTGATAATATAATATATGCACCGCCTTTGAAACTGACTGACCTACACTAAAGACAGCCTTGTTTATGGCCTAGTCTCATCAGTGTCAGATCAGAGAACGCCAGAAGGTGAACGGGACAAGGACAATGCACGTATCAGAGCATTTATAGCTCGGGGTGAGCAGCTACAAAACGGGACCCTTTTGCCAGTGTCAAAGTATGAAAAAATAAGAAGGGGTTTTACCCTTTCTGGCAATAAAAGAGGTGTTAGATGTTCAAACACACAAGAAAAACCTTTTGCAAGGAATCGAGTTTGCATTAACCCCACCCCCATGCAGTACTTGTGGTGACCATACAAACATGCTCTAATAATTTATATATTAATTGTCTTTGAAACTGATTGGCCTACATGGCACCCTTTTGCCAGTATCAAAGTATGAAAAATAAGATACTGGCAAAAAAGTCCCTTAATATAGCTGCTCACCACGAGGTATAAATGCTCCGATACGTGTGTGATGTAATAGCGCCGGCTGGTGGACAGCGGTGGCAACTGTGGTGGACAGGCAGTACGCACGCCGGTGAGGGCGTGATCACGTGGTGTTGGCAGAGCGGAGGAACTGGGGCAAGGGTCACGGAGGACCCCGTCTGGAGGCCCCTGGAACCTGCTGGTGGGTTCGAGAAGGGAGGCGCGGTCAGGGCGGAGCCAGGCCGCGCTGGGAGCATAAAAGGAGCCGAGAGCGGGGGGCCCGAGGCTGCCGGTTCTGGGAGTGGACTCGTCTCGTCGTCGCTGTCGTCTCGTCGCCGTCGTTGCCGCCGTGTCCGCTAGACGTTGCGCTACGAAGGAGAGTAGTTGGCTATCTCGGTCAGCGCCGTCAGTGTTAGATGGCTTGTGTTGTGTCCATATTCGGTAAAGTCACGTAGATCGAAAACTAAAATCTAAATTAAGAGCAAAAAACCCACGACACAAGCGGCAGTCTTCTTCAGGTGGAGAGAAAAGAGCTGGCAAGCTTCCAAATGAAGCTGCTTTTAAGGGCTCCAGAGTGAGTGGGCGGGGGAAAGGGCTGGGCGAGAGACAGGGGGAGAGATAGGGGGTGGGGCAAAGATGGGGGGGGGGGGATGGAGGAATTGCACCTCGGTACACCCATCATTGTGTGTATAGGCTAGGCATGATTGTGTGTACAGGCTAGGCTAAGCTCCTATTGAGAGTGTGTGAACGAGACCATGGAAGTTGTTTCATAAAGGTGCCTCCTATAAACTCTGTCTCCGAATCGTTGACACTGCACGTGCATTGTCTTTGTACCTTGTACTGTTCGCCGTTTGGCATTCTGAAATTGGTGGTGAGACTAGGCCATAAAGAAGTTTGTCTTTGGTGTAGGCCAATCAGTTTCAAAGGCAATGCATATATTATAAGAGCACGTTTGTTTGCATGTTCAGTTGTGTGTGGTTAATGCCGACTCGATTCCTTATCTTAACACCTGTTTTATTGCCACGAAGGGTAGACACCTATTATTATAATAATAATGATGTCATGCCTATACAATACACACGAGCTCATTTGTTCGCTCCATCTCCGCGGTTGCAAGGTCCTCTGGGACGCATTCCATTCTTTGGCTGCCACCCCTTTGACCAGGGACCCATCGTCACCTTCCAGCGACGTGACCTGGCCCAGACGCACCCCGTCTCTAATCCTCCTGACCGTTTCAAACTCATGCCGTTGATCTGGTCACGTTCTGCCAACATCCCACGTGCTCCTCCCACCCTCTCGGCATCTTCCTCCACGCCTGCCGCCCACTTTTCGACACATCAGCTTTGTTCCAGGCCTTTAAAAAACCCAAAAATACTTGTTTTGGTTAAGCTGCTACTGCGTTTGCCAGCAGTACACAATTATAATTAACAACAGCAATGACAATTTAACACATTCGTCCAAAACAATAACGCTGTGGAGCCTTGCAAAGGAAACAAATAATAGGTGACGTTTCGGGCAATAGCCCTTCTTCACAGCACACAGTGAGGGCTCTACCACTCTTGACTACCTTTTGGAGTGTTCTTTTTTTTCTCCTTTCGCAAGTTCAGCTTTCCAACATCGCTCTTCCATCCTACACTCGAACCGCCGCCCCCTCCACTCCTCTTGATTTCATCCCTCCGATTTCAGTCCAAGTGTCATTCACAGCTCACAGGGCTCTTCGTACGGGTGGTGGCAGTAGCCGAAATTGTCAAGTAACCAACAGCAGCAAAAAACATAATCACGTAGCCCAAGGCCGTAATTATATATTTTGGGGGGGGGACACATCCCCGCCAATATTCAAATATGCTCAAAATGTCCCCCCCAATATATCGCTATAAAATAGATTTATGTTTATAGGATTGTGGTAATGTATGTACTCTATTAATCCCTAAGTTCTGCCATTACATACAATAAAACAAAAACAGAGCAATGTAATACAATTCACTATTAGACATTATTGTAAAAATATTTTAAAAGTCCATCCTATGTGTTAGTGAATTAAAAAAAAATTTAGGCAGGAAATTAGTTTTCAAATTTCGATGATCATCTGGGGGGGGGGGACCCCCTGGAAGATTTGGTCCCCCCCCAATGTTGACTCCATGGCTACGGCCTTAACGTAACCCGATGGACATCAAACCCACAGCGCCAACGGATTAAGAGATGCAACGTCACTTGCATCTATTGGTCCGTTGTAATTGTCTGGGCGCGTCGCTCCTCCACGCGCAGACACGTCGCTTTGAAAACCGGTTGGATGCAGTCATTTGAAAAGGCGAGGTTGCTGGCATCCAAATACCCACCCTCCCTCCTCTCGTAATCACTCAGCCGGTGACGGTTTAGAAATCTGCATATGCCTACAATGAGTCAACCGCGTAAATTACATGCGGAATTTGCGGCATGTGGAGATTGTTAGAAAGCCTTAAGGGCCGTCCATAAATGACGTCACGTGATTTTGGACGATTTTTAACCCCCCCCCTTCGTCAAACGGGGTCCAAAAAGGCAGACCCCCCCTCAAATATGACGTCACAAAGCTCTGCCCCCCCCCCAAAACCATATTTTCATTTTGAAAATAAAACATGCTTCAAATCGCTTTGAACTATTGTCATTGTAGTGCGTATTTAATGTGGCGCTGCACGCTGATGTTGTAGGAGAAAAAATGTATTACAAAGTCTATTTAATTAAGTAGAACGTGTGTATATTTATTAAAAATTGCGCATTTTGATGTGACGTCACATTTCTCGGCCCCGGGTGAGAGTTCGTCAAAAATGTCTGATCCCCCCCCCCCCCCCAGGTGCGTGACGTCATTTATGGACGACCCCTTATCTTATCAATGCCCTATTGCTCCCAAAAATGGTAACTGTTCACATGAACGTCCCACCTTTGAGTCGGGTCCACCAGATTCGGTCTGTTTCATGTCGAAATTTTTTTTGTGTTCGACCACCAACTGACACTGTAAGTCACAGAAACACACTGACTCATCCACTTACTCAACCACTTA
>CM025656.2:3661480-3674658 GCA_014621495.2 Entosphenus tridentatus
GAGAGAGAAAACAAGCTAGCAGTGGAGAGGCTGGGAGAGTGAGAGAGAGAACAGGCTAGCAGTGGAGAGGCTGGGAGAGTGAGAGAGAGAACAGGCTAGCAGTGGAGAGGCTGGGAGAGAGAGAGAGAGAGAACAGGCTAGCAGTGGAGAGGCTGAGATCGAAGCAGGCGAGCAGCGCAAGCAGGAACATCACGACGGAGTTGCGGGTTTGTCGAACGCGATGAGTTCTGTTCAACGAAAAGGCGACACAGGAGAAAAATAGAAAAAGTTGTCCGCGTGAAATGAAAAAAAACAGTACAGAAATATAATGGGCGTTGGTGTTTGTCGAGGTTTTTTTTTGTTAAACCAATGTTGGCCGGCAAGCCACGGGTCGCCTGTAACTCTCCCAGCGATTACATCACCTGCATCGTCATCATATCCACTTCACGTTTCATTATACTCAGCCGGCAGTTGCTGGGGCTGCGCCTTTGCCAAACGTTTTGCGAGTACATCAAGCGAACGTCAGCAGACGTAGCACCGATTTACAAACCCAAAACCGGCGTCCGTGATGGTGACCGAGAGATGGAGATTCTGTTGGGAGGAAAACTGTGGTGCCGAGGTGATGGGGGTACACCGTTCGATACTAAGAGTGACACGTGGAGTGGAATGTCCTTCTTACCTCCAAGTGGTTGGTAGATCGGGGGCAAGCGGGTAACGTCGGCTCTGCTTCGTCGCTCGCTCCGTGTCTCTGTCGAGGAGATCCCCTTGCAAGGTCGCTTTCTAAGCTCGCGCGTATCGCCTGTCCGGAGCAACGGGGAGGGACTTACATTGAGAAACTCAACGCCTGACTACGGGAGGGTCTGCTCCTCCCACCGACATCAATTGTCCCGCGGTGCTGAGTGGGCGAGTTTCATAACCTCGTTGGCGTCCAACGCCCTCCGGAGATTATACAGAGGTGGCGTGGCACTAACTCGTTAATTGCGGGGGCAATTTTAGTTTTTCTAAAAACAAAGCCCGCGCCTCGCTGATGAGACCCAGATGGTGGAAACAGGTGCCGTGTTTGCTTTGCTGTATCATTCTGCTGCTGCTTGATAATAGTGGAAGCAGTGCCGGACTAAGCTAGTGCGGGGCCTGTAGCGTATATTATAAAGGGGCCCTAAAAACCACGTAAATACTGAAACACATACATTTTTTACTTGCATAGTAAAGTAATTGTATTTTTTCATTTGCTATACAGCCTGATAATGCGATAAATCGCTAACCTTAAACACCCAGTCGTTCATAAAAGTTGAAGGCGGTATAGTACTATAGTAATAGAGCAAGTGCAGAGTCACTGAACCGGAATTGATAGCTTGAAGGAATTTAGCGTGGGGCCCTTGAAAGTGCGGGGCCCGTAGCTTTATGTAGCTACTTGTGCTACTACGATATAATCCGGCACTGCGTGGAAGCCAATAGATAGGCTGATTAAATAAACCGAGTCGTGTGTGCATGCGGAGATGCAGAAAACGCGCTGCTTCTTATATGGAGTAGGCTAGGGAATTGATGCTGGTGGTGCTGTGGTGGTGGTAGTCGGTGGTGCTGGTGGTGGGTGATGATAACGAGAGCTGGTGATGTACCGATCAGAGAGAGAGAGAGAGGGAGAGATGTAGGCAAGGGATTGAGGTGAGGCGTGGTGATATTATAGTATGGGTAGTGAGTTTAGAGGACCGATGTGTGTGCGATAGAGATGAGAATGGAGATGTACAGGGTGGTCCACATGTCTTGCGATCTCCAATTAATTGACCCAACATTTTTCCTTTTGTTTATTCATTTATGTTTCTCACGCCCGTTGGTATGCAAACATATTACGATTTAGAGAAGAAAATGGGGGTCACAAGACATCTTCAACACCCTGTGGACAAGATATAGAAATGTGATGAGATTAAGTGTTGACATTCGACAAAGTTGTGCGTGGTGAGATGAGAATGAAGATGTAGGAAAGATATAGAGATGCAGATAGATGAGAGGAGATGCAGTGCCAGGCGAGGTGCACTTTGAGGCCACGTTGACGGGTATCCTGAGGCTTGCTGGCAGGAGGCCAAAGTGTACAAGCCCAGAGCTGTTATGGATTGCCAGGCCGCAGACGCCAGCATGTGGAGCGAAACGTCAGACTTCACGCGCGAACATTAAGCGACACAACCCGTGAACACATCTTAGAGGTGTTTGTTTTTCAAGCGCTATGTGGAGGAGTTGCGTGGAGGGAGCGGTGGTGCAGTGGTTAGCCGCGCTGCGCTACTGATCCAGCCATCCGAGTTCGATTCCCACTCACGGCCGCCAACACCAGTGACGAGTATTTGAACTAGATCCTGGGCCTCCTCTAGGTCGACTCAGCCTCAAATGAGTACCTGGTGCGGTGTGCAAGCATCGCTACTAGGGAGACAAAGGCGGGCGGCCGGCCGTTGTGCTGGTCACCCACTTCCTCGTGTGCCGTTTAAGGCTACAGGGGGGATCTTTGTCTTGTGGGGGGAGTCGAGGTTGGGCTCAAAGGGGTGGAAATGAGGTGAGCTCTGAGTTGATGATGGAGAGGTGATGGTGTGGTGAAATGCTGTGTGGCAGGACGGGGTGAATTGACTGCCAAGCCACACGCTGGCGTGAAATCACGCGGGCACACGTGATGCGTGCATGTTGTAAAAAAAAAATTGGTAAAAAAACCCCCCAAGTTTTTCCAATGCACACACACTTTTATTTGCACTCAAAAGGAGAAAAGAAAATTTTGACTTAAAACTTTCGTGACTGCGGGAATTTATATACTTTGGTTATTTCTGTAAGGTCATGTAGATAGAAAAATAATAATAAAGTGAATGCAAATGATACAAATTAAATAAAAAACATTAATGTAGACTGTAGCCTGGTTATTAAGTTTGGTGAGTGTCCTGGCAGTCTATAATGTAGACTGAAATTCACCATGGATGTGGAAAAGGATGGCAAGTTACCATTCTTGGATGTTTTAATCGAAAAGAGACCAGATGACTCAATGGGACACTGTCTACAGGAAAGCCACCCATACAGATGTCCACCTAAAATCCGACTCCCACCACCATCCATCCCAGAAGAATTCCCTCATCAAAACTCTACACCATAGAGCTCGATGCATTTTCGACCTAGCCAGTGAACTGGAACACGTACACCAAGCTCTCAAGATGAATGGACATTCAGACCGCACAATCCGTAAAGCTATCACCCCAACCTTTGGGAAAGAACCATCTGAGGACCCAATCAAAACCATCACCTTGCCATACATAGCAGGGGTTACCAAACATATTTCCAAAATCATGAGCAAACACAAGATCCAGGTTAGATTCAACACAGTATATAAAATTCGTGATCTGATCCCATCTGTGAAGGATGTGATCCCTGACATGCAATACCCCGGCGTCTACAAACTAAGCTGTGTCTGCGGCCATAGTTACACTGGGGAAACTAAGCGACATGTCTCGGACCTTGTTCGTGAACACAAGGCAGATCTGAAACACGGGAGGACCAATACCTCAGCCGTGGCTGATCATTGTTTCAACGCTGTGGGCACACACGAAATTGATTTTTCCTAGACGACGGTACTCTGCAAACCCACTGGCTTTCAGCAAAGATTCGTTAATGAAGCCATCCAGATATATAAACACAGACACAATTTCAATCGAGAAGATGGGTACAAACTGAGCAATCATTGGAAGGACGTTATTAACCATTTTAAGTCATAACTGGCTGTGATGTTTCCATCCTCCCTGCCGATGTTAGCAGTTATTTTCGACTCGCTGAGTTACATTACCGGGTTAAATGTCTTTACATTAACAGGCTAAATGTCTCACTAACACAGCCACCGTTGCACGTTTTCCTCGATGTGGCGGTGGCTCTCGTTTTTCCTACATTGACATGCAAATCTCTCACAATACAATGGCCACCTTCACAGCTTAGTCGTCGTGGAGGTAGCTCAGCTCTCCGATCTTACATTTACATGCAAATTTAATTTCTAGCCCCGCCCACGTTGCTTATGACCCTTGGGCTACACCCATCTCTAACCTTTATAACATCCTGCCTCAGCAGCTCTTCCACTATATTTTTTCACCTGATGACGATTGCTTGTGTTGCGATCGAAACGTCGTGATATTTAAAAAAGATTTTTTCTATCTACGTGGCTTTACAGAAAGACCCAAAGAATATGAATTCCTGCAGTCACGAAAACTTCAAGATTTAGACTAGCCTGGTTCTTAACCTCGGTGAGCGTATTGACAGTCTATAATGTAGACTGTAGCAATGGTTAAACTGAGTGAGCGTACTGGCAGTCTATAATATAGACTGTAGCCTGGTTCTTAACCTCGGTGAGCGTACTGGCTGTCTATAATGTAGACTGTAGCCTGGTTCTTAACCTCGGTGAGCGTACTGGCAGTCTATAATGTAGACTGTAGCCTGGTTCTTAACCTTGGTGAGCGTACTGGCAGTCTATATTGTAGACTGTAGCCTGGTTCTAAGCTTGGTGAGCGTATTGACATTCTATAATGTAGACTGTAGCAATGGTTATTAACCTGAGTGAGCGTACTGGCAGTCTATAATGTAGACTTATTTTTTGGTTCTTTCAGTAATACAAAATAAACAAAAAAATATAAAAATAATGATAAAGATTTGTGTCGTTTTCTTGTTGTCTTGGGGGGGGGGACAAGAGAACGGAACGGGAAAGGGAAGAGAGAAGGGGGATACAGAATGGGAGATGAGAGGAAAATGATGGACAAGCAACCGGAGCAAAGAGTTGCGGGGAGATAAGGCTGCACCACGGGGTCTCGATGCTGCCGGTGCACGGAAGATCGGCGTCTGTTTTCACAGGAGGCCGGGGAGGGGCGGGGTAACCAACACCACGCCCGACCGCCTTTGTTTCCCCCAAGTGCTGAGACTATTGTTCACAAGCCGCGCACTTGGTGAAATACATCGAAAAGATAAGTTATTGGCCACGAGCGGGGCACTCGAACTCGGGCCGCCGGGTGCGTAGCGCAGCGCGCGAACCACCACTGCCATCATCGCGCACACAAAGACAAAGGTCCCCCGTATAGCCCGAGCAGAGTGTTGGGACAAGTGCTGCTAGCGAGCACCTATGAAGGCCGGAACGGCACACGAGTGGGTGACCAGCACCGTGCCCGGCCGCCTTTGTCTCTTTCGTGGCGATGTTTACACACCGAACCAGGTACAGTACTCAATTTGAGGCCGAGTCGACCTAGGGGAGCACCGGAACCGGTTCAGATAATCACCACTGGTGCTGGTCGTGAGCTGCAATCGAACTCGGGTTTGCCGGGTTCGTAACGCAGTTCGCTAACCACTACACCACCGCACCCCCACACAATTGCGCACACGCGCACACACACAGATTCACCAAGCACGCAGGGACCGCACCGGGGACGTGACCTCACCTTACCTGTGCACACACCTGTATGCAAATCAACGCGTTGCGCAACGGCCTCGCCCACGGGAGGTGTGGGAGGTGGTTCCGGACACATTCCAGCCAGAAAAACTAAAATCTCGTTCCGCTGGTCCAGAAAATAAGTTGGCAACTCCTCAAGCTCCTCATTAGATTATCCCGGAAGGTCTACAGTGGTTGTCCTATATGCAGTGAATGGGCCCTGTCATGACAATGTGGAATTTCCACCACAGGCTCAGGCTCACCACTAGAGACGTGTACGCAAGGGGACACTTCGACTTTCAAATTGAACGCGTGGGAGGAGGTGGGTTTACGACATCACATTAACGCGATCCAACCCAAATCACTTTATTATCAATTTGAGTTTCGATGTGAATGTAACTTGTGTTTTTTTTTAAACCACGTGAGTGTCGTAATAGGTTTTTACCCTTTTAACTGGCAACGAAACTGACACCTTTATACAAGGGATCATGTTTGCATTAACCACAAGACTTGCGGTCAAACACGTGAGTGTATTTTTACACATTGCAGTTATTGGGTGCAATAAGAGATAATTATTATTGCTTGGAATATATTGCACTCCCACTCTCCCGTCCCTCCCCTGCCCTTTTCTGACTCCCATGTTGCCCTGTGAAGCCACTCATTCTCGAACCCTCGCATGCCCTTGCCATTAATTCCTCTACGACTTCCCGTCTTCGTCCTGAACACGTTCCTTCGGAGTGGGCAGGTAGGAACTTGGTTGGACAGCGCATTCGTGCACGACAGACAAATAATCCCTGGTGGGCAGTGTGGAACCTGTTGTTCCTACTTGTATAAAAGATAACTTGACTTGAGGTAGCCAGGCAGCCAGCCAGGTAGCCAGCCCCCTTAACTATCAGCCCCTCCCCCTTGCTTAGGCCCCTCCCATTACCCCCCTCCCTTAGGCCCCTCCCCTGACCAACCCCCCATATCCTTAGGCCCCTCCCCTGACCTCCCCTCCCTTAGGCCCCTCCTCTGAACCCCCCCTTTTTTTTTTTTTTTTTTTTTGACTCCCCCTTCCTTAGGCCCCTCCCCTGACCCTCCTCCCTTAGGCACCTCTCCGTACCCGGCAGTAGGTCTCCACCAATCAAAGAGCTGTTTGTAAGGTCTCCACCAATCAAAGAGCTGTGTGTATTATATATTTATTTATGCACGACAGACAGACAGTCAGACAGACAGACAATAAATCCCTGGTGGGCAGTGTGGAACATTGTTCCTACCTGTAACATTGTTCCTACCTGTATCATCACCCTCCCTTACCATCCCTTTTCCCCAATCAGCCAAATAATAATTTACAATTTATAATTCTTGTAAAGCAATTTGACTAAATTGTTATATAAAATCCTAGACAAGTTGAATCGATATTTTTGTTGCCATCGCTTTTTAAACAGTGTAAATAAAGCGCCTTGAGCCAAGGCGATCTAGAAATAAGATAACCCGTAAAAACAAAGTTTTTCACTATAAATCCTTTATATGCGTAGCGGCGAGAGTCCTCTCGTCCTCTGGCTTGAGATGGCTGCCACCTATGGGTCAGATGATTGCAGCACAAGCATTAAGCAATTGGTAATTAAATATAATATTTGTCCTAAAAAGTGTAAAATTTTGGAAAAAAAATTTCACGAACATTCATTGTCACGCACAACGAGTCTGTGTGCAAAATGTCAGCTCGATTGGATCACGGGAAGTGGGTTAAAAAACGACCGAAAGATGTGCACAGTCGTAAGCAAGCAAGCAAGTGAACTTAATATAAAGGATTAAAAACTAAAAAAGATCTCAGACGTTCCGTCGCACGCGCCGGGGAGATTCTTCAGGCGACTGCATCTTGTATGGCGAACTTCTTTCCCACCGTACGTAGCCAACCGTGCTAATCTTCTGCTTTCGTATGGCCGATGTAGATGTGGAGCAACGACAATTTCACATTCACGTGGCCGAGCCAGATAATCGCGTCAGGAGGAGCGGAGCGTATCGCTGCGATGTCTCCTTCGTATTTGTGGATCGGGCATCGCGTCACTGTGTTAAATCGGAGGTGCATCACATGGTCGGGTAGATTCTTCGGGAAACGGAACGCGCAGCGAAACGTCGGACAATGGTGCAGAGCAAGACGCGGTGCACAAGCCTGACGACGCACGGGATAGAGTTTGTTCATCATCTGCCGACTCTCGGCCTTGGGATTTCTACTTTGCAATTCTCTTGCGATTGCGAGTCGCTTCTCCTGGATCACCGCGTGGCTGATATAAACCGATGACTTCCAAAAAAAACAAAAAAGAGGACTTAAACAAAAATGTTTTAAGTCTCAGTCATTGACGAGGTGAAAGGGTGCGAGCGAGGTCCTGGGATTTTGGAAACGCGGCACGCAAAATGTAAAACACACGATAATAACCCACGCGCGACGCATTCTCACAAGAGCACACACACACACATATATATATAAACAATAAAACATTTATTTGTAAAAAAAAAAAGACACCAATCTGCCCACTTAAATACAACATCGCAGAGCAGAGTACGTTACAGACCAGGTGCCGGGAGAACGTCCCTTCCCGACAGCGAAGTAAAAACGAGTCGAGGTGACGATGATCTCCCAATCCCAACTGGGCTTTCACGGCAGTGGCCCACACAGCCATCCCAAATGCCAAATCCTCTCCACAGGGCAACCACCGTTGCCCTCTTCTCCACAATGTGGTATGTATTTTACCGACCCCCCCCTCCTCTCAAGAGAGGATGATGGGGTTCAAACACCCCCCCCACCCGCCGTCCCAACCAGGATTTGAATTTTCAACCTTCCGATAAGAGGAGCCCGGTTGCTCTCCCCCCACCGAGCCGCAAGGCCGAATATGACTTTCAGTTACCTGTCACACACAACTCGGCATTGTCCAATACGGTCATCACAATAATGATGATGGCGAGGATGCAAAGAACAACCGCCGCGTTTACCAAAACGGACATGTGCACCAACTGCCCCTCTCGCCAACATGGCCACGTGGGGGGGGGGGGGGTGCAGGTGATGCACAAGTCCGGGAACTGAAGGAGTGCTGCGACTCACGACTTAACAAAAGACATTCAACACAAATCTTTCAATGTAAAAAAAAAATCCAATTCTGCTCCCCCCCCTCTCCCAGTTGACATGCATCACACGTACACACACACACCGTCAATATTCACAACCACCAAGCAGGGACGAGCGAGACGAGTTCGTCGCTCGCTAGCGTCTCACCAACTCGAAAAAACTTTACCTTTCCCAAGCACGGAAGGTCACTTGGGGTGGGGTGGGGTGAGGGGGTCGGGGGTCATTTGGAAACCACACGGGCAGAAAAGTGAGACTCAAAGTCCACCTTCGCCAAAACCCACAAACGACCTTTCCCCGTTTGTTCGGTTCGACTCATTGGCAGAGTATCCGCAAGCTTCCACGCCGTCGAGGATACCTCGCTACGTCCAAGACGGTTGGGGGCTTTGCAATGCAACACTGGCGCGTAACTGTTCTCCGTGCAGTTAAACGTGCTCGAGTTATCCTCCGTCCACGACAAGTCTCCAGAGCCCGCTGCGACGCGCGCCCGAGTGCGCCAAAGTCCGCGCCGACGCCGCCGCCGCCGCCGCAGTTTGCAAAGTTGGGACCTCGTCATTTTAATTTCCACGTAGTAAAAGGGGGGGAGGGAAGAAAAGAAAGCAGCGACTCCGCATTCACACGGCTCTCTCGCGTTGCGCAAATCTTCGGAGGAGACGAATGCTGAACGGCGGCGGTAGCGACAACATCGGCGTCTCCAACGTCGACCCATCGATGCTTTTTCATCTTTCTCGCTTGACTGGCTACAACATCGAAATAAATTTAAGTCGAAGCAATTTCCTGCACGAATGACCATTAAGGCGGTGGTGCTTATCCACCACCCCCCCTACCCACCGCCGTTTGGAACCTTGGTGCCAGTGGTGGAAATTCCTCATTCCTATGGCAGGGGGCAGGAGGGGGTGAGGCAAATCTATCCATATGAAACGAAGAGACTTCTCCACAACGTGGTACTTACTTTATCGACCCCAGAGTGATGATGGGCCGATTATCTCGACTGGTAACACCCTCATGCATATCGGTATTTTTACGCAAAATACCGTATACACAGGCGTACCGCTCGTTTCACCAGACATTACTTGCTGTGAGTCCGTTCCTGGGTCGATTTTTTGTAGTTCCATTCTCCCCGTCTACCTTCTCTGTTGCTCGTTCCCTTACACCAAGGGCACACGCGAGTTGCACGTGACAAGAGTTGTGGCTGGCGCCGATGCCGTAGCTGCGCGGCAATCTCCGCAAAAAAACCTGGCGACGTCGGGGGGGGGGGGGGGGGGCATCGCGCTCATTGGACCGATTCGAGGACGCCAGCGCGACGTTCGTTCATTAAGCGGACACGGGTTTAGCACCACTGTAGGTTAATACATAACACATATATATACCTTTTTTTAAATATATAATGTACACATACATTTACACGCACACGCGAACCGTAAAGGACTCGATCTCTTGCGCCTATTGCCGTAAATTACATCTTTTGTGGGGAAAGTCCAGTCGGCGAGCACCTATTTGTGGATTTGCAACGGCGTGATGCGCCGATGTTCGTTTTGTGTTTTTCCCCGGTGGAGAGCGGTCACCGCGCGGTGGCTTTGCGCTCGGTGCTAACGAAAACAACAAATCCAGAAGTTTTTTTTTTTTGCTAAATCGAGTAAATATAAATGCGTGCCGTCAAAACCCACCACCGCCTGAAACAGCCAATTAGTAGGGTTTGTCATGTAAACAAAATATGGCAATTCGTTATATTTTGTTGGAGAGTAAACCCACCAACCTTGCTAATTGGCTGCGTCGGGTGATGGCGGGTTTAACGACATTCACATTTACGCGATCTAAACACAAACACCTCTATTATGGATAACATTGGTCACAAACGCCTGCTGCGTATTAAACAAAACAACAAAGTCAACGTCGGTGGCAGGTTGCTTTTAGAACGTGTCCTGGGCCCTCCGCTTCGTCCCAGCTCAGCCTTCGATGAGCGCCTAGCACAGTGTGTCAATACGAGCAGTGTCAGCGCCGGGCAGATAAAGGCGGCCATGCGTGGGGCGATGCTGATCGCAGCACAGTTCCCTTGTGCAGCGTGCTGACCTTCATTAGGTGCTCGTAAACAGGACTTGGCCCAGGCGTTTATAAGGCTTTACAGAGGAATAGATGTACACGCATACATACAGCCCGTAGAAGCCATTACAATAGTCTCAGCAACACTGTACGCAGTTTTTTTACATTTTGTTGACTTTAAAAGGCAAAGCCTGGTTTGTACGCACGGCTCCCTTGACAAACTATACCAGTCCCCTTGAGTGCACACATGAGTTCTGGTCGTGATTTATGGCGATCCTTACAAGTAGTACGGATATTCCTTTGTTAAATTATCTCGATTCCCGTTAAGAGTGTGCCTCCGGTCGCGACGGAATCAGAATCTTTATCTAGACTGGAGGAATCCGATGAGCTACGTGGTTCTTTTTCACAGATGTCCAGCAAGTGAATCGATGCTCACTTCCGTAGGACAAAGATGAGAATGACGGCCTCGGACTCGCTCATCGCAACGACTTCCAGCAGCGGCCGTCACGTCCACCTCGCGGACCATTCCCCTCGGGGTCGATGTTTGTTCGTCCCAGAAGCCTCTCTTTCTCGCACGGCGAGCCCTCGAATGTCACGTGGCAAGGATCTTTCACAGCAATGTGTTTTTACATCGGCACTGCAGCCAGAAGCTTAACAAAAAGGTATTAATTCTGTAAACTTAACGTCAGTTTGATTTGTGGTAAACACATTCTTTTTTTACAAATGGATAGGGCATGGCACTGGTACAACATCATCAGCCCCCCATCACCATCATCATGGACCATCGCTACATTTTCCTTTCCATATTTTTTCACGAGAGGGCAGGAGAAGCAGCAGCAGATGCGTGCGAGCATTGCCCACCCGGCAAACACCACATTGGGTGACTGGACGCACCGCAAAAGTCCCGAAAGGACACGGGCTCGTCCCGCGAGACAAAAGCACGCTTCGCCCACTCCTACCCCCACCCTCCCCCCTGTGCAGTCTGACAAATACATTTTCGAGACTCGGACGTTACGAATGGATCCAGAATTGTCGCTTGGTGCGTCGGTTGTGTCTTCACACAAATCCTAGCACCTCCCCGCCACCGAGTGATTTGACAGGTTATCACAATTCACGAAATTCGAGCTTCGACTCGAGCGTCAAGTTCTTTTCTTTTTTCGGCGGCGTCGTCGTCGTCATTCCTGCGTCCATCCGTGCGCCCCCATTGGTCCCGCCCCCCACCACCACGCGTGTGACGCGAACTCGGCGCACCGCTCGTACGCAACTGGCGGCGGCCGGCACGCCTCGAAGCGTGGGAGGGTGGTGTGGTCCCTGGGGCTCACGAGCGCGCCGGCTCGCGCACGCTGCTGCTGCGTCGCGGAGCGACTTTGCGGGGCTTGATCTTGACCGACAGCTCCCACAGGGCCTCCTCCGACAGGTGGTCACCAAAGTAGTTGAAGAACGCGATGATGGTCTCGCTGCGCTTCAGCTGGTACCGGCTGCAGGGCGCCAGCAGACGACACGGTTGGAGGGGACGGTGGGTGGAAGGGGGGTTGTGGGAATGGGGGGAGCCAGCGGTGATCAGACACCGAGTCAGTGAAACACGGAAACTTCAAAACACATTTATCAGGGGCAACTGTTATAAGATTCATTCGTTTTATCTGAGAGTTGGTGAATCACAGATATGCCCACCCAGCTACCGACCCAGCCTCCACCCACCCACCTAACTGCCCGCCCACTCACCCAGCCGCCCAGCCACCCACCGGTGTATGTGCGAAACGGTGCTTGGCTCACTCACCAGCGCTGGAATCGATGCACAGTGCTGAGAATGGAGAACTGGTGCCAGCACTTGGCCACGTTGATTTTCCCGTCGATGGTGTCGGGATTTCCCAGGTGGGCAAATGTGAGGTCCTGGAGAACCAGGCCACTGCATAACAAACAAAAAGGCAAAGGTCCCCCATATAGCCTTCAGAAGACCGTTGGGGCAAGTGCCGTTAACGAGTAGCACCTACGAATTTCCGGTTTCCGCACAAAAAGCTGTGGATGGCCAGCAGTACGTTCGGCCACTTTTGTATCGGGAGTGCCGATGTTTCATACACAACCACACCAGCTACTCATTGATGCTCGAGCGGACCTCTCGGAGGCCCACGACTGCTTCCGGTATTGGACACTCATGACCGGCTGCGGACAGGAATTGAACTCGGGTTGTTGGATTTGTAGCACTCCTAGAAGGAATGGCCAATGTAAGAATAATTTAGTTTCATTTAGTATTACCGCCATTCTTCAAGCGCAATGCTATCACGAAGGTTTCGTGTTTGTGTGTACAAACACGGTCGACTATTTTTACCAGAACATCATGGGATCTCTACCGTCGTCCGCTGTGAAGCAAACGGCACCTCTGTTATGGTTAACACACCCACAGCATCAACCGGGGTAGGGTGAGGGGGAAGGGCAGGGTGGCACAGAGTGGGGTGGGGTTAGGTGGGGCAGGGCGGGGCGAGGCAGAAGCAGGGCAGGGTGGGGTGGGGGGGAATCCCGTCCACTCACAGGTCAGGGATCCAGAGTGGGGTGGGGCTAGGTAGGGTGGGGCTAGGTAGGGTGGTGCAGGGCAACTCACAGGTAGGGGATCCAGAGTGGGGTGGGGCTAGGTGGGGCTAG
>CM025656.2:3682174-3704741 GCA_014621495.2 Entosphenus tridentatus
CTATACGCTGCCAAGCCTGGTGGTGCCCATTCAGACGCTGTCTTTCCGACAGACCTGTTCTTCACCTGAGGACGGCTGCTTGCGTTGTGGCCGAAACGTCGTGATAATTGTATTTTATTATGTTTTATTTTTATTTTATTATTTCCCTTCTACATGACTTTACCGAAAGAACCAAGAAGATGAATCCATGCAGTCACTAAAGCTTTAAATAGAAACATCATCATCGTCGTCTTCGTCATCGTTGCACATGATTGACTGCGTGAGCGCAACAATCGACATTAAGCGATAAAGTGATGCATCGTTAAAGGCCTACATCGACCATCATCCTCGTCATCATGACAGTCGACTGCCGATCCATCTCTTCTTTCTCCCCATGAGTGGGGGGGGGGGGGTGGGAGGACGGGGTGGGTGTGCGGGTAGAGCAGGTGAACTCACCCGGGGCTATCGGGGTCGCCAAAGGGTCGACCTCCGGACGCAACGAACCGCTCGCTTGGAACGACCGGTGGACAGACCTCCGTCACAATCACCATCTGCGTCACGCACAGACACACACACACCCTGAGGTCACACAGGCTGTGTGACTACAGATGGAGGATTCGTCCACACTTTGCTGCACCGCTCCCTTCTCCTGCCCACCCCAGGGGTATACAGCCTCTTCCTCGACGCCCGCGTAGAAAGGGGAGTTACGCAACATCTTGTGCGATTGATCCACCAACCCTCCCTCGCCGTGCCCTCCTCCCGTGGCGCCGGATTGGAGGCAGCCGCGTTGCGGCGGCGCGAACCGCCAACCCAGCTCTCGTGCCCGCCGCAACCGTGCGGACCGATTGTCCTCCGGTCGCCGGACCTCGTCGCCACTCACGGTTTGCCGGCGCTTTGGCGGCAGGGCTGGCGGCAAGGCCGAGCAGGCGAAGAGCGGCGAGGCCGAGGGGGAGGAGAGCGGCGAGGGCAGCGGAGACGCGGGGCTGAACGGCGCGAACGGTGTCGGAGGCAGCTGAGCAGAGCTCGATACGGGCAGCGCGTAGTCGGACAGCAGCTGCATGTAGGTTTGGACTGCGAGCCCACGGCAGGATCACACAAAGACAACGAACCCCCGGTGTAGCCTTTAAGCGGACTGTTGGGGCAAGTGGCGTTAGAGCGAGCAGCGCCGACGATCAGCACGGTTGGCTACGTAGGGTGCGAAAGAAGTTCAACATACATACACCTATGAAGGCTGGGACACGGCAACCGAGGTAGTGGGTGGCCAACACCTCGCCTGGCCGCCTTTGTCTCCCCACTGCTGATGAGCACTTGCTCATAGGCGACAGAGGCATGCTTTCTTTGACACTTTGCGACCAAGTCAACTATCCAGAAACCATCGTGGACAAAGACGGGACGGACGTTCGAGTTGTCACCCCCACGGACGGACACGAGGTAGCCACCGCTCTACGGGATTCGCATCGACGTTAAGTTTACTTGTCGCATGCGGTAGGTTATTTCATTTGGTAGACTTTGTTTGTGTGGTGTACACTCCTCCCCCCACCCCCGACCCCGGCTCACTCTTGCTCTTCTTCTGCGGCAGCGGCGGCGGCTGCTGCGCCGGCTCCGCCGAGAGCTCGTGCGGGAACAGCTCCTGCTGCTGCCGCTGCTGCAGCTCCCACGGCGGCTGCGGCGCCAGCTGCCCGAGCGGCGTGAAGATGCCCGGTGTGAGCGCGGCCTCCGACGTGGACGGCGGCGGCGAGGACGACGACGACGACGGCTGCGGATCCTCCGCCTCCTCCTCGCGACACGCGGCGAGGAGGACGGAGGAGGAGGAGGAGAAGAAGGCCGGTGGCGGCGCCGCGGCTAGTCCCGCCGACGGAGCGAGCAGCAGCGCCGACGGAAGCGACGCGCGCCCCGTGTCCGACGCTCGCCTCTTCTTCTGCGGCAGCTGCGGTGGCGGAGGGCCGCCGCCGCCGTCGTATTCGCCGCCGCCGTCGCCGCCGCGCTGCGTTCCTGCCGGCGGCGGACGGTCGCCCTCTTCGCTCCGCCTCGCGTGACGGGGCGGCGGCGGTGGCGACACGGACGGCCGACCCGAGCGGCTGCGGTTCATGGGAAGGGTGGCAGTGGCGCCGAGGTCGTCGCGGTGGTGGTGGTCGTCGTCGTGGCGGTGGCGGCGCCGAGGGTAGGAGGGATACACCGGCTCGGAGAGAAGCAGCGGACCCTGCTGCAAGGGGACGACGTCACGGGCGGACGGGAAATCATCACCGGCAGCAGCAGCATCATCATCAGCAGTCATTTGGTGAAATACATCTGCCCACCACTATCCAAACTGGCTCAAGTCTGTGTTCACAAGAAGAGACATGGCCTAAACAGAAAGAGACGCAGCACAAAGAGGAAGGAGTAGGGCCTAAACGTGAACTTCCCTGTTGCTCTCACGTGACTAATCAACACAAGAGGATAAACACACGTGCACAGCAGGCAGCATGGCTTTAGTGCCGCAGATGTGCACCCTCCTATTGGCACGGTTGGCTACGTACGGTGCAAAAGTTCAACATACAGTAGTCCTTCGGTGAACTGTAACATCGGTTGTGGTTTATCGGTTCACGTTTCGCCCCCCATAGAACGTTAACATTTTGAATCTAGATTTTAACTTTTCGTGACTGCAGGGATCCATACTCTTTGGTTCTTTCGGTAAAATCGGCAGTTGTCCTGCTGTATCGGTTCCGCCTGATGACGGTCGCTTGTGTTGCGATCGAAACGTCGTGATTTAATTGATTTAATTTCATTTTATACCTACGTGACTTTACTGAAAGAACCAAAGAGTATGTTAACATTTTGATTGACGGTACGTTTACGCCATGCACGCGGTCGCCAATTTTGGCCAATCAGAGCGCTCGTAAGTGGGGCTGAGCCATGCCCTCAGCCAATCAGTGATGCCCATTTATAACCGTTTAGACCTCGACTGGCTTTGTTCGCATTACAACGTTTTCTGTTTTGGCAGTGGAAACAGCTCTCTTGTAGACTTATTTTTCAACTTATAAGCGAATTCGATTAACAGTTATTTCGGTAGTGTACGTGGAACGGATTTTAAAACGTTAAGCGAGGGACTACTGTACATACATGTGGCCACATGACTAGTGGTTGAGCTAAAGAGCTCTTTTGTCAAGGGTAAGCCCCACGGGCGGGACGGGAGGGGTAAGAGGAGGATGCAAAAAAAATGTTAAACGTCACAGCGATGCAATCTGAAAGGGAAAACCCATCACAACAGCAGCGGCACATATAAAAAACAAACATAGAAACACCCGTTCAAACGTAACTTAACAGGGAATTGAAATTCAAGGGGAAAATTAAAGCAGCGAATTCGGGGTGAAACAAATGGACGACGAACCAACAGATGGCAATGAAAAATTTGCAGCGTCACTTTAGAGGTCACATTCACGGTGGAATTGTTTTGCTCAATGTTAACGTGGCCATCGGACTGAGCGACTGTGTGGTGTTATCTTGGTGTGCTCAGGGACTGTTAGTTGTTGTTGATGCTGCTTTGTCCAATCTTGATAAATCACACTTATACAATTGCATTATATTTAGCGATTTGCTTACCTTTTCTCTATTTCGCACTCCTATCATTGGTTGGCTGCTGTAACTTTTATGACCACTTGCCCCGACTGGAAATCCGCGAAAAAGAGCTTCATTTGCTCATCGGATTCCTCTCCCAATCTAAACAAAGATTCTGATTTTGTGTAGCATTGGTGCGTTTGAAGGTGGTGGTCAGAGATAAATTGATGTGTGAGGAACATCTTTTGGCCATGGAATTTTTGTTCATTTTATTTTTTTACCCAGATCATAGTTACGAGTCGCACACCGCTCATCGTCACTCGCGGTAAGCCTCCGGTTCTTACCGGTGAAGGTTGTTCACACGATCGTTGTCGTCGGTCTACCTGTGCTGTCCGTACGTTGAACTTCTTTCGCACAGTACGTAGCCAACCGTGTCAAATCGGAGTGTGCGGGTTCGTCTCACATTTTTTCCAATTTCATTCTTGTCACCGTCAGCTCCGAGGGCCACGATTTGAAACGGCTGTTAAAAACGGACGAAGGTGGACCGAGGAGGAAAAACAACATTCGCACAATTACCTCCTCCTCTTGCTGCTGCTGATGATGTCTGTGCCAGGCAGGCAGAGTGCAGCACCCGTCGCACGGCGGCAGGAACTCCGGCATGGAGCACCCATCGCTCTCCAGGTCTGTCACACGAGCACACAAAAGATAAAGACCCACCGTGTAGCCTTAACAGACTGTTGGGGCAAGCGCTGTTGGCGAGTAGCAGCACCTTACATAGGCTGGCATCACCACACCGTACAGCCTTTGTTTCCCCAGTGCTGATGTTTAACACACACCGCACTAAGTACTCATTTGAGACCGGATCGACCTAGGGGGAGGCCCAGGACCGGTTCAGATATTCGCCACCAATGTTGAGGGCAGGAATCGAACTGGGGTCACCAGATTCATAGCGCCGTACGCGCTAGCCGCGACGCTACGTGAGAACACACACTTGTCAGAGAAACCCAGATATCCACTGCTGGATGAATATTTCCCCACCCCGTGTTGGATTGCTCAAGAAGTTGGAGAAATGGTTTGCTCACCGTGCTACAAACAGCCGCAACCCGAGTTTAATTCTCAGCCACGGCTCGGTGGCAAGGGATAATCTAACCTGGTTCTGGACCGCCAACTTCACCAATTCACCCTGATCAGCTCGATAGATGATATTCAATTGAATCCAGATAAGAGCCAATTGAGATAAGCAATTTTTTTTAGGGAAATAAAGTACAGTTTACGTGGTGCTGGCTAAGTTAACCTCCTGAGAGAGACACCAAGAACCCAGGGCCTAAAGCCAATATCTTGCCAGTGTGCTGCTTTAGTGTCTTCGGCACAGCCATCATGAACCCCATGAGATAAAATCATCAAGCCTCAGGGTTTGAAACCCAGATTTTTGTGAAGCTGTCTCAAAAAACTCAAACACAGCCATCACGAACTCGTTCAGAGACAGACATCCACACACACACATACACACACCCGAGATCATAAGTTCTGGCTCAGAAGTCTCCGATATGGCCATCATGAGCCCCTTGAGAGAAAGACAGACACCCAGCCCCTCGAGCTTTAACCCAGGATGGCAGCAGTGCTGGCCCGATGCCTCTCAACACCTACTTGACTTTCCTTCCAACAGACTCTGCCACCGCCCCCCTCACCAAACTCCTGAGCCCCCCCCCCCAACCCGACCCCACCACAGCGTGGGAACGCACCGAGCAGCTCGATGCTGGTGTGCAACGCCAGCACGCCGGCGCCGCTCCTCGGCTCGTCGGCGCCCGACACCAGCAGCTCCTCCGAGCGACTCCACGTGCCGCGCATCTCCAGGGGTGCCGCCGCCAATGCCGGCGACATCGCCGCCGCCGCGGCTGCCACCGCCGGCGTCGCCGACGCCGGAGGAGGAGGGACGAGGGGCGACTTGCTGAGCAGCGCCGGCAGGGTGCAGCACCGCGTGGAGCACGGCGCCTCCTGCTGCGCCGTCGTCGCGCGAGCGGCGCACGCACGCACAAACACACGGTGCTAAACGGGCACAAGGGGTAAGGAGCAACCGCGCGCGTACGCCACGCATCGTGCGTCGTGTACCCATTGTTGTTCATCCTGTTCGCGGCAATTGTCTGACGTGGGCTTTCGTGTAAATCCATAACATTTACTCAAATTGTAAATGTTGTGGGTTTACTCTCCAACAAACCGGTGAGTGCTGAACTAGTAATGGGCACGTTTTGTTTACGGGACAAACCTTGCCAATTGGCTGTGTCGGGTGGTGGCCGATTGAACAACACGTTTGTATTCACACGATCTAACCCAAAAAAAAAACGATATTACAAATGATCTGTTGTTGCGTTTTGCTCTCGTGCCTCTGCGCCTTCCCTCCACCCCTGTCGCTGCCGCCACTGCCGTGCGTGCCGGCGCCAACGCCCAGACACCGCACAAGGTACTCACTCGAGGCCGAGTCGGTTTGGATAACCGCCACTGGATGTTGGCCTCGAGCGGAAAATCCAAATCAAGTGGGTGGGGGTGCGTAACGCAGAGCGATAACCACCACACGACCACTCACCCACGTATGCAAAAACAACAATAACGTCATACACATATAACATCCACCCACACACACACATACAGATCCCCCCCTATAGCCTCAGGAGATCACAGGGGCAAGGGCCGTCCAGGCGGGCAACTGGATCCGAGCCCAGAGATCTCAGTGGTCACTGGCTCAACCCTCTTTGACCATCCCCCGGCCACCACCTCGGTGCAGCGTTATTAATTCGGCGCCGGATTTTTTGTTGTTGTTCCTGCCAGACTCACCGAACAGCTGACGGCGCCACCGTCGCGGGGAAGGCTGCCCCCCACGGGGCGGCACATGGGCAGCACGGTGGCCACGGGCACCAGGGCGGTGTGGCCCGCGACGCGCCTTGCGAACAGGCTCACGCTGCACGCGCACACACACACACACAGGGCAAACCTCCCATCAGCTCGCCCGCGGCACCTCCGATTAGCTCCCCCGCACCTCCAAATAGCTCTCCGCGCACCGCCAATTAGCATGGTTGGCTATACACGGTGCAAAAGAAGTTCACCATACCTACAAACCCCACAACCATCCCCTCCCCCCGCGTGAACGTCGATCGCCTTCCCTTCCTCTCCGCTCCCTTCGCCCTTCCACTCCTTTCCGTACCCTCCCCTAAAGCCCTTTTTGTGACCCCGGCGTGCCCTCCGTTGCGGTCACTCATTCCTCGGCCGTTGCACCTCCCTCACGCTCCCTCACGCCCCCCCCCACCGGCCGTGTAAAAAAAAAAAAATTGATGTTTCCGTTACCACTTTTTTAAATCTTCGGTTAGGCACAAATGTGGGCAAAAAGAGACCCGCGCAACGATTAAATGAAGAAACGGATGGGGCACGGTTGGGGGTGGGGGGGCGCTCACCTGGGCACCGTGAGGGCGGTTGCGGAGAGGAAATCGGGGGGCCGCGGCCTGGGAGGTTTGGGTGGGGGGCTCGGTCCGACGTCCGTCTCCAGCAGCACCCCCAGGGAGAGGCTGTGCTGCGTGGGGAGCGTGGCGGAGCGGTCCAACGTCGGCTCGGAGGCGTCCGGCCTGCGCGCCGAGGGGTCGCCGCGGACACGAGCGATGGGGGGAGGGGGGAGGGGGGGGCGTGAGAACGGACG
The DNA here is from genome assembly GCA_014621495.2 of Entosphenus tridentatus. Taxonomy (NCBI): domain Eukaryota; kingdom Metazoa; phylum Chordata; class Hyperoartia; order Petromyzontiformes; family Petromyzontidae; genus Entosphenus; species Entosphenus tridentatus. The sequence continues at coordinate 3,689,370 of CM025656.2, forward strand.
AGGGGCGTACTCATCGTGGCGCGAGGTGCGTGGTTACAGGGCGACGACGACAAGAGCTTGAGTCTTGAATTGAATCGTGGGCCGGAATCGTGACGATTCATCGAATCGCGCGGAGAGTTAGGGGGGAGAACACAAGGGAGGGAATGCGCCGCCCGAAAGGATGCTCCACCATGGAGATGGACAGGGGGCGTGGACAGGCGACAGGTCAGACAGGGAGACAGAGGAGCGGACAGCCATACGGGCATACAGACTGGCAGACGGAGATACAGGCAGAGAGAGACAGGCAGAAAGAAAGACAAGCAGACACATAGGCTTGAGAGACAGACAGATAAATACACACGCAGAGGACTAAGAGAAGGACAGACTGGAAGACTGGGAGACAAACAGAGATGCAGACAAACGCAGTCAGACACAAAGACAGACGGGCAGAGCGAAGGACGGTCGCGCCGAGAGACAGGCCGGTTGAAAGAAGATCAGTCGGACACACGAGAGACAGAGAGACTCGCGCAAACCGAGCGAGCGCCAATACCCGTGCGTTGTCAGCGAGTGCCCGTCCACATCGTCCGCAGGGGGGGCGTTCTCCTCCTGCTTCTGCATCACTCGGAGCAGCTCCTGCAGTCGGGCCCGACAACGGAACAACGCGCGCTCAGCAGGCCGCATTAGGAAATATTAAGAAATTGTTGGTGCCGGCTCATCGCATGGCTGCCTTCCCAGCTCGTCTGCGGTTCCCCTCCACGTGCCACTTTGAATCGTCCTCTCTCTCTCTCTCTCCTTTCGAGAGCGAGCGAATAATCCATGCAGCGGCACCGAGGACTAAAGTTGCATGTACGTACGTATGTATGTTCAACTTCTTTCGCACCGTACATAGCCAACCGTACTAATCGGCGGTGCGGGTGGGAAGGACAACAAGCTTAACGCAAAAATCTGTTCTGAATAAATAAGTTTTCAATGTAGACGACTTTAAAGTGCATAGCACCAGTGGCTTCCTAATATCGGAAGGAAGAGCATTCCAGACGGCCGCAGAAGCGCGTGCGCGGATTTTCTCCGGGTGCTTCGGGGTCGCTGGGGGCATGGGATGGGGGGCAGGGGGGGTGGGGGCCGGCGTACCCGCAGGCTGTCGGACACGCGCTGCGTGACGGCGAGTGCGGCCGAGTGTTCGGGGGGGCGGCCCCCCACCAGCAAGCGGTCCGAGCAGCGCGCCAGGTCCGTGAGCGAGCGGTACACTCGCCGCTCGCGCCACGCCACCTCCGGGCTGCTCACACACACACACAAAGACAAAGATCCCCCCCCACCCCGTGTAGCCTGTAAAGGACTGTCGGGGCAAGTGCTGTTAGCGAGTAGCGCCTATGAAGGCCCGACACGGCACACAAGGGGGTGGGTGGAAAGCACCACATGCCCGGCAATGTTTATACACCGCACTAGGTCGTGATTTTGAGGCCGAGTCGACCCAGAGGAGGACCGAGACCGGTTCAGATAATCGTCAGTGGTGTTGGCCGTGAGCGGGAATTGAACCCGGGTCACCGGGCTTGTAGCGGAGTGCAATAACCACGACACTACCGCTCCCCACTGCACAACAACAGACTGCTGGGGCAAGTGTTGTTAGCGAGCACCCGTGCAGGCCGGCACGGTTTCCCACAAGCCAAAGCAGAGGAAACGCACGCGAAAACAGTGGGAGAACGCACACACACACAAGACTCCAGACAGAGAGAGACGCCCGAGGTCGGGAATCGAAGGCGGGAAATTTCTCTCCCCAGTGCCCAACGACCGACGGAAGCTACGAGCCCTCGGCTGTCATCACCGCTTCAGGGGTTTGTATGCCAGGGACCAGTGAAGTGAGAAGGGGGTACGGGGGGGGGGGAGCACTCCCCAACCTGAGGGGCTGGGGCGGCAGGCCGGAGAGGAGGCTCCAGACGGCCTCCAGCACCCGGCTTGCCGTGCCCGGCAGCAGCTCCAGGACGCCCTTGTCGAGGATGGCGCGGTAGTAGGTGAGGGCCCGCTCCACGGACGCCAGGCCCTCCGACGGGCCGGCCTCCCCCTGCTCGAGGAGAACGGACAAAACGGGGGACCAAAGATTACCCCTCCCTCCCCAACCTCGACTCCGTGTGGCCTTCGCGGGCCGCTGGGGGCAGGTTTCCGCGAAGGGTCGGCGTTGGTGCATGCGTCTCCCCCTCCTCCACCCCCCGATTGCTGATGTACGTATGTTGAACTTATTTCGCAACCGTACGCAGCCAACCGCGCTAACCGGAGGTGCGGGATGCACCGGGTACGCGTTTGAGGCCGAGTGGACCTAGGATTAGCCCCAAAACCGGCAAAGATATTACGTCGCTCTTTGTTTCGAAGTCGTACGAGGGAAAAGCACGCGCCGTTTGGGCGGGATGGATGCATGCCACTGGATCTCACCGGGTGGGGGGAGGGGGGCAGCTTTCCACGAGTTATTAAAACAAGTCATTTGGTGACGCTGCGTTGGCCGTGGGCGCACGAGCACAGGTGACAAACGAAGCCGAACGTATTCATCAAGAACAGCGCCTTGCGTCGCACCAATGAAGAAAAATGTACAAGGGGGGGGGCAACGATGTAGGCTACGTTTACGTGCTATGAAGGAGGGCCATTGCCCGAAACGTCATCCATTATACATTTATATTTTAAAGCCGTACGGTGTGTTGAGTTGTCACGAGTTATTTTTTTGTAATTTTTACTTTTAAACGCACCGCATTAGCTCACTCTCAAAAGAGAGGTAGACGGAACGACTCCGGGGTGGTGCCAACAAGTACCCAAGCTCTGCCGTCCTCTGCATATTCAGGTGTTATTAACCAATTTATCGAGTGTCTGCATGTGGGAGATTACCCATGCGCGCGAGGGGACAACGCTATATCCCATCCAGACGGAACAGCTGGACTTCCACATTGTTGATTCACCGCCTTCTCGTGGCGAGCAAGGCCTTGGCAACCTCGTCGACGCCCACGGGAAGGGAGATTCACGGCATTTGCGTGCGGCAATAAACTAAAAAACTCTAAACTATTTTTATTTTACCAGGTAAGGCCCACTGAGATACGTAGCTCTTTTTCAGAAGCGACCTGGCCACAAATGATAGCTCAACGAAGTGGCACATAACGTGGAAATAATTGACATTTTCCAAACACTCTAAACGCGTGCTCATAAATGTGGAAGGAAAAACCGGTGGACCCGGTGAATAATCGACGCGACCATGGGGAGAGAGAGAGACACAACACGCAAACTCCAAATATACAGCAACAACCTCCTGCATGCCAGGGCGAGGGAGTTAACATCTTGCCACTGTGTACACCCTTATCCACCAACATTCGCCGCTGCCTCCACACAGCGCTGGGGTACAGGCAAGCTATGTGTGTATTGCATTCCATCAGCGCAGTTCGATTAGCTTTTCAGGATAGCGGTGGTCGGTGGGGGGGAAGACGTACCTTGTGCGTGGGAGAGACGGGCAGCGCATCGCCGGAGAAAGCTCGCGACCAGCGGAAGGACAGTGCCCTCTTCACCCGCTGCGTCTGCAGCTTCTCCCGCCAGCGCATCTTGACGGCGGGTAGCCGCAGGGAGTCTGCGGGCGGCGCCAGCGGCACGGTCAGACGAACGATCGGCGGCGCCCGTTTCGATCCGTGGCGCCGCCACAGTGGGTGCAATGGCGAGTCAGACAAATACAAACACAGGCACAAAGATCCCCCCCCCACCGTACAGCTGTAAGTAAGACCGTCGCGGAAAATGTGCGGTTTGGGGGAACATCTATTGAATTTGGTACGGCCCTCCGAGGCTGCGGGTGTGGCTAACGCCGTGCCCAACCGCAGTCTTCGTTTCCCCTCGAGTGCCGATGTTTACGCTCGGCGGCAGGGCAGACAATTATGGCCGAGCTGACCCGGTTTCAGGGGGGGGGGTCGGGCAACCAAAAAAAACAACAAGAGGAGACCTTTTTAATTTCGTTTTCGAACTCGGCCCAATTCGAGACAGTGGTCCCAAATAATTAAACGTCACGAAGTGGCAGTTCCCTTCAAGAGCCGTACGCGGCTCCGAAGCCGCGAGTTGCCGCGGGTTGCCGCCCCCCCTGATCGTCCCCCCGGCCTCGGGGAAGGATCGTGACACGCTGGGGCACCGCCCGCCACGGACCTTGTACGAGCAGCAGGGATTTCACCTGGGACGTGTGGACTGCAGTCACGCACGGGAGTGTGAGAACGATTTCACCACCGTTACAAAAGACATTTTGCCCCGCGTAGCCTTCGGTAGACTGTTGGGGCAAGGCCGGCAAGGCGCACGAAGGGCGTGGGTGGTCAGCACCACGTCCGGCTGAGCTTTGTCTACCCAATGCTGATATTTACACACTGCACCAGGTATTCATTTAAGGCTGAGTCGACCTCGAGGAGACCCAGGACTGCTTCAGATATTCGTCACCGATGCGAGCCGTGAGCGGGAATCGAACTGGGGGTCGCCCAGTTCGTAGCGCAGCGCTAACCGCTGCACCACCGCTCCCAACCGTAAGTAAGCAAGCAAGCCACACACCCACACGACCATGCCTGCACACGCACGCACGTGTACCGATCCACAATCACTTTCACATGCTTCAAATTCCTCAGCCGCAGATCCCTCTCCCTCTGTACCAGTTCCCCAAGTCGTCGCCCCCCCCCCCCCACAGGAGCCTAACCAACAGTTCAGTAACGCCGAAAGTTGAAGGTCCCCCCCCCACCCCCGCACAGCCTCGACAGGTTATGGGTCGTGCGCTGTTCGCGAGCACCTATTAAGGTCGGCACGGCGCACGAGCGAGTCGGAGGCAAGCAAAAGACAACGCTTGTGCCGATGTTTATTACACACACACACCATGGCAGATACTCAATTAAAGCCGAGTTAACCTAGAGGAGGGCCCAAACATTTGGCACTGTCGTTGGTCGCGAGCGGAGAATCGAACTCGGGGACCTCTGCCGGGTTCATAGCGCACCACGCCGCGATGGCAAGATGTTAACTCCCTCGCCCGGTACACAGGATGTAGTGGTTTGATTTCGACCCCGACGCCTGTATATTTAGAAACACGCGTTCAAGAGTGTTTGGCTGCTGCACATTTCCATATCGTAAGCCACTTCGTCGAGCTATCGTTCGTGGCCAGCTTGCTTCTGAAAAAGAGCTATGTAGCTCAGTGGGGACCTAACCTGGTAGTATAAAAATAAAAGCTTTTTATTTTATTTTAACCGCTGCGCCACCGCTTCCTCGTCCAGGAGGGAGCTCAACCGTCGAATAAGGCGTGGGTCGCTCACCTCCCCGTGTGGAGGGAAGCCCCCCCCCCACCCATTCCCCAACAACCCCCCCCGTCCCCTGTCCGTGCACATGGGCGATAAAAGAGGGGCCTTAGTTGGGGACACAGGCAATACAAGAATCATCAGCAATGGTGAACCCACCGCTCGATTGAAGGGATCACCCCACGGCACGAGGCTCTTTTGGGGGCTGCTCGACCGTACTTCACCATGTGGGGGGAGGTCGCAAACGGGTTTTGATTCCTTACCCGTACCCGGCCGCACCAGGGTCGCAAATGGGTACCCGTACCAGTACCCTACCCTAAATGAGTGACAAACAGTTACTCACCTGTGACTGACGGCCTACCCGTACCCATACCTGGCCGCACCAGGGTCACAAACGGCTACCCGTACCCGTACCCGGCCGGGTACGAGTAGCCGGGTATCGGGTAGGGTACGGGTATCGGGTACCCGGTTGCGACCTCTGCCGCAAAGGCTTTCAACAGACCCGCCTGCGCGCCGGTGTTCGCCCATCCAGGGACTATTGAGGCTCAACCCCGCCGCTTAGCTTCGTCCAGGGTCTGGATAAGATTGGGGTGCATTTTTCGGGAGATCTTTCTAACAAACAGATACGACACGCCGGCCTGTTGGTGCGAAAACAAGGGGGTTGGGGGGGCGTTGTGGCGAAAGTGGCTAAAGACGAGTAGCCTGCGCAGGCTCTTGGGGGCAAGCACCGTAAGCGGGCTGACCTTTGATCTCACCAGCGCCGATGTCGATGTTTCACATAGCGCACTAGTCACTCGATTTAAGGCCTGGCGCGCACGAGGGAATCAGGTTGGCCGGCACCACGCCTGGGCCACCTTTTTCTCCCTATAGTGGCGATGTTAACACACTGCACAAGGTAGTCATTTGAGGCCGAGTCGACCCAGGGGAGGCACAGGACCGGTTCAGATAATCGTCACTGGTTTTGGCCGTGAGCGGGAATTGAACCTGGGTCACCGGGTTTGTAGCGGAGTGCAATAACCACGACACTACCGCTCCCCACTGCACAACAAACAAAGATCCCCGTGTAGTCTTAACAGATTGTTGGGGCAAGTGCTGTAGCGAGCACCTATGAAGGCTGGCAAGGTACACAAGGGGGTGGGTATCTAGCACGACGCCCGACCGCCTTTGTCTCCCCAGTGCCGATGTTTTTACACACCGTAATCAGGTACTCATTTGAGGCTGAGTCGACTTAGGGGAGGTCCACAGTACCAGTTCAAATAATCGTCACTGGTTTTGACCGTGAGCAGGAATTGAACCCGGTTCGCCGGGTTCGTAGCCCAGCGCGCTAAACGCTACACTACCGCTCCCCACTGAACAACACCCACACACACTCATGTCGTATATAAATAATAAAAACAACATTTCTAAAAATGAATTATCTTTCTTCAAAATATCTTGATGGGCATGTTCCCCCTATGCATAAGCCCCTTCGAGATGCGGTCACAGTTTTAATGCTAAATCATTAAAAATATATATCTCGTTGAGTACTTGTATCCGGACTCGTATACGGAAATCGAAGGTCGCGTTTCACGACCGCGCACAGCTCGTTTGTCAAAATCCACTTACGCCATGCAGGCGGTGAGGGTTATTTGACCATACTTCACCAGATTTGTCAGTGCCGCTTGGCGCAGGCGGAGGGGAAACGTACAGCGACGTTACCGGCGACGCACATCGGCACATTTGCCCATGACGTGACAACTTGATTCGTTTGGCCTTGGTCGGGTGGTGGTGGAGGGTGCTTAACTGGAATTATTTTTGTTTATCCCCCACGAGGGTAAAAGCACGCCGAGCTATGAGCTGTTGTTCAGCGGCGACCTGGCCACACGCACGTGTTCGATAGCCCATCGCAGTGGCTCATAACATCATCGTCATCATCATCACACGAGGCGATTTTTTGCAGCAGCCAAATAATCTAAATGTCGACGTGGGGGGGAGGGGGTGGAGGGGTGGTGGCACCCGCAGAACAATCCACACGACCATCACAGAGAGAGAGAGATAACACGCGGACTCCAAATGTACAACAACAGGCATTGCCAGGGTCCGGGAAAGACCTCTCGCCAGAAGACACGTATGACGAATTATAATGTAGGTCGAGAAAACCCATAGCGAGTATGATAGTTAATCTACTAGAACCTTATTCCTTGGTTCTTTCGGTAAAGTCACGTAGGTAGAAAAAGTAATAGATCACGACGTTTCGATTTGCAACACAAGCAATCATCATCAGGTGGGACAACCACAGCAAGAAACAACTGTTCAAGTAGGCGAGAAATCTGCCGTGGCGCGAGGTTATATAGGCCTCGGCAGTAGGGGGGGAGAAAGAAGTGGTTACCCAGCCAAGTCCTATCCAGGTTCAAGGTTGCTTAGCCTCTGAGGTTTGATGAGATCAGCTGAATTCTGGGTTATTTTCATACTGTGAGAAATGAAACCTCTGGTGCACACAAGGGTTCTGTGTTTTCACCTGTGCACGCATGTTGAACTTCTTTCACAATGTACGCAGCCAGCCGTGCTAACCTGAGGTGCGGAAAGGGAAGTAACGATACACGGCTGTAAAGTTAAAAGTAGATTCTCACACTCACGTTACTTGCAATTATTTGCGCTGCATGGTAATCAAATGGTAATGTATAGGTGGCTTGGCGAGGCCTTCATCCAGCAGTGGATGGATCATGGCTAATGATGAGGGGGTTAACAGCGAGTGGTAAGTGACGTTTTGGCTTTCCATAGCCACGATTGGTTCCGTCAAATCTCAGCTCTTCTAAACAAGTGTTCTTCAGTTTAACACGTAGGCTTTCGTGACCAATATCATCCATACGAGGTTTTTGGGTTAGATCATCCATAAGAGGTTTTTTTTGGGTTAGATCGCGTAAATGTTCATAAATGTGTCGTTAAACCCGCCACCACCCGACACAGTCAACTAGTAAGGGTTGTCACGTAAACAGAACGTGGCCAATTCGTCACTAGTACAGCACACCGGTGTGTTGGAGAGCCAAGCCACAACATTTACAGTCTGAGTACGACGTTTTGCCAGTAATTACAACCAGCTTCATGACTGGCGAAATGCCGTAAATGTTGTGGTTTGGCTCTCCCAACACATACCGGTGCTGTACTCGTGACGAATTGGCCATGTTCTGTTTACGTGACAAGCCTTACTAGTTGACCGTGTCGGGTGGTGGCGGGTTTAACGACACATTAATACATTTACGCGATCTAACCCAAGAAAAATCTGTATCGCGAATGTTCTTCTGTGAAGGCCAGCGGCCCACGGGCGGCCCCACGTGGCCTTTAAGTGTGGCCCCCCCCTTTAAGTGTGCCCCCCCCCTCGACGAGGGCCCCCCCTGACAAACACAACACAAACGTGAAGAAACACCCCCCGACCAACCAAGCGACGTTCGTCGCAGGTTCGCAAGCACACCGCACATGCGTGAGGCCATTTAAAAGTGTTTTTGCCTGCGATTTGGTGTAAAAAGAAGCCAATGAACCCAGCGTGGGAGGTCACGAGGCCACCCCTCGTTGGCAGATGGGGGGCCACCTCCCCCCCGATCCCCCCCCATCTCAATTGACGGCGTTTCCTAGCAACTCCTCACTCCGAACTCAGAGGTTTCGGCTGAGGGTCAAAAACATCTCAATTCGAAGCGAGGCTTATCCCATATATTGTGCACGTTATAAATAGCAATGTTATTATTGTTATGGGGGGGGGGGGGTATAATGACACTTCTATGAACTGCTGGACACCTGTGAAAAAGAGCTTCATAGCTCGTCGGATTCCTCCAGTATAAATAAATATTCAGATTCTGATGGGGGGGGGGGGCAGCTAATGCTGGATTGTCACTCCAAGCTTCGGCAAACATTGGGCAGCGAGGGAGGACGCCAAGAAGCGTCTCTCCACGTGTCGAAGAACTAAACCCCCCACACACACACACCGGGCAGCTTGCGACAACGCGAGCTGGGCAACGCAAGGGGGCCAGCCGCCTCCATCTCGGCCGTTTCACACCAAATCGCCAACGGCAACGGGGCAGGTGGTCGCTTATCGGCGACTCGCAGACTTCCCCCCCCCAACACCACCACTCTCCCCACCACCACGACTCGATCCTGGAAAAATCATGGCGGGTGACGGTGGACGGCCACAAACGAAACCCCAAGCGGGGCCGCCACTGCCCCCCCCTGCCCACGCCCCCCTGACCACGACCACGCCCCCCCACCAATCCTCCAATCACCGCCTTCCTAACCGCTGCCACACCCCCCCCGACCCGCATCCTACCACGCCCCCCTCCACCAATCCTCCAATCACCGCCTTCCTAACCGCTGCCACACCCCCCCTGACCACGCCCCCCTACCACCGCCTCCCCAACCGCCGCTCCACCCCCCCTGACCACGCCTCCCACCACGCCCCCCCACCTCCCCCCCCGGCTCCGTCACTTGGCAACCACGCGCGCCGATCTTCCGAGCCGCCGCAGCCGCTGTTGCCTACGGCAACCGCGCGCGCTGCCGAGGTCGCCGTGACGACCGGCGAGCGAGCGAGGCACACCAACACGTGCGTGCGGTCGATTCGCGTCGGGTCAACTCGAGTGTTTGGCCAATGGGGGTAAATAAATAACGAGACGGAATAAGATCTAGAAAGATAACAAGGATTCACGGCTCTATGTCAATCCCCTGGTAGAAGTCAGCCGTCCGTTTATTCGGCTGAGGTCCACTGAGTTTACACGAAATGCCCGTTTTGTTGCTGTTGTTGTTGTCGGACGCACCAAAGACGAATGAGACAGTAAAAAAACAACAACCAGCCACGTTGTTTGTAGCTTGGTGCCCTCAGGGTTGAGATAAAGCAATCGTCGCAAGCTTCTGGCGGCGGCCGTGGTGACCCTATCCACTGCTGGATGGAGATTAGCAATAATCACGAAATAAAATAAGCGACCTTCGCAACGGCAGAATTTTCGAGGAACTCTCACCATTCACGTCCGCAGTTAGAGTCGTGAATCGATGGCTTTGTGCGTCGTTTGCATCATTTGTTATTATTCCTCCGACAGCGAGCGGGTCCCTGCGCTGGTTTTTGTCCGTCGTTCCGTTAGCCCGGATGTTACACCGGTGAATCATTTCGGGCACAAATTTTGCCATAAATCGCGCACAATTTTTTTCTCGCGATTAGTTCGATCAATTTCACGCCCTTCACGGCTACTCCTCTTTCCAGTCTCATCATCGCCGCCACGATCAAGATTTCCACCTGCTAAAATTGTTTTCTTTTCTTTCTTTAATTCCAAACCTACTCAACTGGGATCTACGAAGCACCTCCGATTGGCATGGTTGGCTACGTACGGTGCGAAAGAAACTCAACATACATTCATACAAAGTAGTCATCCTACCGCCCCTCCTTACTCCAAAAACCTTGCTTGAGTCTCCTGAAACAGAGCCACGAGAATCTGCGAGGATCTCCTGGATGAACAACCCCATCAATAACGTCTGCAAAAAACCCCATCAATAACGTCTGCCCACCTTGTCACGAAAGCTGGCGTCACCTCGCAAGGTCCACCACCATTTCCTGATAAGTCTTGCATGTTGAACCGTGTATGGATGTTGAACTTTTTTTGCACCGTACGTCGCCAACCGTGCTAATCGGAGGTGCGGGTGGAGGACAAGAATCTAAACACAACAACAAGCAGTTATAAAGAAATGAGTTTTCAATCTAGATCATATAAAAGTGCATAGCTCCAGTGACTTCCCAATATCGGAAGAGCATTCCAGGTGGCTGCAGAAGCTTTTCGAAAGTGCGCGATGCGGTGACCGCCTTGTTCGATGGTTGGCCAAAAAGCTGCTGCGAGGATGACCGGAGTTTGCTTGATGGCTTATGCTCCTGGACGAAATCAGCAAGGTCATGAGCTGTGAAGGACCATTGCCCGAAACGTCACCTATTCACATACCGTCTCCCTTCTTAAGGCAACGGTGGTAACTGATGAACGTGATGATTTTCATGCCGTTGTTATTTTTTCACGGTCTCGTTATCGTCTCGTCAGTGGGGGGGGGGGGCAGCTCTCGTTAGGTCACGACCTCTGCGTGCCACTCCGACGACGTTACAGAAGCCTCGGCAGCGATCCTCGCACCCGCTGGAGAAATTCTGCACGTCCGCGAGCGTCTCGTTTTATTTCAGCCGGGTACACACACAGCAGCTCTGGGGGAGGGGTGGTGGTGGTGGGTCGCTGCCGTGGTCGTAATGGGGAGCGCACTGGACTTATGAGCCAGAGGGCACCGGTTCGACCCCATCTCCCGGCACGGCAGTTGTAACAACCGTTCGCAAATGGGTACGCCGCAATTGATTGGCAGGTTGCGTGTGGTGGGGTAAAGTGTGGGTACTCCCACTTCATTCCACGATGTCTGGCCAGCATAGAAAAGTAAGCCAAATACCCTATAACAGAGGTCCTTCCGTCAGCAGTGGCGTGAGCAAAGCAGTTGCGTGAGCAACGCCGTTTCAATGCAGCACTCTTAGCTTGTTTACCTTTCGACACAAAGCACAGGTGCCTGCTCTCCTACTCGTTGAGTGACCGAATTGGTGAGCGAGTGAGCGTCATGTACACACCGCTCACCAGTGCAGTACTCAAGCGCCGCCAAACGCACAAACGCACACACGCACAACCGAGAGCCGCGCAAACCCAACCTGCTGCGGACGCTGGAAGAAAGTTGTCGCGGAACACCGGAAGAGAAAACTCCGACACATCGGATTTTTTTGCCGAAGAGACGGCGAGAGAGAGAGAGATGTGCCGGCGAACCTTCGCCGTCGCCCCCGCTGTATCGCGCCGGGAGTTGGCGCTTGCTCTGTCACGAGCCGGAACCGACCGAAAAGCCACAGGAGAACCGCCCCGTTGGTCCGATCGACCTGCCACCGTTTCCTCGAGTGAAGCGGAGAGCTTGTTAATTTTTTTATTTTTTTGTTTTGCTTGTTTTTGTTTCCGGGCATAAAAATTACGTGGGAGGCTCACGAAGCCCCGGGGTTTTGCGACCCACAGTGGCGGTGCACCATGCCTGCCTGCCTGCCATACCTGCCTGCCATGACCACCTACCATGCCTGCTTGCCATGCCTGCCTGCGCTATGCCTGCAAGCCTGCCATGCCTGCCTGCCTGCCTGCATGTTTACCATGCCTGCCATGACCACTAACCATGCCTGCCATGTCTGCCTGCCTGCCTACCATGCCTACCTGCCTGCAAGCCTGCCTGCCTGCTTACCATGCCTGCTATGACCACCTACCATGCTTGCCATGACCACCTACCATGCCTGCCTGCTTGCTATGACCACCTACCATGCCTGCCTGCCATTAACACCTACCATACCATGCGGTGGCAGTCACAAGTGTACAGATTATTTATTAACTGGGCAAGACGGAAAAAGAGTCAGAGGGCATCCAAGTGCAGTTCTCCTTCTCCAGCAGTTCTCCGCTAACAGGTGAAGGTTAAGGCACAGCCCTGCAACTGCTGGCGGCGTAACGGCCACTGCTTGGAGAGCCCCTCGGGAGGACACGTGGCCTACTCTACCATTCAAACCACTCTGCGACTCATTCGCCCAGCTCACCCTTGCAACTGAGACTCAGGATCACGGTGAGTACTCACCTGGTTAAACAAAAGAACTTGAAGCTATTTAAGCCTGAGAACTGGGTGTGTCTCCCTCTTTCGGAAGGCCCACAAATGACTGCTGTCAGTGCACACCGACAGAGTCCCCACCGATAATATATTCCAGCCCGAGGACTGGGTGTCTATCAGACTGTTCGTAATGGCTGCGTCTAAGACACCAAGCGATGGAAAATTAAAATTCTCTGTTTCCGGCCCGAGGGCAGGGTGTCTCTCCCTTTCTCTCTCAGGAGGTTCATAATGGCAACGTCTGAGACACTGAGCATCGAGGGTGGTTGGGTGATCCCTTGGGGGTAGGGAGTCTCTTTAAAGAAACCGAAAAAAATAAATGCAGAGTTATTTCCCACACTCACTACAACCGTAGGGCGTGCAACGACACATCGATTCAACGACTAAAATCAATTTTCACAATCACGTGGGCGAAAATAGTTTTTTAGCGCTGGGACAATAAATCAACTTTGTCGATTTTATCGACTCCATATTTTTTTAACGTGCCATGTACAAAAGTCATTACCTGAGATGCTGCCTGTTATATAATCTTTTATACCTTTTGAGGACGAACGCGGACTACTCGAGCCCCTTTAAAAAATCCTGCCTCGTGAAGGTGGGAAACCCCCCCCCCCCCACAAAGCCACAGCCGTTAATGATGTCGATGACATCACCAAGCCCAGCTCGTCGTCACCGCCCGTCCAGCGGCACACGGACGCAAATGGGGGGAGAGGTTAGAGGTTCCCCCCCGCCCCTCCTATTTTCGCGCTACCCGATTGGACGGCCAATCAATCCGACAATCGGCAGTCGTCGATCACGTCAACAAATGGACATCCGATAATTTTACGTCAAAACACAAGATACAATTTTGGGTTGTAAGCGTGCGACACAATATTTGAGCAGGAAGGCCAACGAACCCCCAAGCTCTCCAGCCTCCTTACATATTAAGATGTGTTCAGCCAATGAGTATTCCAATGGCACAGTGGGTTACGGACTGCGCTGTGAACCTGGATACCCGAGTTCAATCCCTGGCAAGGGCTAACAGCGGCGGTGGTCCAAGATGGTCCTGGGCCTCCATATGCACCAAACCGGGCTGACCAGCATATCGAAGTATGGTCCAAACACCAACGATGACGGACAGGGAAATGGGAGGCCTTCAACCAGCAGTGGCCTAATAAGGGCCTCTAAATGAGCATTGTTAATTTTCCTGCTTGTACAATTAAACAAAACTGAAATCCCACTTAGATTTGGCCTGTGAAGCCTTCGATTTCGAAGCCTCTTTCCGGCCAGCCATAACAGAGCAAACCTTCCACAGGACGAGGACGTGACGTAGACACATTCTCTGGCGAAATGAACATTGAACCGAAACATCCGTGGCCCATGCGCTACTAACTTCTGGATGGACAGGTGCGTGACAACGGCTCTGCTGCTGTGCGGTGGGCAGAGGTCGGAAACGGGTTTTGACTCCTTACCCGTACCCGTACTCGGCCGCACCAGGGTCGCAAACAGGTACCCGTACCCGGTCGGGTACGGGTAGCCGGGTATCGGGTATCGGGTACCCAGTTGCGACCTCTGGCGGTGGGCGACTTTCATTGAAGCGGGCGAGAGCCGTGCATTCACCTATTCGCAGAAGGCACGAACACGCGAGGCGGCAGAAACAAAAACACGGCGAGCCAAACGGCCGCGGCACAAATAACAACAAGGTCGACACGTTCACCGCCAAAAGGATGAACACAAACTGCTGTACATCCTTACTCTTGGTTCTTTCGGTAAAGTCATGTAGGTATAAAACATTAATTTAAATCACGACGTTTCGATCGCAACACAAGCCACCGTCATCAGGTGGAAACCAATACAGCAGGACAACTGCTGATTTAGGAGAAAGATCTGCTAACAACAAGAGCTTATACAGGGTTTTGATGGTGTACATCGTAGGTGACATCGTAGGTGACGTTTCGGGCAAACGGCCCTTCCTCACAGCGGAGATTGGGTCAGGTGCCCGCTGCATTGATGATGAAGAGCCACTTGCCTGCAACGTCACGTAATCGTCTGCTATGAAGAAGGGCCGTTCCCTAAAGCATCGGGCCCATTTCTCAAAGAATATTGTTCCACTCTAGGGCGGTGTTATTGACGAGCGTGTAGAGTTTTTGTTATGAGAAGTATTTTTGTTTGTTATTGGCTATCCACTGTGTAGACTTGGGGCAGGTAATAACAACTCCATGGTTCTCGTATAACTCAATTGTAATGGATGTTTTGCATTAAACCACACACTCTGGTGTGCTCTTATGGATGACGACCATCACGATGACACGGGAATGTGTGTATGGGCACCGTACGTAGCAAGCCGTGTGCTAAATCGGAGGTACCGGTGGTGGGGGGGGGTCAAACTAAACACAAATGATGAGTCTCCACCATCCGCTCTGGTAAAGCGGACGCGTTGGCGAACTCCGCGCAACAATCAGTGACGAATGTTCGGTTGTGTTGGGGGGGGCTT
>CM025656.2:3714831-3724965 GCA_014621495.2 Entosphenus tridentatus
GGGGGGGGGGGGCAATTTGCTTCCAGCCTCATACAAAAGAGCTCCCCCCTCCCCTCCCCTACACAACGGGCCTGTAGACCCCCCCCCACCCACGTGGCATTCTGCTGGAGGGCCTCCAGGAACCTCTGGGAGGCCCTGGACACGCACACAAAGACAAAGATCCCCCGCATAGCCTTTAACAGACTGTTGGCGCAAGTGCTGTTCGCGAGCACATACGAAGGCCGGCACGGCACACGAGGGGGTGGGTGGCCAGCACCACGCACGGCCGCCTTTGTCTCCCAAGTGACGATGCTTTACACACCGCACCAGGTACTCATTTGAGGCTGAGTCGACCTAGGGGAGGCCCAGGACCGGTCCAGATAATCGCGTCGGAAGGCCCTGGACACACACGCGCGCGCGCACACATGGAATGCTCCACAAAAATCAACGTGTGCATGTCGCTGTTCAAGCCATCGATTTGTGCATGCATTCGTCCGTCGTGAAACAAGCGCAACGAGCGCGCTGTAAACAACAACAACAACAACAAAACCACGCACGCGCATTTCAAAACGGGCCGCGCGGTACGTAGAACGCGCGAGCGGGTGTGTTGCGGCGCGAGGGAGGCAGCGTCGCCTATGACATGCGCACACGTCGACGATGACGACGACAATTTACAATTGTCACGATGCGGCTCATGACATAACGAACGTCTAGGGAGTTCAGGATTAGCGGGAGGGAGAGCGGAAGGGAGCGAGCTCACTCACCAACCCACACGCTCACCCACCCACACGCTCACCCACCCACTCAAATGCTCACCCACAGACTCATCCATCCACCCACCCACTCACCGACACTCGCATTTACGCACTCGTCCACCCATCCACTCTTTCACCCACCCACTCAATAGAAGGCCAGAGAGGAAGCAACTCACCCATTGATTCACCCACACTCTTACCGACCCACCCACCCACTCTCTCACCCACCAAACTCACCCACTCACTCACTCAAGAGAAGGAGAGAAATGAAGCAATGTAGGGGATCACCGAAAGTGTGGCATTGACAAGGAACATTTTCGGGACAGCCTTGAAGGCAGTGAGAGAGGGAGAGAGGGGACCGCCGGACTGAGTTGCCTTGAGCTGAGAGTTCCAGAGGGTAGGGGGAGGAGCAGAGGCTAGAACGACGTCCGCCAGTGATGGAGCAGCGGATCCGGGGAGCGAGGAGTCCAGAGTCAGGATGGTTTCGTCTACAACTATGGTCGGTGTGACACGGCGATGCTACGAAATATCGTACGGAATTAGATCCAAAGATATCGGATGGTTCGTTTTGCAAATTTTTGTATCATTACCGCAGGCCGTTTTTGTGTTTGTTCCCGAAGTGTTTGATGGCTTGACAGTATAGTTACTGCAATTGTAAATCAATAGATAGATATTACAGCCTGCTGCCAAAACGAATGTGGCAGACAATTTCTGCTTCTGCTGCAACCAGAATCATGCCTCATCTCACGCTCGCACCTCACCCCACCCCTCCTCACACCTCATCCTCCCCTAACAAATCATCCCACCCTCACACCTCATCTCATTTCAACTCCGCCCATCGGCCAAAACCTGCTAAAGTGGCACCGAATTGTGTGGCTCCGGAAAGACGACGTGTCACGAACCTCCACCAATCCGGATTCTCTTCTGCGATGTAAAGGCTGTAACGGTGCATCTCAATTGCTCTTCCGCTCCCAAACCGGATTCTCTGCTTGGACATTCTTTTTGGGGATTTTAGTGCAAATGCTGCCCGATGATCGTTTCCACCTCTCGCGCGGTCGGTCATCCACAGTCCGTCCTTCCGTTGATGTTTCTTTGCCGATGTTAAAAGATTTGGCCTGCAACCAACTCAACCGCAATGCCCCCCCCCCGCCCGCCCTCCTGGTCCCGTCGGGAGCTCGGTAGCTAAGGAAGATTGAGAGCCTGCATAAGCGCTTGCTTGGATGGGTGACTGCCATTGCATAGGAGGGTCTCAGGCCTCGATTTCAGGAGGGTCCTGTCTCGGGATGTTTGACCCAATTTGATTCACGAGTTTTTTTTTTGGTCACGTGGGAGCTAACTGGAGTAACTAGAGAAACCCCACCACGCTTTAAGAGGGGGGGGGGGGCTGTCACTCGAAGCTCTGCACAGATGGATTCAATCCTCCGATAGACTCAACTACCCGACTCTATATATATACACACAGACTGAGTCCCTTGCTGTACTATCATCTCCTGACCATCTAGCAGCCCCACGCCGCCTGGCTCGCGCTCGTTGTCACGCCACCAAAGCGGGGAGCAGGTTCGCCCCACCCGCTTTGCTTTCCGAGATCCGACGAGGCGGGACGCAAGTTAGCGCGACGTGTCTACTGTGATCCCGCAGCAAAAACAAAAAAAACACCACCCGGTTCCCCGCCGTGGGACCCCCCCGGCGTTCGCAAACTTTGAGCAGCTCCGGCAGAAAAGGTTCACGCCGCGGTTTTTCTGTCTTCCCGTCCGACGATCGTGGTGGCTCTGGCGCAGCATCGTCTGTCGGCGAACGAGCGCGCAAAACCGCAACCTCCGGTCCGTTCCGACGGAACAGGAGAGCAGCTTCGGTGGGGAAAGGGGATGGCGGGGGGAAATAATAGTATTAATTATGGTAACGGTGATGTAAACGGGAGATGTAGGCGTGGAGAGAGATGGTCGCGCTGTGGACGTTCGTGTGCGCAAAAAAGTGTTCCAAGTTGGTTCCACAGCGTTTCCGGATCATCCGGCGCCAATATTCTGGATTAGTTCCAGCGAGGTTCGTACGTTGGCTGTCGACACAATTTACAGGCCTGCGACAGCACGCACGACGGCCTCCCCTCCACCCAATGGCCAGTTCGTTTTACCGCAACACCGCATCGTTGGCACGGGTCGGTGAACAGTTTAGAACGTCGCTCTAGCCACCAATGACGGCCGTGTGGCCCGACACCGCCGCACCGCTACGGCTCCACCAGCTACAGCCGCACCGACAGCCGCACCCCTCCGCGCCGCCGCGTCGCCGCGTCGAATGACGACGGCTCCGTTCGCCCGGCGGTCGCCGCGCACGACCCCCCTCCCCGGCAGCCGCATCCGCTAACGCTGCACTATGCTGCTGATGTCGCGCACGCACGCCAAGAGGCCCAACGGCGCCGGGCACCCCGAGTTGCCGGCGGGCGCCCCCTGGAGTTCTCGGAGGCCCGCGTCGAGCCTGGCGACGGCTTCCCGGAAGGCGAAGCGCTCGCGCGACTGCGGGATGTGGTCGGCGTAGCGGCCGCAGCACTGCAGGAGGTGCGCGACGCACTCGAGCAGCGCGCCCGCGCCGCTCCCGGCGGCGGCCGGCGGCTGCTCCTGGCGGCCGGCGCCGAGAGCCTCGCGCAGCGAGCGCAGGCGCTCGAGCACCACGTCCTTGGAGACCTCGTCGCACGCGGCGCCGCCGCCGCCGCCGCCGGTCCCGCCGCCCTCCCTCGAGTCGTCGTCGTGTCCGCCGCAGCCGGCCGCGTGCCGGGCCCGCCGCAGGGGCGTCCGCGGCGCCGGCTCGGCGCCGTGCGGGGAGCAGCCGGCGAACGCCGAGGTGGAGGGGGAGGAGGAGAAGCGGCGCGTCGTCGGCGCGGCCTCCGCCGCGTCGGGAGATTCCGGCGCGTCGCCAGATCCCGCCGCGGGCCCGTCCTGGCCGCCGTCGCTCGAAGAGTCGCCGCCGCAGCTGTGCCGAGACGGAGACGGGGAGCACCCGGCCGCCTCTCCGCCCTCGCGAGATGCCGCATCCCCGCAGCCGGGACTCGGCCGCTTGCCGGGAGCGGAGGACGTCTGGGCGAGTTTGAAGGCGAGTTTCACGCCGGCCGGCGACGCCGATGCCGGCGGCGTCGTCGCTTTCCCCGGCTTGGTAGGCGGCGGTAGCGCGACGCCGCCGCCGCCGCCGCCGCCCTTCCGCTTGTCCACCGCCCCTTCCGAGGCTCGCACGCCCATCACGGGGATGCTGCGCGGCTTCGGCGTCTGCGCGTCGGCCGGGAAGATCCGCGCGCTCCCCGCCGGCACGCAGTCCACCTGGCGGACCAGCGGCCAGCACTGGCGCTGCTGAAACACGGGCGAGTCCGACGCCGAGTCGACGCTCCGCTCCGCCGGCGCGCGGCTGCCCGCGCCGCCGTTCTGACCGGCCCGCCCGGGCCTCGACGCCGCCGGCCTCAGCCTCTCGCACCGCGTCGTCCGCTCAAACTCGTCGTCCGAGTCGTCCGAGTCGTGCTCCTCGTCGCACGACGATGACGGAGCGGAGAGGAAGCTGCGCAGCACGACGGGCGCACCGGTGGCGGCGGTGGCCGTGTTCGACAGGCTCCGCTTGTCGTCCCGCAGCAGCAGCGGCAGCCGCCTGGAGAACACCGAGATCTCCGGCACCTCCGAGATGGGGGAGGAGGCGGCCGGGTCGCCGGCTGCCGGGCGGCCACGGGGTTTGAAGGGGCAGCGGTTGTCGTGCATGAGGCTCACGGTCCTCCCGACGGGGAACTCGGCGCCCGACTGCGCCGAGGACGCGGAGTACGAGCGCGTGATGACGCCCTGCTGCTGCTGCTGCAGCAGCAGCAGGGCGTCTTCACGCGTCATCACGCGCTCCTCCCGCTTCAGCGCCAGGTCGCTCGCCGCGACGCCCATCGGCTTCTTCATGAGCCGCGGCGTGAACAGCCCGGCGAGGACGGCCAGCCTGCTCCCGCCGGCTCCTCCTCCTCCGCCGCCGCCGCCGCCAACGCCCGCGTGCCCGTTGCTCACGCCGTTGCCGGAGTTGCACCGCGCCCTGCCCTTGCCGCAGCCGGCGCCGCCGATTCCGCCGAACGACGACGGCTGCGGCTGCGGCGGCGGCGGCACCACACTCACGTGCACGAAGCCCTCGCCCGCATCCGTGCCGCCACCGCCGCCAACCCCCGTCGAACCGTCCCACGGGCCCCGGAAGGAGCTGCTGCGCTTGGGCGGCGCCGGCGTCGGGGTGCAGCGGAGGCGGCGGATGAACGAGCCGAAGATCCAGCTGCTCTTGCGCTGGGGCAGCAGGCGCCTGCCCTCGGGGCTGCCCTGCCCGTTCATCACCGAGCTGCTGCTGCTGCCGCTGCCCTTGTTGTTGTTGTGGGCGGTGGGCTTGCCAGCATCTCCCTTGGGCGATGATTGGTCCGCCTTCCCTGCGAGCGGTCGGGAGGGGAGTTTAAAAAGTTACGTATTTTTTTTACTTTGACGATTGTTTAGCTGAAGAAGGCATCGTTGAGACTCGACTGTTTTTTTCAGGAGGGTTCAGCCACGTTTTAGCAGTAGGGGGCGATCTTGCTTTGCATGTGATCCGCACTCAGTAACATTGCAGGACATTTTTCAGCATTGGGATGTTTGGCCCAATACTAGTTAGGTTATAGGGGTTTTTTTTGCTTCTGGGAGGAAACCGGAGAACCCAAAGGAAACTAATGCAGAACAGGGAGAAGAACATACAAACTCCATACAGGAAGGCGAACCGGGTCGGGAATCGAACCCAGGATCTGTCAGGCACATCCTTGCCGCCGAAATGAATTAACGGCTCATTGTCAATCCTGGCGACATGAGATTGATTCCCATCCCGGGCTAATAATATGACTGGCGAGGCAGATCTGAACTGGTCCTGTGTGTCCCGCCTACACCCTCCAGCACCGATAAGCAAAGCGAGCTGATCGGTGTTTGTTAGTCATATACACGTATGTTGGACTTCGTCTGCACCGTACATATCCAACCGCGATAATCGGAGGTGCGGGGGAAGGACAACAAACTTAACACAAAAAAGAAGCTCCAATAAAATTACTTTTCAATCGAAATTTAAAAGTGCACAGCTCCAGTGGCTTCCTAATATCGCAAGGAAGAGCGTTCCAGACGGCCGCAGAAGCACATCTGAAAGCGCGCGGTGCGGTGACCAGCGTCTTTGTTCAATGGCCAGCCAAAATCCGCTGCGAGCATGACCAGAGTTTGCGTGAAGGTCGTAACTGAGTTTGCGTGAAGGTCATAACTTTCATAGCTCATCGGATTTCTCCAGGGTAAATAAAGATTCTGATTCTGCGCAGAGTGCGGTCAAACACCCATCTAATGTCGCACGCAGCGTGGCAATTAAAATTATAGAGAAGGGGGGGTGGGCAAGTTTATTAACCACCCCGCCCCCCACCACCACCACCTCTGTCTACCCAGTTTGTTGTCCTTCCCCCACACGTCCGATTAGCACGTTTGGCTACGTACGGTGCGAAAGAAGTTCAACATAATACACAGAAACCCATAGACTCACGCAGAGACCCATAGACTCACACAGAGACCCAAAGTTTGCTGTTCTTCCCCCGCACCTCCGATTAGCACGATTGGCTACGTACGGTGCGAAATAAATTCAGCGTACATTCGTGCGTACAACCCCACATCTCGAACGAGCATAAATGGGCACGATTGGCAGGCTGCGCGTGGTGGGGTAAAGTGTGGGTACTCCAATGTGTGAGTAGGCCAAACTCTCTCTCTCTCTCTCTCTCTCTCGAGAGAGAGAGAGAGAGAGGGGGGGCTGAGGTGGGGAGAGGGATGCTTACTCTTAGTTTTTTCGGTAAAGTCACGTAGCTAAAAAAAATGCAATTAAAATTAATAAAAATAAAATAAAAAGTATTTTTATTTTTAGAAATTTTAATTTCATTTTTTTTTGTTACCTACGTGACTTAACCGAAAAAACTAAGAGTATGAATCCTTGCAGTTACGAAAGCTTCACATCTAGAGAGGGATGCTCTCTAAACCCCCCCCCGGCCACCCCACACCCATGTAGTTGCCCTCACTCACGGAGCTCGGAGTCGACCCTGGCCTCCAGAGAGCACTTGTCTCCCTTCTGCTCGGGCGTCCGCCGTGACTTGGTGGGCAGCACGGGCGCCTGCAAGTCGCTCGGCTTCTTCTTGCCGAGCTCCTTTTCAACTTCTGTCAAGTGAGACGGCGGCGGCGGCGGCGGCGTCGGCGGCGGCAGTGAGGCAGGTGCCCCGGTGCGGTTGGGGAGATAAACAAAAAAGCTGGTGTCTTAGCATTCACATTTTTTTTTTACCGTTGCAAAACTATGTGCGGTTTTGTGCGATTACGAAAAGCTTCTTCTTCGACCGACGCGTTCACCGAGGTCACGTTTAAGTAACTTTGCCCCGCGTGAAGGCAGAGCAGAAAAAGGCCACCCCCCCCCGCCACGCACAAGAGACACACACATACACAGGCAAAGATCCCACCCCCGCCTAGGCTTCAACAGGCTGTCGCGGCAAGTGCTGTTAGCGAGCGCCGTTGAAGGCTGGAATGGCGCACAAAGGGGAGGGTGGTGAGAGTCGTGCCCGGGGCCGCGTTGGGCTCCCTCGGGTGCCGATGTGGTTTACCCGCCGCGCGCGGTCCTCGTGTGAGGCTGAGTCAACCTAGCGGGAGGCCCCGGCACCGGTTCAGATAATCGTCAATGATGCCGGTCGTGACGCTGGTAATCGAACGCGGGTCGATTCGCGCGCAGTGACGTGGTCAGTTCGCCGTCACGTGAACCCGGCCCACCAAAGTTCGATTCCCGCTCACCGCCAATAGTTAAGTGGCGGATATCTGAACCGATGCTGGGCCTCCCCTAGGTCGACTCAGCCGTATAAATATAGCTGCTGTTGCTGAGTGTAATAACATCAGCGCTGGGGGAGACAAATGTGGCCGGGCATGGTGTAGGCTGCCCGCCCCCCTCGTGTGCCGTGCCGGCCTTGTTAATAGGTGCTCGCGAACAGCACTTGCCCCAACATTCTGCAACGGCTATACGGGGTGGGGGGAGGGAGGATCTTCGTCTTTGTTTTTAATGCATCGGTGGTGCGGGCGGTGATGTTTGGTGGTGCCAAACGAACCGTCTGAAATGCTCGAGTCGTAGAACATCGTCTCGAAGGCCTGGTGGGTCTCGCTGAAGGAGAGGCGATCCTGCGGGTTCCACTGCCAGCCTGGGACACAGCGAGCCAATAAACACAATCGCCTACCGCACAAGCGCTGTCGGGCGAGTTATGCTTTAATTTTAATAATAATACATTCTACTTGCTACGCGCCGCCGCACCGTGATTGTTCGCCCTCGTAGAGAGGCAGACGATTGGAATCAGAATCTTTATTTAGACCGGGAAAGGAATCCGATTGAGCTATGAAGCCTCTTTTTTTTAACCGATGTCCAGGACGGGCCACGGGGTCAGCGAGTTACAAAAATACAAAAAGAAACAACAACCGAGGCTAAAGGGCGAAACTGCAGACAGGCGGGAAAGGAAGCCAGGTGGTAAAGTTGGCGCCAACTCTTGCCCAAGCTCTGCCGATACTGTACATATCAAGTTGTTTTCAGCAAATCAGTGAGTGTCTCTGCGTGTGGGGTGAATGGGAAGCACCCGGAGCTAGCGAGGGGGTAACACTATCTCTCCGTGTACGGATTGGAAACAGATGGCGATGAGTCATCTTGGTGTACTGCCGTCTCCTGGCGAGCTATGGTGGCGTGGTGTGGCGCCTCACCGCCCACGGGAAGGGAGTTTCGCAACATTTGTGCGATCCGCCAACCCTCGCCGCCTCCGCAGCGATGGATTGTAGGCGCGTGAGTGGCCGCCACCGCCCTGCGAGTTATCAAAGGGCAGGCGTGGTTGCGCAAGGCCTTGGCGTGGACTAGTCCAACGTCCAGCCGCCCCTTGTCTCCCAAGTGCCGCTGTGTTCGCGCAGCAAGGGGCACGTGTCTAATGTCGAGTCAGCCTAGAGGCCTACTTTTTCACGGCGGGTCAGATGTCTCGGAAGGGATGGGAGTACCGCACACTTGACCTCGCCGCGCACGCACGGCTTGCCGATTCACCAAAGTTCACGCGTCGGGCAAAAAAGAAAAGCAGCAGCGGTTAACCACCCTCGCAGGCAGGACCCTCTCTCGCGGGAGCCTCGAGACTCATCGAAGCTTCGGCAACTCACATGAGCGCATGAGCTGGTAGACCTTTGGGGGGCAGCCCTCGGGCTGCTCCATGCGGTAGCCCTTCTCCAGGAGGTCGTACACCTGCGTGAGGTCGATGCCCGGGTACGGCGACATCCCGTACGTCGCGATCTCCCACAGGAGCACGCCGAACGCTGCGCACGCGCACGCAGACGTACGCACGAAAAGACAAAGATCCCCCCCCCATAGTCTTAACAGACTGTTGAGGAAAATTATGTTAGCGAGCACTACCTCGCCTGTATACCAGGCGAGGTAGTTAACATCTCCTAGCCACCGTGATGATGATGAGAGAGAGAGAGACACGCAAACTCCAAATATACAGCAGCAGGCATCAGGGTCGGCATCAAACCCGCTACCTCCCGCACACCTTGGGGTGGGGAGGGGGCAGTGGGAGGCCCAGCACAGATTCGGACATTTCGAGAGAGACGCAGCGTAACGCACGGACTCACCCCACACGTCGGACTTGATGCAGAACTTGTTGTAGGCCAGGCTCTCGGGCGCGTGAGTGAGAGAGAGCGAGCGTGAGTGAGTGAGTGAGCGAGCGAGCGTGAGTGAGTGAGTGAGCGAGCGAGCGAGCGTGAGTGAGCGCGAGTGTGGCTTTCCGTCCCACCCCACACGTCGGACTTGATGGAAAACTTGTTGTAGGCCAGGCTCTCGGGCGCCGTCCACTTGATGGGGAACTTGGCGCCGGCGCGAGCCGTGTAGATGTCGCTCGTCATGAGCCGGCTCAGCCCGAAGTCGGCCACCTTCACCAGGTGGTTCTCCCCGACCAGGCAGTTGCGCGCCGCCAGGTCCCTTGGAGCCACACGGAGGGGGACGGGGGGGGGGACAGAATTGGACGGAATCTTGATTTGGACCAGAGGAGCGGAAAGGGGAGGGAGGGAGTAGAGGGAGGGAGGCAGGAGAGGAGAGGGAGGGAGGGAGGGAGGAGAGGAGAGGGCGGGAGGGAGGAGAGGGAGGGAGGAGAGGGGGGGCGGCAGGGGGGGAGGGGGCGGGCGGGCGGGCGGGCGCGCGGCGCGGGCGGGGGGAGGCGGTCGGTGAGAGAGGGAGGAGAGGGATGACACGGACCACGGCGCGTGACAGAGCGGCTACCCGGTGAAAACCTCTCCAAGCCGTACTCCGCTCAGCCAGGATTTTAAGGTCAACCGGAAGGACTTTTAAATATTTTTCCCCAAAAATAAATGAGAAATGGATG
>CM025656.2:3735548-3749066 GCA_014621495.2 Entosphenus tridentatus
TCTCTATTGTCCACATCTCTCTCATCTCACTCCATCTGTCTATTGTCCACATCTCTCTTATCTCACCACATCTCTCTCATCTCTCTCTATTGTCGACATCTCTCTCATCTCACGACATCTTTATCTGCTCTCTGCATCTGTCTCATCTCACCAGATCTCTGCATCTTGTCCACATCTCTCGCACGTCAT
The DNA here is from genome assembly GCA_014621495.2 of Entosphenus tridentatus. Classification (NCBI taxonomy): domain Eukaryota; kingdom Metazoa; phylum Chordata; class Hyperoartia; order Petromyzontiformes; family Petromyzontidae; genus Entosphenus; species Entosphenus tridentatus. The sequence continues at coordinate 3,735,738 of CM025656.2, forward strand.
TACATCTTTGTCTAGAGCCAGTGGTTCTTAACCTTTTTGGAGGTACTGAACTCCACCAGTTTCATATGCGCATTCACCGAACCCTTCTTAATGGGAAAGATAAAATAAGATTTTTTCAAATTCAAAACATAGGTATACGTTTTAATGGTGCACAATCATATGAGTCGGGTGTGTGTCTTAACCTCCGCCGAACCCCTGAGACTGACTTACCGAACCCCTGGGGTTCGATCGAACCCAGGTTAAGAACCACTGCTCTAGACGGAAGATCTGGCGGCGGCGGCGGTGTCGCCGGTCGGCACCGGCGGTGTAAACGTGCCGTCGCTGGGAGCGCGCGGATCAGCCCCCGCGACCGCGCGCGAAACGTCAGGGTCCGGCCGAAGTGAGGCCCTTGACAGCGACACACACAGCGCATTCTCTCGACAGATCCGTTACATCCGGCGCGGAAGCAGGTGACGGGGGGGGGGGAGAGATTTCTACATCCCCCTCCGGGGAGGAGGAGGAGGAGAGCGCAGATTTACAACGCCACCCTCCTCCCCCCCGCCGTGCCTCCTGCGCATTGCAGTCCGCCGCAGCGCTGCCACAAGTCCCATTGATAATTTTAAACGATGACATAATGGGCGACGCACGGGGGGCGATTTAAGGAAGTCAGGTTTAAGATTCTTTCTTCACCCCACACCCCACCCTCGGTTCCCCCCCTCCTCACCTCCTCCCCCCCGTCCCTTTCTTTCTTTCCCCCAGTATGTTAGCTACCTTCCCCTCTTCCCCTCCCCATATAAACGTTGACGTCCCTGCTCGTGGGCCCCCACGTGGGTGGGCCAGTGAGCCCCCAGGTCCCTGTCGAGTCCAACTCGGGGGGGCTGCTGCACGCGGAATTTCCGACGTGCCGGCGGAAAAATTTCTCTCACCTTGCCCGCCGCTCGTCGTGTTGATGCGGCAGTGGTGGCGGTGGCCTCACCTTGCCACGGCTCACCCGTGTTGATGTGGCAGTGGTAGCGGTAGTAGTGGCGGTCGTGGTAGTGGCAACGGTGGTGGCGGTAGTAGTGCCACGGCTCACCGTGTTGATGTGGCAGTGGTAGCGGTGCTAGTGGCGGCCGTGGTAGTGGCAACGGTGGTGGCGGTAGTAGTGGCGATAGCGGTAGTAGCGGCCTCACCTTGCCACGGCTCACCGTGTTGATGTGGCAGTGGTGGCGGTGGTAGTGGCGGTCATGGTAGTGCTGGCGGTGGTGGCGGTAGTAGTGCCACGGCTCACCGTGTTGATGTGGCAGTGGTAGTGGTGGTAGTGGTAGTGCTGGCGGTGGTGGCGGCAGCATTCGCTCTCGCGGCAGCGGCACCCTCACCTTGCCGTCGCTCGCCGTGTTGATGCGGTAGTGGTAGTGGAAGTAGTGGTAATGGCGCTAGCAGCGGCGCTAGCGGCGGCCTCACCTTGCCGTCGCTCGCCGTGTTGATGCGGTAGTGGTAGACGCGCCCCTCGCAGCGCAGCGAGATGGACAGCTGCCCGGGGCTGCTCTCCGACTCGCGCAGCAGGAAGGAGCCGTTGATGCCGCTGCTGAGCAGGTACTCGGCGGCGCTGCGCGAGATGGGGCCGTGGTACCACGCGTGCTTCTCCAGGCTGTGCACCGGCGTCACGTAGTTGCTGGGCACCCATCCCTGGCCGTTGCGCGTGCGCGCCTCGCACCACTCGTGGTTGTGGTTGTAGCCGAGGACGCGCAGCTTCTCGCCTGCGCCCACCGGGACAAAGGAAAATAACACGGCAATTTATAGCGTCATCTGGTCCAAAAACCATGTGAGACTAGGCTCTAAGGAAAGCTGTCTCGGGTGTGGACCAATCAACTTCAAGGACAGTGCATAGATTATCAGAGTTATGTTTTTTGTTTGCATTATGGCTGCAGGTATTGTGGTCTATGCAAACATGACTCCTCGTAAAAAAGGTGTCAGTTTTGTTGCCAGATAGAAGGGTAAAAGAACAATTATCAATTTATAGCTTGTAGAATCTTTGCATTCATGGTGTGAATACATGTATATTGTGCGTTTAAAAAGAGTTTGCTGACACGCGAGAATATGAATTGCACGCTCCATAAATGTTTAATGAGCTTATCTTGTTTCTCCTGTATATCATGTAGGATGCATCCTATCTGCACATTGATTTTCATTTCATTGCACACGGTTATCATTTATGGGATTTTATTTTTTTTAAGTGCCCTGCGCTTTGGATTTAAAGGAAAGCGCTCTGAAAAACTGGCATCTACGTAGTATGTTGAACTTCTTTCGCACCGTACGTAGCCAACCGGGCGAATTAGACGTTTGGGGGAAGGACAGAAAACTAAACACAAAAATTAGTTCAAAAGAAATTAGTTTGCAATCTAGTTGATTTAAAAGTGCATCGCTCCAGTGGCTTCCTAATATTGAAAGGAAGAGCGTTCCAGACGGCCGCAGAGGCGCATCAGTAAGCGCTATCTTCCCCAGACCCCCGTCTTTCCCAGAGCCCCGCGTGCCCCGGATCCCCGCCCCCTCGCCGAACCTTTGGTGATGCTCAGGGTGTTGTCGCCGCTGGCGACGAAGTCGTAGAGGGCCACGAAGAGGTTGGGGTCGTTCTCGGGGAGCCCCAGCGAGGAGGGCCCCTCCTCCAGCGCCAGCCCCTCCGATTCCGGCACCAGCGGAAGCGGCCGGTGCAGCGCCTCTGTGACATCATCGCAGCACCGGCAGGGGAGGAGCGGGGCGGGGGGGGGGCGGCAGTAATGGCCGCTTAGCGATCGGGTTTGAAATGGACGGTTGGCTAGGGGGAAAAGTGTTTAGTGAGCGTGCTGATGTATTCATTTGTCGATTAATGGAGTGAGGGAAAACAAGTAACGTTGGGGAAAAACGAGACAAAGTAGAATTGGATTCTTGAATTATAACACTGCCAGTATACGTGAATGTGTTTGGATGTTTGTATGTATATATGAGAACAAGTGCGTGAACGTGTAACTACGTATAAGTATGTTTAAATTGACGAGATGGGAAAAGAAGTCCGGTCGGTGTGCAGAAATTTGATAAATTATCTCAGTTATCGTGGCCCTCCTGTTGCGGACAGACACACAGATGGACCGCATCAAGCCACGGCATTCACGTGTTTGAACATTATTTGGAAAGCATTAAGAATTGAGTCACAAATCAGAGACACATTTCGGAGCTTTTGTTCGAAAGAAGCTGCTGCCCCCGCCAAGTTCCGTTCCCACCAGGAGTGACGCCATGGATGAGTGGGTCCCAAGGTGAGAAGGGAAAAATTAAAAGCGCCTGCCTGCCTGTCTACGTTTTTGGGGTTACGGTTTCTGGGGTCACGGTTTGACCGAAGAAGCCATCAGGTTTTCTTGTCAAATTTTGTATCCGTCAATCTTGATTTGAAGCTTTCGTGACCGCAGGAATCCATACTCTTCGGTTCTTTCGGTAAAGTCACGTGGGTAGAAAATAAAATAAATCACGACGTTTCGGGCGCAACACAAGCGTCTGCCATCAGGTGGGAAAGCATTCTCCGCTGCTGAGGCAGACTGTTTGAAAAGGTTTGAAATTTCCGTCCCTCCAACGCGTCCCAGAAATTGCACGCCGCGTGCTGCTCAGCGCAACGTCCCGACGTTTCGCTCCGCGTGCCGGCAGCCTCGCATTGGCAGCCGCGTTTTTATTCTCTCGGAAACTTCCCAGGGTGAGCTTCTTCAGTTCCTTGAAGAAGACCCCCCCCCCCGCGACACACACACACACACACGGAGCGAAATTCAGATTCGACGTCGAACAGACGCGCGTCACAACCTGGAAGCGCGCGTGTGCGCTGAGCAAGCCGTGCAACGACGCAAAACCGCGAAAACCTCTGCAGTCGTAACGCACCAAAAAACGAAATCTTCAGGAGGACGCAGCGGCGTCAAACGTCCACTGCCGAGGCCGCACCGATTGGCAGTAATGGGAATCACATGGCCGGAAGGGAGCAACTAATTTGCCGCTAAAACACATCCAGACTGCGTGCGGAGGAGGCCGCTCGCAAGTGGGAGGAGGCGCAAGCGATCCCGGTGCGGTTACGGTCGGGGATGAAATGACTCCTAAGCCTGCCAATTACTGGGTTGCAGAAGTTTTGCTCAGTTTAGCTGCCAGATTCATATGTTTATCTGTATGAATGTAACTGCATTTAGAAACGTGTTTGTGTGCGTGTACTGTAGTGGGCCCTCGGGCGTGGTGCTGGCCACCCACCCCCTCGTGTACCGTTCCGGCCTTCATAGGTGCTCGCTAACAGCACTTGCCCCTACAGTCTGTCAAGGCTATACGGGGGATATTTGTGTGTAGTGGGCCCATGACCAAATCAGCCAGATTGCGCTCGATCTCACCAGATCTCGGAAGCTAAGCAGGACTGAGCCTGGATAGCGCTTGGATGTCATCGAGCCTGTTAAGGGTTTACGTGATAGGTTGGGAGAGGGCAATGCAGCAACATATATCGTTGTACCGTACTTCTGTGTCCCCACGACTCAAAAATCTCCTCGCCTTCACAGCCAGCACTGCCCCAGCAATGAAATGCACATCGGGGGAGGTGCTAATTGTGCCATTAAATTTACGAAACGGCTGTGATCGCACGGGCACGAGACCACGGTGATGTCTGGCCAAGCGCGTCCACGGTTCATTAAGAGTACAACAGGCTCGCAATTTAGAGGCTTGCAAGTTTAAATCCCAGCTGCGTTTGACTCCTCCTCCAACGTGGACACCACGACTACCATGGGTTGATTTATTCCGCGGGAGGACATCCCGCACACACCCCCGTCGCGGTAATGTGGAGTTGACCCCCACTGGCTTGCCGGGAGATGATCAGGAAGCCGATGGCATTTTTTTGGCTTTCGCCACCACCGCACTCTTGAACGAGGCCCATTAACACCTCATTAGGAATGGGGCGGCGAGACCCAAAACAAAGCCTCAAACGTCGCGCGCCGCGACTCAGCAAAAGAAAAAAAAAGCCGACCCCAGTTGGCACAACTCTGCGGCGTCTTTTACCCAAAACATTCTGACCTCAAATACGCGCGCGAAGATACGCGGGGATCTATTATAAAACATACAGACGCCTCTGGCCACCGCCACCACCACCACCACCACCGCCGACTATTGCCATCGCCGCCACCACCACGGCCGTGATTATAAATAGCCTGGCACTGTGTGCGTGCACGGTGGTCTGGCCGACCCAACGAGCCGGCTTAACAGCTGAGCGGAGGCTGAATCTTGCCCCGGCAAGGGATAGTGTTTGCCCTGCGGGGAACGGGACACGCATCTAGGGCGGATGAGGTGGCTGGTGGGGGGTGATGGGGGTGAGGGGGGAAAGATGGATGAGAGGAGAGCGAGAGAGCTGTGTTATCAGGGGCACGTTACACGCTAGCGTTCAATACTGCGCAGTTAAGGGGAGTGGTGTGTACTTATCTGTGTGTGTGGCCGTGCGTGTGCGCGCATTATCGCCAGATTCATAGCGCAGTGCGATAACTACTACACCGCCACTCCACCCACGGGCGAAGACAAAGATCCCCCATGTAATCTTAAAAGACTGTCGGGGCAAGTGCTGTTAGCGAGCACCTATGAAGGCCGGCACGGTGGACCTATGAGCTGGGTGGCTTTACCGAAAGAACCAAGAAGACACATTTATATATTTCAGCGATCTAACCCAAACAAAACCCCTCTATTATCCACTGCACTACCGCTGTTAACTCATACGCACACACGTGCTCATGCTCACACATGCACAAGAATAGGTGAAGGTGCAGCCCTGCAATTGCCTTCTCGTGGCACTGCTGGTGAAAGGGCCTCCCGACTATAGATAGCACTCGACAGCCTCTCGAGAACAATTTGGCCTCCTCCTTTTCCACCCCGGTCAGATGTCTAGAGAGAGAAGTCGGAGTACCCACACTTTACACTGCTGCATTCGAGCTGCCAATCAAATAGATGCAATGCACCTCATCATGTAGTTGAAGATTATACATTTAAATATATTTATTCACATTTTTTTTTCAAACTGCGCTATCACGTCGTCTGATTGCCGAGTGTCGTTTTGGAGCTCTCATTGGGCGGTGTTCGTAAGCAGCCCCGTGGAAGGAGATAACACAGAGCTACTTCTGAGATCCCTTGAAGTGGCCTCTAATCCACAACAGGGATGCGGCACTTTCCCACGTGCCACGCTGGAGCGATGTCATCGTGTGGCGATTAAATGGGAATAATTTTTTTCCCCTTTCGTTTCAAAGCTGGAAGTTCATCCCAATTGTGTGGGAAAAAAATAATTTAAAACAAATGTTGTACAAATTAATTGGTGACTGTTCTGAGACCATTAACTCGCTATACTTGAGACACCGATTTGATCACGAGGCAGTGGCTGAATAAGTAATATTTTAAAAAAAACCTTTTTTTTTTAAACACGCTTTAATGAAATGTACCATACTAGTAATGGAAGAACTTCACGACTCCAAGAAATGGCCCCGAAGCTTGCCATAACGTAAGGGACCGTGGTGATTTACAGCCAACGTCAGTTGAGCGTGGACAATTAGACCCAAGCCGAAACATAACATATAAAAAAGATTGTTTCAAAATATTTTTATTTCTTTTTTATGATGGAATATAGTATTGTCATCAGTATGACATTAGTATACCAATTTGAAGTCGATACCACATTGGGAAGTGGGTTAAAATTGAGTTACAAGATTTGAGGATACGACAACAACAGAGTGAGTTAATAGAAAGCGTGTAAAAATAAAATATTTAAAAATACTTAAAAAAACACGCTTTAATGAAATGTACTGTCCGAGCTGCCCCTCCCCCTGCCCCCCCTTCCCCCATCGCCCCGCCCCTCCTTCCACATCCCCCGCCCCTGGGCGTGGCTCCCCGAGGCTTGCCGTGACGTAAGGGACCGTGGTGATTTATAGCCAACGTCTTTTGAGCGTGGACAATTAGAGCCGTAAAAAAGATTGTTTAAAATATTTATTTTAAATTTTTAATGATAGAATATAGTATTGTCATCAGTATGAAATAACTATACCAAGTTTGCAGTCGATACGACATTGGGAAGACGGTTGAAATTGAGTTACAAGATTTGAGGATACAACAGACAGAGTTTAATAAAAAAGCGTGTAAAATGTTAAAAAAAAAAATTGTAATGATAGAATAAGTATACACAGTTTGCAGTCGACAGCACATCGGGAAGTGGGTAAAAATGTATTTAGAAGATGTTTCGAGGATACGATAAAAGACGGAGCAAGTTCAATAAAAGCGTGTCATAATAAGAAAGGGACTTGAACCTCTCTCGCCAGCCGGCCACCCACTGAAACCAATCAGCACTAACGTGAGCGCTGTCGGTGAGCGGTGAATGACGATGATTCAGGTGATCGACAAGAGTGCCACGTCACCCCGTGCAATGGGACCGGCTGCCCCGTCCAGTTGATCACCGTCTGTCTGGCTGATGGGATGTTTACAAAATAATACTTATTTTGTGTGTTGTCTGCAGAGAGACTAATACGAGGAGGAGCTGCATCGTCTGCTTATTTATTGTGTTACTTATGTTCTGCACAATTAGGATAAATATTATTTTGCGTTTGTGTATTGCGTAGTTTTGCATCTAACTAGGACCTGTTTGTAGGTATCGAAAATGATAAAAAAAAAATTGGCTTTTACCCTTTCGGGCAAAAAAACAGGATGTGTTAAGATGTTCAAACAGCAAATAGACACCGACTGCAGAGCACCAAGGCTGCATTAGCCACACATAGCTGTGGCACAACATGCAAACAAACAGGCTCTGCAAAGACCGCATTGCCTTTGAAACGGGTCAGTGCCTCTAAAAGATGTGGCAGCATTGGTGCGAGCACGCTGACGAGACGGTGAGAGTCGAAAACCGGTCCAGACATTCGCTTGCATTGAACCAATTTCTGCCGCAAAGAATTTTCTCCCGGAAGATCGTGGCGGCCGATAAGACGTGCAAAAAAATAATTTCGATGTACAGCAATTTTTTTTTATTTTTTTTGTCCGAAGGGGCATTCTGTGCGTCGAAGTTCCCCATATGCGGCACACACCACCACGATCGAGCCGGGCAGCAAGCGAGCGCACGAGGGGAACCCACATCTACGCGCCCCACAAAATTAATCTGCCCGATCTGAGCCGATCCTTATCAGATGTGCAGGGGAGAGAGGGGGGGGCCGCTAGATGAGCAATGCAAACAAAAAAAATTGTAAATAAAAGAATCGGCAGCTAGCAACTGTCCTTATCTCTGCCCAGATGTAATCCTCCACGAGAGCAAGAGATGTCACCCTGCAATGCAAACAAAACCACTCCACCCAGGATGTCCCCCCCCCCCCACAGTGCAATAAACCCCACGTCTGTCTCTGCGTGGCGCCGGCCACGGTGGCTCTTTAAGAGCAAAGTGTCTCAAGAGGAGACGGGGGGGGGGGTCAGAGATGCTGAGCCGCCAACACCGTTGAGACGCTGGGTTCGAATTCTGCAGCAGGGTCGGCTATGAGATCGCCTTCCTGTGTCATCGTGCCTCTCTCTACCTTTGGTTGTCCACCGCATCTCTCCTCGCTCTCTCTCGCTTTAAAAAAAAATACCAGGTAAGGCCCATTGAGCTAAACACCGCAGCTGATTTCCAGAAGCGACCTGGCCACAAATGACAAGCTTAACAAATTGGCTTAGCACGTGGAGTTTCATAGCAACCAAATACTGTCAACGTATGTTGACTGTAAATGTGGCGGGGGGGAAAACCAGAGGACACGGAGAAAAAAAAGCACACAACCACGGGGAGAGAGACACGCAAACTCTAAATATACATCCATCAGGGTCGGGATCGAACCCACAACCTCCTGTATACAAGGCGAGGGAGTTAACATGTCCTAGCCACTGTGGTGCCCTTCTCTCCTGCCGCCTTGCACTACAGCTCACGGTGGAGCTTTCCACAGCAGCAGTCAACCTCCTCCTCTCTACGACAAGGACCTAGACCAGGGGTGGGGAACGTCCGGCCCGTGGACCGTATAAGGCCCGTGATATCATTTGGTGTGGCCCTGCCAAGGCAACCGCAGGCGGGACTCGAAATTCAATAAATCTAGGAGCAAACCTGGAAAAGCAGTTGCGAGTAGCAATATCATCAATACCAGATAACATCACACGCCTCGCCAAAGAGAAGCAGTTCCAGCCATCGCATTAGGGGCGAGTTAATTAAATGTTTGACCAAATATAACAGGCTAATTTTTCAGTTGATAATTTTGTATGGCCCGCGAATGATGTTATAAATATCCAAATGGCCCTTGGCAGAAAAAAGGTTCCCCACCCCTGAGTCCTAGACCGTCACTGCCGGGGGCGTCGTTTCTCCGTGGCAGCCCCCTACATCTCTCCTCTCTCTCCTGCATCTCACGGTCGAACTCTTCGCAGCGCCACTGGCAAGCCAGCGGCTAACGACCTCGATGCCCACGGGGGAAGGGGGGGGTGGTTTCGCCACATTCGTGTGATCCGCCAACCCTCGCTGCCTTCATAATGCTGGATTACACGTGTGCGTAGCAGAGGTCGCAAACGGGTACCCGTACCCGTACCCGGCCGTACCCGTACCCTACCCATACCCGGCCGGGTACGGGTAGGGTACGGGTATCGGGTACCTGATTGCGACCTCTGGGATGAAGCCATGTTGCAGGCGCGGGTGGGTTGATTCTAGGAACTTGAATTGTGAGAAGAGACAAGACGTTGGGAAATGAGTGACAAACGGTAACTCACCAGTGACTCACGGCCTACCCGTACCCGGCCGCACTAGGGTCGCAAACGGCTACCTGTACCCGGCCGGGTACGGGTAGCCAGGTATCGGGTAGGGTACGGGTATCGGGTACCCGGTTGCGACCTCTGGTGCGTAGCCACCAGCACTGCCCAATAGCGAGCTGCCTGCCAGAGACAGGAGGTCGACTGAAGGACCTCAGCAGTGGTTCTGTTACTCTACTTTCCCAGAGTCTACTAATAGGGTTTTCCCCTATTTTCTGGCAACAAAACTGACACCTTTTGCAAGGAATCATGCTTACATTAACCACAATACTTGCAGTCAAATGCAAACAAAAAACAATACTCTGATAATTTATGCATTGTCTTTGAAACTGATTGGTCCACACCAAAGATAGCTTTCTTTGGAGCCTAGTCTCATATGGTGTTCGACCAGATGACGCCAAAAGGCGCACAGTTCAAAGACTAACGCACTACCAGAGTAATGAGAGCTCGGGGTGAGCAGCAAATCAGGTCCCATTATTTCCCAGAGTCGTTCTACGGGCGCATGGCGATGGATGTTACTCCGCTGACCGCTCGGGGTCCTAGTGGAAATCTCTTCATCTCGTGACACGAATCCGATAGCACAATTGTAATGTAATTAAGATGGGGGAGGGGGGGTAGTGGAGTGGAAACTAATAGCCAACATTTGAATTTATTTTTGAGATTGGCAACTGCCCTTGTCCACCTCAGTCCATTTGCCAGATTGCCGCTCACACCGAACACCAGTGGCGATTATCTGAACCGGTCCTGGGCCTATCATAGGTCAAACCAGCCTCAAATGAGTACCTGGTACGGTATGTAAAAACATCGCTAGTGGGGAGACAAATGCGGTTGGGCGTGGTGCTTAGAAACGCACCACCTCTTGTACCGTGCAGGCCTTCATTGGTGCTGCACGCGAACAGCGCTTTCCCCAACAGTCTGTTAAAGGTTATACGGAGGATCTTTGTCTTTGCAACATGAAACACAAAACCTCTCACTTGATACAGCTATCGTGCTGTGACTGTTCCACCTGAAGACGGAGGCTTGTGTTGCTTCCGGAACGTCGTGATTTTTATTTTATTTTTATTTTACTTTTATTAATTTTTTACCTACGTGACTTTACCGAAAAACCTAAGAATATGAAACACAGACACACACACATGCAAGATCTCTACCTTCGTTTTAATTAGCGCTCACGGTGTAATGTGGGACGCAATAACAACAACGGTGACATACCGCACCGCACGTTCCAGACTAGGTGTACTTTGAGGCTGTATAAAGTGAGAAGGCTCGTTGGCAGGAGGCCACGGGACTGGATCTGAACAACAAAGACACAGATCCCCCGTGTAGCCTTTACAGGCTGCTGGGGCAAGTGCTGTTAGCGCGCACCAATGAAGGCCGGCACAGCACACGAGGGGGTGGGTGGCCAACACCACGCCCGGCCGCCTTTGTCGTCCAAGTGGGGATGCTTACGCACCGCGTCAGGTACTCATTTGAGGCTGAATCGACCTAGGGGATGCCCAGGACCGGTTCGGATATTCCGTCACGGGAATCCAACTTGGGCCGCCGCTCTCCACGCTGCTAAATAAAAACACGCACACTCACGCAAACTACATAAACTATACACAAAGCGTGGCTCAATCCCCTTGGGCCCCCTTTATAATAAATGTTGTTAGGGTGGTGCAGTGGTAACACTCGTGCCTCGTAGCCGCAAATCCCTGGGTTCGACTCTCCACTGAGCCGCCGATCGGCGTCGAGTTTGTTATTGCTCTGCACGCGTGCTGCGTGGGTTTTCCTGTGGATTCTCCGGTTTCCTCCCAGAGCTAAAACTAAAAAAACCGTGCAATGCAACTGGCATTGGCCAGAACATCCCCAACGCTGAAAGATTACCTGAAAAACCCTCGGTTGGGATCACACACAACTGCAACATCGCCAGCCCCCCTCCTGCTAAAAACTTACAAGGACCCTCCTGAAAAATAAAAGGACTTGGGAGTCTACTGGGTGAACACGCGTCAGAATAACACAGAACACAATTATAAAACTCGCAGCGACACCCGATGCTCACGAGAGGGGGTGGTCTGTTGGGAAGGCGAGTTGAGTTTACTTTGTTTAAAGCAGGTGAGCACTCCGGAACTGGACCGGCGTGTAAGCGTGACCTCGGTCAGCCGAAATGACAAAGGCGAAACAAACACAATAAAGCAGAGCGGCTGGAAATCGGAGCAACAAAACAACTGCGTCAAGGAGAAATCGAACATTTTTGCGCGATCGCAAATCGATGTGAAATTATTCATTTCCCCGGAGCGAACGTCGCCTCGGGCAGATTTTATTTTTCGACTGACCGTGGCGCAAATTGCTAAATTAAGTTCCAGACACATTGAACAGAAGTGCAGGGTGACTATTGTACCAATGTGTGAACAGACGCGGGATGTACGAGTCAAATGCAATTGCAAAGGAGGAAGACGCGGAGGTCACGTTCGGGTCGGTATGATCCTGCGCAAACAGGAAGGCAACTTCTACGGCGAGCAAACTACAGGGGGTGGAGTGGGAGGTGACACAGAGCGCCCCCGTTTAGCAGGGCTCTGATAACAGAACGGGGCTCTGATAATAGAACAAAACAGAAACGTCTGACCCTCCGGCCCGCGCAGCCACCCGCAGCTACGGGAGGGGTGACTCGGTTTCGCGTCGTGGGTCGCGATTCGATTCACTTTAACCAAGGCCGTAGCCATGGAGTCAACATTAGGGGGGACCAAATCTTCCAGGGGGTCTGGGGGTCCCCCCCCCAGAAAATAAAATCTAAATTTGAAAACAAATTTCGTGGTTAAATTATAGAAAAATTCACTCACACATAGGATGGACTTTTTCTTTATTTTTTACAAAAATGTCTCATAGTGTACTGTATTACATTGCTCTGTCTTTTCTTTTTTTTATCTTTTCTTGTTTCATTGTATGTAATGGCCGAGATTAATGGCCGAGATTAATAAAGAACAACCATAACCACAATCATATAAACAGAAATCTATTTTATAGCAATATATTGGGGGGGACATTTTGAGCATATTTGAATATTGGGAGGGGATGTGTCCCCCCCAATATATATTATAATTACGGCCTTGGCTTTAACGACGTCCCGCAAGTGAATGCTATCGCTGGCAGTGGCCGAAACAGGGGTGATAAAGAACCGATAACAACTTTCTGTCTAAATCAGCCGAAGCCTCGGTGTAAATCGTCGGCTTCTGTGTGGCCACCTCCACTCTGAATTCCACCTCTCTTATCGATATATCTCCCTGTCTCTATCTCAACCAGTGCAAGCCTCCTGTAAACCACGTGACTTCCGTGTGTGTCCACCACCGCTCTGAATCCCTTCCCCCTCTCCCGGCCACCGCCCGCTGTGAAAACAGTCGCCACTCCTCCTCAGTGCGGCAGCTCGCTTCTTCCTCACTCTCATTCCTTCTCTCTTCTCCCTCTCTTCCCTCCCCTCTCAGCATCGTCATCATCACCACCCTCTCATCATCATGATCACTACCCTCTCATCATCACTACCCTCTCATCGTCATCATCACCACCCTATCATCATCACCAACCTAT
>CM025656.2:3755304-3766423 GCA_014621495.2 Entosphenus tridentatus
CCCCCCCCCCCCCAAAAAAAAATCAAAATATTTCAGCAGCAGTGGGTAAACCAATCTGCCACCGCTCTCCACTTACACACAGACAAAGACCCCGACCGCGTAGCCTTATCGACTCTTCGCGCAAGTGCAGTCAGTGAGCACCTATTGCAATTCGCGTGCCACGCAAAGGAACTCAAGGTCGAGCTGGCCTTGGGGAGGCGGCGCAGAACAGATTCTGAGATAAAAAGTTGAATAACGCGAAACTAATTTTTGACACAGCGGTTGGCGAAGTTCGAAGGGCCGCGACATTTGAAGCTCGACTCCCGACCACCGTCAGCTGACCGTGCGGGCCCGTGGCTCGCCGGTCAGCCGACCGCCGGCAAAGCACTGGCTCTCAATTTAAAAAAAGAACGCGATGCATCGGTGAAATAAATATGAATAAATATTTGTTTTATTTATGGTGACACGAATGATGCCGCAGTCGGAAAGAGCCGAGCCGTGTGCTCGCGACGTGGGTTTCGAACAACGCATGGCAATTTATAGATATACAAAAGGGAAAATTGTGAATGTGTGTCTGTTCGAAATGTTTAGCGTACTTCCCGACATGCAACAAACTTGAAATTTGGCATGTGAGTAGCTTCCAGACTGTACACAATGCAAAAAGTATTAAAAAAATATTTTGTATTTTTTTTCGGGGGGGGGGGGGGCGCTAATAATGGATATATTTTGCACGGCAAGTGAGCGGTGACGTCACATCTGTGATGTCACCCGCACGGCAGCGTCACGCAGTGTGCCTGCTGACGTCATGCAGTGTGCCTGCTGACGTCACGCATCCCCCCCCACCCAACCCTCCGCGTAGGCCGTCTATTAATCAAGAATCCAAGTCTCGGGCGACGCCGGGTAGTAAAGCTCGTGTGGTATAAATAAAAGCACGCGGCCCCTTCCCCCCGCTCGTTGTTTTCTAAAAGAATCAATCGGCAATCGCAGAAGAAGTGCATTCGCGGTCAACTCTCGTCTTCGGGCCACCGTCGCAAAATAATTGCGCGCAAACGTGACACTGGTTGGCAGCAGCAGTGCACGTATTTGATCCGTCGCCTCCTTATCACTCTTCTATTGCGACTATCATGGTTGCCGTTCCCATGTATGTATGTATGTACGTTGAACTTCTTTCGCACCGTACGTAGGCAGGCAACCGTGTTAACCGGAGGGTGTGGGGGACGCGGTGATAGACAACCGTGGGCCGGTTTCGTCTTCATCGGCGCGGCACAGTCACCGGGGTCTCACTGATGCAAAGCAAGACCAGCGAGGCGGCGCTGTGTGCCTGCGCGTGACCTTGGGAGAGAATTCGCCGGGAGGGCGAGCGAGCGAGATGAAATAAAACTTAATATCGATTACTCCTCCTGCCTTAGCGTTCGGCATCCATAATATGACCTGTTGTGATGACAACGATGCTGATAGCACATGTTTGTTTCGTTTAATCTGGTGACAACTCAAAAGTTCAGCATCGGTCGCATTTGCGAGGGTGACCTGCAGCATCAATCTGCCAATTGTTGCTCTGCGTGATTCCAATTGTGTAATTTGCGGAGTGATTTTAGAATTTGGCAAATTTGGATCCCGACTCCAGCACACCATGGGCATACTCTTGCGAATATCATGGGATCTTTAACGTCTTCTGTAAAGCAGACGGTACATTTATGAAAATTATTAATTATGGTTGTTACACACCGCAGTATTAACCAGGGCGGCCGCTGGACTCGAACCGTGAACCTCTGCAACAAACGGCGGGATGCTATGGTCCTGCGAGGCCGCGTCAACAAGTCCTGATGATCAAGGACTCAGGATTTTCCGGGTCGTCAACTTTGCTGGCAGGAAGCCAACGGCCACAGCGAGATGTGACAATCATCGTCCACTGAGATAGCAACAACGAAAATAAGAGGCAGCCCCTGCAATTTCTTGCTCGCTCACACTGCTGGCGGACAGGGCCTCTGTGCAAGCACGAGCTCTGGAAAGCCCCTCGATGAAAGAATTTGGCCCAATCGTCCACGCCGGCCGGGCGTCTTGGAAGAGGCGGGAATACCCACACTTTACCCCACCACACACGACTTGCATATTGACCAGTACCCATTTATTCCGCTGGGTGGTCAGGGGCGGAGTGATTTAAGAAACTTGCGGCATCGTTTCGACCCCTCTCTCACAGGGAGATGAAATCGAACCGGCGACCTGTGCATTTAGAAGTCGCACGCGCTAACTGTTTAATCACGACAGTTTCCAACGTTTAGTGTTATTTAAAATGTCCTAATGCCGTACTTAAAGCGTTGCATTTTAATGGCAGTGTTAAGAGTGTTTGTGCCTTGGAAGGGCATGGGTGACACGTCTTCCTGCATTCGGATTTTTAGCTCCGTAACGCGACCGCGTGAGCAGCGTTGACGGTTCAAGGATTTTATAATTCTTATAAACAGGTCGCTTGCACACGATGACCAAAAATCATTGCTCAGCTCAATTGAGCGCAGACACACACGTGCGCACGCGTACGCACACGTGCGCACACGTACGCACACGTAAGCCGAGTAGAGCCACAAATCCGTTAGCATCTGCCCATACTTGCTGGCCACTCAATCATTGTCTGATGTGATGGATTATCCAATGACATTGAAAAGAATAAAAACAAATAGCGGAGTGACCTAGCAATCTGTTCACGTATTCGCAGCAGCACTTACTCTCATTAGCGCTCACAGCTTCGTGTTTAGAGCGGCAAGTGTTTCCCAGAACCAAGCACCTCATTTTTTTTTAAACGCTGATGATACTCTAATTTATTAATCCGAGAAATACTCCCCACCCCCCCCGAGTCTAAAGGCCAGTGCTTAATTTTATCTGGAGCTGTCTGCGGCTGAGTTCCACCCGGGACACCACATCCAGTATTCCTCGCACTATGGCTGTGGCACCGCCACGATCACCACTGCCAACGAGCAGCACTGCCATTCCCACCACCACCGTCGCTGCCAATATCGCCACCACCGCCACCACCACCACCACCCAGGTCCCCGCGACCGCCTGGAGGGGTCAGCTATTTCAGACACCAAAGCGTGGCCCTTGTTGCTCGCTTCCTCCCGGTCATAAATCTCGGAAGCGCTTTTCATCGCAGGCCAGGAAGCTACGAGACGAGAGGAATTAGCCGGAGACGAGGTCCGTTCAGAAGGTCCCACGACACTGCATCGGGATTGGATCTTCTTTGACGGCCAACTGGTCCAATTGATATTTGCCTACTATCAAATCGCATAGGATTCCGTGTAAAATCCTAGTGCCAAGCCACAAAAACACGGAACCACTTTGCGCCAGCCTCTATCAGACACACGCCGCTGCACCCCCCCCTCCTTCCCATGAGTCCCCTCCAGGTCCTTAAGATCCGGGGGGATACAGATCTTCTCCCGAGTTCCCCAGGTCATAGAGGCTTCGGTCGACGGGCGACCGAGCTGGTCACCCACCGCTCCCGTGTAGCAGGGCCCCTGATTCTGGAGCGCTCTGTGTGTCTCTCTCTCTTTATCTCCCACAGCATCTCAGGACGTCGGAGTCTGTGGACGTTTAGAAAAAAGCTCATCGTAAACACTCACCGATGCACTTCTGTTCATTCACCTTTTCGCGAATTCATAAAATGTCTTTTAGCATTTACTTTTTATTTTATTTTGCCATTTCTTAGCGCTTAGATGTACGAGTTACCGTAGCGCTATCGGGTGTCTGCTGCTGCTGCTGCTGCGTCTTGTACAGTGCTTTGAGGTCCTTGATGAAAGGCGCTTTATAAATAGAATTCTTATTAAATAACTTCAAAGGAAAAAACATTGTCGGGCAATGTGTGCAAACTCCCACCTCGAACCAAGACGCCTTGAGATAATTTCGATTATTTTGCTGCTATAAATGTCCAAATGACGGGCCACTTTGTTGACCTATCATTTATGGCCAGGTCGCTTCTGAAAAATAAGTTGACACCTCAGTGGGCTTTGCCTGGTGGGATGGGGATGGTTTAGTTGTACTTGTTGGCGTTTGGGCGATTTGTTTACCTTTCTTGTTCTTTGCACTACCATCGTGTATTTGTACTGTTGGTTGTTGAAACGTTCCTACCCGCCCTGACTGACATCTGTGAAAAAGAGCTTTACCGCCCATCGGATTCCTCCAGCGTAAATAAATATTCTGATTTTGATCTGGCCAGTGTGGAAGATCGGCCAAAAAATACCGTCCTAAGAGGGGGGCCTCTGTTGAGAGCTCCCTCTTAAGTGCGAGCCCCTTCCGCCGGCGTGTGACATGAGCGTGCAGTTGCAGGGCTTCACATTCGCCCCGCTGATTAGTCCCCAATCAGACGCCCGATAATAGGCAGCGTTTGTCGCTGGCGTTCCCCGCGCGCTCGCGAGCGGCTATATTTAGAAACCGAGCTAAAAATTTGCGAAGGTGAAACAGATTAAGAGCCCCCCCCCCCCACGTTGCCTCCCCGCCGGTGTTTTATTTAAAGCCGAGAGCAAATGGCACAACGGACTCGGCAGTCCGCCCGCGCGCCGTCGTTTACCTCGGAACGGTGGGGGGGGGGGGGCGGCACAACAAAATATGTTCCTAGGTTTACGGCATGTTCCATTAGGATTAAAAGCCTCTTAGATGCGCTGGACCATCACAGCGTGTGAGTGTCTGCGCGCGTGTGTGTGTGTGTGCGCGACCGCGAAGCTTGCGCGTGGTTTATATATAGACCGCGCGTAGCACATGCGTATGCGTGAATACACAGGCACCACTCTGTGGCCCGTGTCACGAGAATAACTGACGACAGACGGGGAGAATTGACTCCCCCGGCGAGTGGAGACCGAGAGAGGGGCAGAGAGAAGCGAGAAGGGCGACCGCGGAACGGACGGCGGCAGCGGTGAGGCGACATTGCGGAGTTCGGAGGCCCCCGCCACTGGGCAAGGGGCCGCTGGGGAAAAATGGGAAGGAACGGGAGAAAGTGGAGGGAGGCATTCGCTCACCGAGTGGAATTTACCGGCTGACAACAAGCCTCTGTGTGGGAAGTCAACGGCAGTTGTCCTCTGGATAAACTCGTCCCCCTGCCGTCACAGGAATGCGGAATTTCCACCAGCGGCTCATGGCCCTCAATAAATACGAACAACGGATACAGAAAAAAAAATCGATTCAAATCTCATTGAGCAGATCTCACGTTGTATGAAGGTCCCAGACACACATAGCCTGTTTTTGTTACAAACTGTTGGGGGACAGGTGCTGTCAGTGAGCACCTATCAAAGCCGGACATAGCACACTGGGGCAGCTCTTCGTAATCGGTGTGCCGGGGGTGAAGTCCCAGGTGTAGCGCGCCACGGTGTTTTTGGAATCACGGGCAAAGAAACAACCTTCCGCCCGTGCCGTTCAGTGGCCGATCCAACCGATCCAACCCTCCCACCTCCCCCTCTCCCCCGTCTCCTCTTCATTGGTCGCAGCCGTAGCATGCAGACAGTCGTCAGCCTTCACCTCCGGCCCTCTTATCTCCCACCCTGGCGCATGGTGTTGGGTTTGGTGTCCTATGGAATGAAAGAGGTTGGGAAGCGTTGCCCGGGGGGGGGGGGGGGGGGGCGGTGAGGCCAGCACCATACGAGGTTATGTTCTTATTTTATGCCGAGTCAACCTAGGGGAGGACCGGTTAAGGTATCACTCGCCACTGATGTTGACCCTGGGTGAGAATCGAACTCAAGATCGCTGGGATAACAGAGCAATGGGAGGATCATTGCGCCACCACTCCCCACACACAAATACAAAGATCCCCCATATAGCCTGAACAGACTGTAGGGGCAAGTGCTGTTCGCGAGCACCTATGAAGGCCGATACGGCACACGCCTTTGTTTCCCGAGTAGCGATGCTGCTCCAGGTACTCATTTGAGGCTGAGTCGACCTAGGGGAGGCCCAGGACCGGTTCAGACAATCACCGCCGGTGTTGGTGGCCATGTGGGGGAATCAAACTCGCGTTGGCAGGTTCGTAGCGCAGCGCGCTAACCGCGACACTACCACTCCCCACACACACAAACACACACACACACGCACTCGAAACCATGTGGTCTATTTTCTGTTTGCTACGACAACCAGAATCGTACAAACAACGCGCCGCATTCGCAATACGCAGCTTAAACATCAAACGCCTAAAAGCTTGAAGAGATTATCCGAGACTAAGACCAAGCCTCCAGTGGATCTCGAAATAAATTGCTGGGAACATTACGAATGCCGAGCATGTGCGAGCCTCGTCACATTAAGGTTGATTTGGCGTAACCAGGTGAGAAGCTGAAGAGTCCAGGATGAGTCTCATTCGCATGAGTGACCTGGGGCATCGGTATGCCGGCCGGGGGCGATGATGGCTAATCATCATCCCAAATGAGAAATTTTGCCGTGTAGCTTTCGAAATTGGTAAACTTGGACCCTGACGCCGGTCGGCCGGCCTGCTCTTGTGAATGACATCAGGGGGATCCTAAACGTTCACTGTGAAGCAGACGCCACACGGAGTTGAATTATCGTGGTTGTTGCACACCGCAGCATTAACCTGGGTGGCCGCTGGGTTTGAAAAGCGAGGCCTCTGCAACAAGCGGCGAAAGCAGCGCTACCGCTAGGCCACGTCACCGCCCGAACAGACGATATTGTGAACGCAACGGGTAGAGGATCGCTTGGTCAGCTCCTTTCTCAGCGTTAACACAGACTGAGCGTCACAGCTCCCGATTCCTGTTCACGCGGCGGCTTTTGTTCATAGACTATTGTGTTTGTAGGCATCATCGTCGTCATCATCACCAATCCTCATTGTCGTTAGACATGATCTCACCACTGAAAGAGGCCTCCCCAAGCCATCATCATCTCTCATGGTCCAGCGATGTGACAATCCAATGTTGAACTTTTTTCGCACACCGTACGTAGCCAACCGTGCCCATCGGAGGTGCTGGGGAAGGACAACAAACTAAACTCAACGTTCCATCACTACATCTCCTGCGGCGCCAGTCCTCCATTCACCCATTTGCCTGCCAGTCCGTCGTTAGTCTCGACCGCTAGCCATTATCACAGAATTCCATTTTCACGACGGTTCAGCACATGCGTACTGTTGTTTTCTTCCGGTTAACAAACAACATCAACCACAGTCGTCTGCGACGAGCGACTCTCGCGCTCTCGAGCTTCTCACCTCCGCGGCTCCTCCTGCCGTGTCGCGCCGCCGAGCGCCGTCGCGGCACGGCGGCCCGGTCGGCCGGCGACGCGTTCCCGTTCGGCATCGTCTGCCGCCGCCGCCGCCGCCGCCGCTGCCGCTCACTCTCCCGCAGAAGTAAAGGGGGCTCCGGACCCGCACCCCCGGAATCCACTATAGAAGGGGGCTGCGAGCCACCCCGGATTCGTCGCGCAGGTTTTACATTTCGCTACACCGTCCCCTCTTGCCTCTCCATCGGGTTTACGGCAAAATTGTGACGCTGAAATTATTATCCAGCTCGGAACTTATTGACTGGCGGCGGGCGGGGGGGGGGGGTGTGGCGGGGGGGGGGGGGTGTCCATGCTTATTCGGCTCGACAGTAATAAACAGCCATCATCGACTGCGTGTCGTCAATCGACACACCGATCCCAAGAGTTGCGATGCCGTGGGTTTGCGCACGCCCTGTTTTCTAGCACGTGCGGTTCCATCGCAGCGGGACGGCTGCTCGGCAAGCCTCACTTACGGCGGCGTCGTGAGGGATCCCCACGTGGGATGTGTGTGCGAGCGTGCGTGTGTGTCAAACACCAAAAGCAATTCAATATCTCTTGTTCGGGCCAGGTGAGAGCCCATTCAAAGCGCAATCTCATTCCATTGCCCAACATCTACGAGAGCTACGAATTGCCATGGACGTGCTAGAGCACACATCATCACCATCCTCATTAGACATGACCAATCCACTGCTGGATGAAGGTGTTTCCAAGCCGTCGCCATCTGTCACGATCCTGCGATTTAACAATGCAGCTCGCGGCCGCACACACGAGTGGACTCCATCTTTCGAGGACATGAAACGTAAGCAATGAACATGTTCGGAGCACAACTGCCCCCCAATCAGGACATGAAGAATGACGTGCGGCCACGATCAAATGAAGACAACTGTAGTTCTGTGGGCAGATTGAAACATCGAGCAATCAGTGGTGTGGCATGACTGACATGGGCCCTGCAGCAACAAATCAACTGGGCCTCCACCTGCCTCCCCCATCCAATTTCTCTTCCTATTCGTAGCCCCAGCGCCTGGGCCGCTCTGGTTTGTGGTGCCGCCCGGTGCAGTTGCACCGCCTGCACACTCGATAGCTACACGCCACTGCCGGCGATTTATCCACGCTCGGTGGACACTGCACAGAGGAGGAGATGAGAAAAAATTCAAACGAAATATGGCGCCACAAGAAGGAAATGTGCGTATGTGTGTTGAAGCTCTTTTGCACCGCACGTAGCCAACCGTGCTAATCGGAGGTGTGGGGAAGACTCCGATTGAGAACGTTGGAAACGAAAAGGGCACGGACGATAACGAGCTGATGCGCGAGGCTGAGGACTGGGGCACGGTGGACGACCAGCTGGTTGATCGTTGCCAACGACCCCGTCGTTAGCCCGGTCATGGGGGGCGAGCGGACGGGGGGATTGTGCGGTTGGAAATGGATGGTTATTGTGATAGGTTTTTACCCTTTCAAATGGTACAAAAACTGACACCTTTATACAAGGCATCATGTTTGCAATAACCACAACACAAGCAGTCAAAATGCAAACAAAAAGAAACAACTCTGATAATTGTAATGATATGCACTGTCCTTGAAGTCGATTGGTCCATACCTGAGACAGCTTTTCTTAGAGCCTAGTCTCCATTGGTGTTGGGCCAGATGACGCCAAAAGGCATAGAGTGGTAGACACGCCAAAAGGCGTCATCTGGTCTAACACCAATGGAGACGAGGCTCTAAGAAAAGCTGTCTCAGGTGTGGACCAATCAACTTCAAGGACAGTGCATATCATTATCATTATCAGAGTTGTTTATTTTTGTTTGCATTTTGACTGCTTGTGTTGTGTTATTGCAAACATGATGCCTTGTATAAAGGTGTCAGTTTTTGTACCAGTTGAAAGGGTAAAAACCTATCGCTATATTTTGCCACTGGTAAAGGGGGTCTCATAGTGGATGGTTACTAACAATAGCGGTAAAAACACGTCACAATTTACAGCACAGTTGCGGACGCCTTCCAAATTTTTGGCATCTGGGCTGCGACGCCGCCACACAATGGCCCACTCTTGTTGGTGACGTCACGGGGTCGTTAACGTCCACTTGAGAGCAAGCGGGGGCATTTCACTAATTCACCGCTTGGAATTGCTGGGCAGCTGCGAGAACCACGCTGCCAACCCCGTAAGATTCTGGCTCAGAGGGTGGGCGCTAAACGCCAGGCCGCTCCAGCTGCCCTTTCTGCGGAAGGGGATTGCTGATCCCTTCTTACAAAGGGTGTCTTTGTACACGTCCCCCCCCCCCTCGTCCCACAATGGGATTAGACGCCCTGAGTGAAAAGAGGGAAGGATAAAAAACACACTGCAGAAACAAGAAGACCAATAGGAAAATGGCAAACACCCGGAGCGAGTGAGCGAGCCGCTGCTGCACACACGCCACCCAGGTGTTTGCAGAGGACACGTGGGTCAAAATCCCCCCCCGTGTGACTACGAGCAGATGATCAAACATCAAGCGCCGTTGAATGTTTTTCGAATGGATTTTTTTTTCTGTTTCTCTTTCGCTGATAAATATTTCGCTGAGAGCATGTCGACATAAGTAGAACGAGGAGGGGGGGGGGGTTTCTGCGTGGTGTCTGCACACAAATAAACAATCTATTTTAAATCCAGCAACCTTCTGGCCTTTGGGACCAATATTATCAAGAGGTCTATAATAATAATATCAAAGCGCTATACACGATAGAGTGGCAGACACGCAACACGACAATCGCTCACGAAACTAAAAACAAATATAATTAAATAAATACTGAAGGCCATTAGTTGAACGAGCCAAAAGTTGATCAAACCGAATAAGATTTAAGACGAGCTTCAACAATATCCTGATACCTCGGGCGGGAGAGAGTTCCATGAGCAACCTCCAGGCTGGTTTCCACCTTCTGGGTCTCATCGGCAGAGACACGCTTTGGTAAACAAATGCTGCTGGGTTACCAGATTGTTACCGGCAGCAGTACTCAGTTGAAACTGTGACTCACCTTTTTTGCTCAGTCCTACCCGTCCTGGTTGGTGACGCAACCCTCAAAATATCTGGTTCAACGGACCCCAGGCCTTGCTGGAAGGGCCCAGGGTCCTTATCCGGCCACCGCGGCCGGCTTGCCAGTGGTCATGGAAACACAGCGAGGCAGTCACCGAAACCGCGAGAGAATCGGACTCTGATTAACAACAATTTCAACCTGTTACGCGCCGCACGGCATTCGGTTACTCTCGAAGGGAGAGAACGACGCGGGGGACCGCGGATGAGTGGGAAAGGCAGCCAGGCGGTGAGCCGGTGCCTAATCCCTCCCCCGCCCACGCAAACTCTGCAGTCCTCTATGTATGAAGATGCTATCGGACAACTAAAGAGTGTTTACACGTGAGAGGAAACCGGAGCGCCTGGGGAAAGCACACGCGTGCAAGGGGGAAACACTCTATCCCATCACGTCAGTCACAGGTAGAGTCCACGTGTTTCTGCATCACTTCTCCTGGCAAAGCCAAGGTATGGTTCCTCCTTGACACCCACGGGAAGGGAGTTTCGGTACATTTTCCTCGATGCGCCAACCCACGCTGCCTTCAAGCGCAGGATTACAGTTCCCGTGCGCAGCCACCACCACCGCCGTGGGTGTTGTGACACTGGACGGGCGTCGTGCGGGACACGACAGGAGACACCGTCTGTGTCTCTCCATCATCAGACAACGTGGAGACACAGCCAAGGTGGAAGGGGAACCCATAGCAGCCAGGAACCATTTCGATATTTCCCACTGATTGTGCTGTGCGTCACTTTGGTTATTGGGACATTTTGATTTAATTAACTGCTCAGGCGAGGAGGATTTGCACCGTGACCTAAAACACGACCTCTCGGAGACAATGGGGGCAAGGGTGCAATTGTGTTTTTGAAAAAAGCTGCAAGGGAGGAAA
>CM025656.2:3780632-3794831 GCA_014621495.2 Entosphenus tridentatus
AAGAATATGAATCCTTGCAGTCACGAAAGCTTCAAATGTAGAGTTAACATCTCACCACCACCAAAGCCGGAGCCGCCTTTATCCCGTCGTGCGCTCTCGCGAAAACTCTCAACCCACGGCAATGACCGTACCAAGAAGGAAGAAATCGTTGCGCAGTAATAGTACACTACACTCCATCATCCCCTCGAATCCCCCGCCCAAAGGCATCTCCCCTGTTCGAGTTCCCTCCACGACGCCACCGATGTCATCCCTGGCTGGGGATCGAACTCGGGTCCCCGGGTTCACAGCGCAGTGCGCTGACTGCATTGTGACTGCTCCTCCTCCAAGCACAAAGATCTTCTTGGTTCTTTCGGTAAAGTCACGTAGAATGGAAATACTAAAAGAATAAAAATAAAACATAATAAAATAATATAGGCTCCAAGCCTGGGGTGTGTCATTCAGACTCTGTCGTCTCGACAGACCTGTTCTTCACCTGAGGACGGCTGCTTGCGTTGTGGCCGAAACGCCGTGAGAATTATTTTATTGTTTTATTTTTATTATTTTATTATTTCCCTTCAACGTGACTTTACCGAAAGAACCAAGAAGATGAATCCCTGCAGTCACGAAAGCTTTAAATCGAAGCACAAAGATCTTGAGCTCTTTTCCTCGTTCCTTCGTTGTTTAATTTCACCCTGTGATGTTATCTCTCACCTGCCGGCCTGTCTCAAGTTCCCCGCCTAAGGGCAGGACGATGGCTCCGACTGCCTCACTCACACCCAATGTGGCGTTTGACAGCTCCTTTAAAGATTGCTTTTGCTGTGTCATCATCACCACGTCATGGCGTTTGGTGCTTTTGGTTGCTTCGAGGTCACGTTAACCTGATCCTCCCCCTTCCTGCACACATCCCACCATCGTAACCTCCTCTTCCTATTTGCACATATCCAGGTAGTCCTCGACTTACGATGTAGATGCGTTACGACGACCCCATCGTAAGTCAAAAATATCGTAAGTCGAAGATGGCCTAGCCTACCCAAGAGTCTTAAAGAATGGTGATAATTTAGCAAAACAGAGCTATTTACAGTACCGTACTGTATAAACGATATACTGTATGTATGTATTAATTACAATACTTTATTGCACAGTAGAATGTAAAGTAAAAAAAAACAAGGTAAATTCTTAGCCTACCTATATGAACTGCAATTTAATAGAAAGTTTTTTCAGGAAACAATCCTCTCTGCTATAAAAACTTTTAGCATGCATTTTGTCGTATCGCCATCGTAAGATCGAAATATCGTAAGATTGAAATCGTAAGTCGGACCATCGTGACTCGGGGACTATTTGTATACATATTTATTAACAACAATAATTATTTTCTGAAATCTATTTATAGACCGATGCCAATGCACTGTGTCAGTCAGTGTGGGTTGCCACAGATGGGCGGGGGGGGGGATTGGTGTATTATTATTCCGTTTGTTTACCCAGAGAGAAACCTCACCGAGTTTCGTGACTCTTTTTCGGAAAGGTTCCTGCAAAACGTTGGCAGGAGAGGGAAATGCTTGCTCTGTATAATTCCAATTGAGTAATGGGCGGTGTTCTTCATCGAACTTTTAACCCTGGTCGCCGGCACACAATGGCTTACTCTTGCGAACGACGTCACGGGATCTTTAACGTCCTCCGTGAAGCGAAAGGCGCGTATGTATTTTACGGTTAAAGCACAGCGATAAACCAGGACCGGTCCAGACGGCAATTCAGCCACGTAGGCCCGTGGCTGGGAATTGAATCCGAGGTTGCTGGCTTCAAACGAACCACAGCGCCACTGCTCTACCTGCAGAACACACCTCGCATTAGCACGGTTGGCTACGTTGGCAGTGGGGAGTTCAACGTACGTACAAACGTACAACACTCTGCGACGACGCCGCACGGGAACGTACGTAAAAACAAAGCGAGGCACCCCTCGCACGCTACGCATTGCAACGAAGCAAAGGAGCACGCAGATGTGCGTTGTCTGGGACACACTGGACGTTAATTCGAGGCCGTAAGATCGAGAGAAGATTCTTATCCTCCTCCCGCTGCTTTGGCAGCCAGCGCCAAGAATCTGAAAAGGCACAGAAATATTTTTTCTCCAACAGTCGCGCGTCAGCAGACAGCCTGAGTAATGGGGGGGGGGGGGGGTGACTAATGCAATTAGTAATCAAAGAGAGAAGTCTGAAAGTTTGAATTGGCGGTCCGTCGCGAAATACATTAGCCAGACACGTGTTAATATCGCATTACCAAATACCATTTCCCACGAACGCTGGCTGCAATTAAAACGGAGCCAGCGACCGCAAGCAACGGCTCAGTATGTGCACCCTGCCGCTAATGATGCCACTTGCCGTGCAACGTTATCCCGGAAGACTCGGGCACCGTCGGCGGTCGTACGTTACGGCCGGGACATTCACGGCGGCGCTGAAGAGTGCCGAATGCAATTCGCACGACGATGACATTGGGGCCAAATCCACGTTACCTTACGGATTCAATGCTACGATCACGTGTGTTATGGTTGGCAGTGAGGAGGAGGACGGGGTCACTGGAGAGGTGGTCCAGGTTTGAGTCCTGGTCATACACACCTCTGGGAGCTGGTATCTGGACTTGTCCTGGGACTCCCCCGTGTCAACTCAGCCACAAGAAGAGTACTTTGCGTGACAAGTGAGATGAAGGCAGCCCAGGCGTGGCGCCAGTCATATCAACTCCATTGCATGCCGAGCTGCCCTCAATAGGTGCTCGCTAACAGCATCCTACACTGACCATGGATTATTGTGTAATATAAACACGTGCAACGATCCATATCGCTTCTGCGCACGAGCCGATTTCATCGCTCCATCTCTGCAGTGGATGTCCTTTTCGGCACGTTCCTTTCTTTGACCGCCGCTCTTGAGTTGCTCTCGACCACTCCTTACCATCCCTTCCAATGACGTGGCCTGCTGAAGATCACGTGGTTCGACAGTCAATATGATACCTCTGGACCAAAGAGCAAGGGTCCCATGCTCTTTGGTTTTTTTCGGTAAAGTCACGTAGGTTAAAAAAGCAAATACATTTATTATAGATTTGAAGCTTTCGTGACTGTAAGGATTCATATTGTTAGGTTTTTTTCGGTAAAAAATTTAAATTAATAAAAGTAAAATAAAAATAAAATAAAAATCACGACGTTTCGGAGGCAACACGGTTCCACCTGAAGACGGAAGCTTGTGTTGCCCCCGAAACGTCGTGATTTTTATTTAATTTTAATTTTACTTTTATTAATTTTAATTTTTTACCTAAGTGACTTTACCGAAAAAACCTAAGAATACAAATAAATAAAATCGCGACGTTTCAGTAATTTTGCTGGAGCAGTCAACACCTGATGACGGTTGCTTGTGTTGCTTCTGAAACGTCGTGATTTAATGTGATTTGTTTCTTAACCTACGTAACGATACCTCTGATTTGCATGCATTCTCTCAACTTTGAGTTCCGCTCCGCTTTCGCCTGTTGGTACACTTTCCAACATGGATCTCGCCAAACATACTCGTGTAACTTTCAGCTCAATTACTGAACGTTCCTTGTCAACGTCGATGTCTGTGATCCTGATCAACTTACATATGGACAGCTTCTCCATTAGCAGACACGAGGTTGTAACCAAATGTATATATTTAAATGCCCTTACAAAATCTTGCTTTAAATCATTCACCTATCCACTTCTGAAGTAAAACAAACAACACGTGGGCTATCTGTCACCACCCCCCCCCCCCCATGATGCTTTTCCAGATCGCAACCTCTACCTTACACGAAACAAAAAAGAGGTCACATTCCACGCGGTAATAGCACCTGATGGTGGCTTCTGTGTCCCAAAATAGCTCTGCCACAGCACCGAGCCCCGCTGTCTGGACCCCTCACACACTCGTGGGCCGGTTACAAATGGGGGGGACGGTGGTGACGGAGGGACACGAAGACAAAGACCCCCTGCGAAAGCCTGAACAGACTGTTGGGGCAAAGTGCTGTTATCGAGTAGCACTTGTGAAGGCCGGCACGGCACACGAGGGGGTGGGTGGCCAGCACTCACGCCCGGACGCCTTTGTCTTCCTCGTGGAAATGTTTTTGCACATCGCACCAGGTACTCATTTGAGGCTGAGTCGACCTCGGGGAGGCGGGGGACCGGTTCAGATAATCGTCACTGGCGTTGGCCGTGAGCGGGAATCGGCGTGGCACAATGCACGGAGAGCGAGGCTTGCGCCACGCTGCGTCGCTCGCTGGATTATTCCTCTCGTTTGTTTCCAGCCTGCACACACTTCCCTGTCAGATGACTTTCACATCATTTAGAGAAAGCGCTCAAATGGGTTTATTGTTGCCCTCAGGGGACGGTAAACAGGAGGGAGCTTTGATCCATAATTGATATTTTGCGTTGGCCCACGTAATGATCTGACCATATTTGTGTCATTAAGAAGCCTCCAAATAAATTAAGAGCCACGCGTGCAAGCGTTTAACAACGCACCAATTAGCATCGTTTCAGCTCACTCACCGGTGAGTTGGAGAACGATTCTCAGAACAAACATTTTTTGGAAATGGGCTACGCAAATGAAAATCAATTACAATATCGGCAGCGAAAAGCATCCGTGCCGAGTTACAAACTTTCCCCGGTTCAGTTCCTGGCGGAGCGCCTGGCACGTGGATAGGCAGCAGAAATCAGAGAGAGCTACACGGCACATTCGCGCGTGAATCACGGCTCTTATTACCGCCGACGACGCCGCGATGGTGCTGGTGGTGATGGCGGCGGTGGCGGCCGCCGTTGGCTCGGCGTGAGCTGCGTGCCGACCCGGGGTCTTGAAGTTCCCAATCTCGGTTGCAAGCGCGCCGGCACGTTCGGAGGCGACAAATCGTGGAGTCCCGACAGACGGGACGGGACGGCACGTCACGCCGACTTTTATTTCAGACCGCTCGGCACACTCTGCAGCTCTCTCCGGTTGCGCCCCGATGCCCGTGCGCCTCCGATTAGCACGGTTGGCTACGCACGTTGCAAAAGAAGCCCAACATATATGTCACGTGTACAGCCTTTATTGTCAATCGACTGCTGGATGAGGACCTCTTACACGACACAACTAACATGATTTATCTTCTTGGTTCTTTCGGTAAAGTCACGTTGAAGGGAAGTAATAAAATGATAAAAATAAAACATAATAAAATACAATTCTCACGACGATTCGGCCACAACGCAAGCAGCCGTCCTCAGGTGAAGAACAGGTCTGTCGGAAAGAGAGCATCTGAATGAACACCACCAAGCTTGGTAGCGTATATTTAAGCTGGGTTAGGGGATGAAATAAATATACGCTGCCAAGCTTGGTGATGTTTATTCAGATGCTGTCTTTCCGACAGCCCTGTTCTTCACCTGAGTACGGCTGCTTGTGTTGTGGCCGAAAAGTCGTGAGAATTGTATTTTATTATGTTGAATTTTTATTATTTTATTATTTCCCTTCTACGTGACTTTACCGAAAGAACCAAGAAGATGAATCCCTGCAGTCACGAAAGCTTTAAATCGAAATTTAACATGATTTAGTTTAGTTTTTTGTGCCGATTGCTATTTACTTCATTGCTGGACTTTGCTTCGTGAAGCCAGCCCGCCCTCGCCCCCTCTCCCCCCGTCGTGAATCCTCGTGGGGTAGGGGAGGGGTGGGGGACAGGTCGGCTATATGGACAGCGATAAAACGATGCTAAAAAATTAACCCGTAAAAAAAAAAAATTCACAATAAATCCTTTATATGCGTGGCGGCTAGAGTCCTCTCGTCCTCTGGCTTGAGATGGCTGCCACCTATGGGTCAGATGATTGCCTGCCACCATTAAGCAATTGGTAATGAAATATATATATTTTTTGCCTAAAAAGTGTAAAATTTTTGAAAAAAAAATTTGAATTTTTTTTTACACGAAAATAAATTGTCACGCACAACGAGTCGGTGTGCAAAATGTCAGCTCGATTGGATCACGGGAAGTGGATTAAAAAACGACCGAAAGATTTGCACGGTCATAAGCGCGCAAGCAAGCAAGTGAACTTAATATAAAGGATTTAAAAATAAATCAACGAGCCCCCATCCAACGGTTATTTGACCATACTTCACCAGTGTGGGGAACGTTAAGACGTTCGAACAGAGCGTGGTACAACCATGGGTGTTGCCGCACTGCCTGAATGTGCTGATGAGACCCAAAAGGTTGAAATCCATCCAGAGTTCGCTCGTTGGCACGAATGATCCTTGCTTAACAACAATTGTGCATGCTATCACTGACCTCCGTTACATCACAAGGTTGTGCATATGGTTTATTTATATGAACGTCTGTGATGGGATTTTGTTTTTGACACCACTCTTTGATTTGTATTTAGGCACTATTCACCGTCTATCCTGTTTGCAGTAGGTTCTGACGTGGGTTTCGCGGAAATCATTTGACGTGGTTGTTTTTTCTCTTGTTAGTTTGCACATTCCCACACTGTTGATGTCCTGTCACTGCCGCCACCAGTGCTGACAGTCCTGGGCTGTGGTCATTCTTGTGACAGAGCTGCTTAGCTTAATGGGGCCTCACCGGCTGAAATAATAAAGTCTGAGTCTGGACTGGAAATCCGATTGATGGATGGGAAAAAAAGATATAAAAAATGTTTGTGCGGTAGGACAAAACAGAGACCTGTTTATTTAATCTATAGAGGTGTTCGCTTTGTGCCCTGGGAATTCCTTTCGCTGTGACCAAAGTAAAGACACACCCAGGTAATAAGTGACAGAAACACAGATTATGTCCGTATCGGCACGTCCTACATTAGCAGCTCGAGTGTTGCGCGTAGCTGCGGCGAGGATGTGTCACCATCCAGCGGCATTGCGATGTGACTGGGGGATGGTTTCTCCCCCATCCTCCCCGTCCACCGTAATTTTGCCCGGATACGCGGCTGCGAGCAGCGGGGATTGATGACTTGAACAACCCACGTAGGAATGGCATGAACACGGCGTACAGAGAAGTCTGTCCGTTTCCCACCGCGCGGCCGTGCACAGGTAGAAATTAGCGGGCGTGTAAAAAAAATAATTATTATACCCCATCGCGATTCAAAGGAATGTGACGATATGGATGCCGCAATTCCAGTAAAGAAAATTCATATTTTTCCCGGCACTTAGGCCTCAGCAAGGTAAGGTTAAAGTTAAAAGGTAAAAACAACGAGCCTACCTTTACCCTACCCTTTACCTTACCCCTTGGCATGTCGACACCTTTACTCTTTACCTTTACCCGGTAAAAAGGGTAAATTACCTTACCTTGCCGAGGCCTACCGGCACTTTGGTGAGCGTAGCTGGCCCCTGAGTAGTCGCGTGACCAATTACGACACACGTGTATTGAAAAAGAATCGATTACACAACGTGCAACTCGATGCAAGTGCCGGGGTGGGGGGGGGAGTGCAACAATCGGTCAACCGAAGAATCAACGTTTAGTTGTAAGTCTATAAAATTATTCATCGCGTTCAGTCCCGTCGATACTGTGAACCCCTCAAGGACGAAAATCAGCAAAACGAACTTTACAAAGTTTTATCTTATAAAACGCTTTTACCCAAAGTGCTTTACAAGGGTTATGGATGGAGCATGGGGAGGGAGGTTTTAGTGGGGACCGGAATTACGGGGGGTGCCTCGGGATGGAGGGAAGGATGGGCCAGTGAGAAGATGTGGGGGTCTTGAGCGAGGAGCGGAAACTCGACAGGGAGAGAGCGGTGCTTCTCGCTTAATGCAGAGTGGAAGTTTGCTCCAGTGCAAGGAAAAGGAGTGGAGACGGTGACCGTGTGCAAGGAGAGGTGGGGCGGGGGGGCGGTGAGGAGTAGGAGAGATTGAGAGCGGAGCGGGCCGGACGGTAACATGAAACGAAACGAGGGAAGCGAGGTCACGGTGGGGCGAGGTGCCATGAAGAAATTTAAATACCAGCGTAAGGAGCTTGAATGCCGGTAGTAGATGGGGAGCCGGTGCATATCTATAAGAAGGGCGGAGGTGCGGGAGCAGTGGGGTAGGTTGTACATGAAACGTGCGGACGCATTTTGCATCTGTCGTAGTGGAATGAAAGGAGAGAGTCAATAGATGTCTCGAAGCCAACCTTATTTATGATTGTTATGGTTGTTTACTCACTGAGTTTCGGGATTCTTTTTTAGGATGGTCCTGCCAAGGTGTTGTGATTGGGGTGGGGAGGGGCGATGATTTCCAGCTACTCTGTGTGATCCCCCACTGAGTAATTTTTCAAATCTGGCAAAAATTTGGACCAAGATGTTTGGCATTCTCTTTTGCGAATGACATCACGGGAGATTGAACGACTGCTGTGTAGCAGACAGAACCGTCGTGGTATTGTAACGCTCAACACACCCGCAGCATTAACCAGGGCGGCTGCTGAATATCGAACCATGAACTTCCGTGACAAAAGCGGCGATCGCGCTCCCACTAGGCCGTGACACCATTTCTAAAGTCGTCAAAAAATATCACGAGACGATTTGCTAAGTATCATGGATGGCGGTGGCTTGCACAGGTCTTCATCCAGCAGTGAATTGACCATGGCTGCTATTGATGATGATGATGATACCCACACGGGAATCCTGAATAAACACGTGTTGAATCGCTGCTAAACCCGCGTAAAAAAAAAAAATTCCTCGTGTCTGGGAATCACTCCGCTTGTCACTCATTGGCTAAAACCCAAAAAGTCGCCAGGAATTCAGCGACAATTTAACACGAGGGCTTTCGCGACCAATACAGAATTACGATTGGTAATCCATACGATTCGTAAACTATCTTGCCCCAGCCCACATCATTGACGCGCTGCACCCATATGTCCGCTCAAGGTCTCTAAGATCTGGGCATGATGCAGATCTTCTATCAAGATTCCCAGGTCGAGGTTTCGGTTTATGGGTGACCGAGATTTTATTCTTGCCGTGTAGCCCCCAGGCTATGGAATGCTCTTCCACGAGATGTCAAGGATCTCTTAGTCTGTGGACATTTAAAAAATGTGCCTTAAAACCTATTTATATGTTTCCGCTTATTAAACTTTTATTTCATGTTGTAAATTATTCATAAAATGTATTCATAGTATCATTTTTATTCTGAGTGTCTGCTGCTGCTGCCGTGTCCTGTACAGCGCTTTGAGATCCTTGACGAAAATCACTATACACATGTAATTATTAATATACGATTCTAGCAACAGCCTGATGATCATGATGATGATTGTAACTATCAGCGAGATGTCCACAGCCGATTGTTAACCGTGCGTGGATCGTTCTCGCGCAACAGCACGAGTGGTGCTGCTGAAGCTGTAACAAGTCAGCCACGTCCGTCCAAGTGACGGCTCGATTCAGTGGCCGTGTCGGGTGGAGGAGGGCGCACGACACACATCGTACTCACGCGGCGAGCCGACCCGAAGATCCATCTCGCGACAAAATCGCCGAGTCGGCCACACTCCTGCAGACGATTGGGTAAGTCGCGGGGGCACGTCTCTTTATATAGATAACTCCAAATTTATATATTCTTATAAATACGTACACACGGCGCTATATTTATAAAACACACGCGTATAAATACACACACACACAAAGGACGGCCTGGCTCGTTTACACACACACAGACGTAACATGCCCGTGCGTGCATGCGTGCGCGAGCGTGCGTGTGTGTATATGTGTGCAAGAGTGAGTGTGTGTGTGAGTGTGTGTGCGCACGCACGCACGCGCGCTCGCCTGTCACGTTTGAGCCGCAGCTGCCATGCCCCTGGCACCACCGCAGCAGCTCAGACCCCGGGTCTGGCGAGAAGCCAGACCCGACACGAAGCGGCCCCCCTTCGCAGACATACCGAGGGGAGCCAGCTGTCGCGCACTGTATTCGTGTCCAGCCCTCACCAAAAGCGAGCTTGGCCCTGGAGCGTGCCCGCGCGCGTCCGTGTTTTTGTTCGGGGGGGGGTAGGTGGGGGAACGGTAGCGTGGCGGGGGTCAGCTGCCACTGCACCGTTGAACCCTCGCGACCCGAGGTTCGATTCCGGCTCGCAGTCCACATCGAATATCTGAAACCGGTCCGGGGGGGGGGGGGGGGGGGTGTAACCCCACCCGCACCGGGGAACACAATAACAGCCGGGGTGTGACAACGTCAGCACTGGAGAGACAAAGGTGGCCGGGCGTGGTGCTGGCCGCACCACCAGCTTGTGCGCGCCGGTCCGGACATCACAGGCGCTCGCTAACGGCTCTTGCCTCAACAGTCTGTTTGGGCTATACGGGAGATCTTTATCCTTGCATGAACATGAGAGTCTCTGACTGTCAAGGTGCATGTCTAACCACAAATGAGTACCTAATACGGTGTTTATGCATCAGCACTGGGAGACAAAGGTAGTGGCCACACCATCCTCTTGTGCGCCGTGCTGGCCTTCATGGATGCTCGTTAACAGCACTTGCCCCAACGACCTATGCAGGCTGTACGGGGATATTAGCCCTTTGCTGCGTGTGTGGATCCATGGCGATGAATGGGTTTGTGTGTGTGTGTCTATATATCTGACCTGTCGGTGACCCCTCGACACTTCACGTGACCTCGAAGTGCACCTCGACTGGCACGAGCCCTTTGGTGACGTCACCGCCGCTTAGTGGCAAACCGCTGCCCCTATCCCTGCACGTGTGCACGTTGGACTTCTTTCGCACCATACGCAGCCGGCCGTGCTTATCGGAGGCAAACGTAATGTCTCCAACGGCGGAGCAGCAATCCCAGCAGGGGCGTGGCCGTCGGCCGTGCGACTGCACCAAGACCCACCAGGGCCCATGCCGAATGTGTTACGCCGCCGAATCCCAGCCTGCTTTGCATGTCAAGATGACGTCCACCCGTCCCTGAGCATGTTCCGAACCACACGTTTGTGTGTTTGCACTTCGCGCGTTACGCAGCGAGCGAGCGAGCCAGCGAGCCAGCGGCGAGACACGTGGCAACAGGACATCGCGTGCGGCAAGTGTCATTTTCAACCGGCGGCCCCGTCGCTCGCGGGAATCCTACGGCCGTCGGTTCCTTAAGCTGGCGGCCACCGGGCAAGGGGCAAGCGGCTGCCGAACAGGGCCGAGAAATCCGTTGTTGCCGAGCGCCGCCGCCACCGCCGCTCTCGCGAGCCCGTCGCACGACCCTGAACCGTGTCCTAGCGTCCCACGCGCTCTTTAGCGCGCGCTCGCAACAACCACAACTTCAGATTGCCTCTCACTGTGGCTGTCGCTGCAGCGTGAAGTGGCGCTACAGGTAATCAGTAGTCACAATCCTTTCAGCAATGATTTTTTTTTTCATATAGTTTTATTGAAACGAACCCTCTTCCATTCCATTACATTTGGCAAGTGATGATGCACAGAGTCAATTTCGATATAATAATTTTGCAATATATGTTGTTAACACCCCCCCCCCATCCTAATTATATTTAATAGTTTTTTTCTCTCCTTGCTTTAAACTGTTATGAAGAGAAAGTGGGGTTGGCAAGATGTTAACTACCTCGCCGGATATACAGGAGGTGGTGGGTTCTATCCTGACCCTGGCACCTGTATATTTGGAGTTTGCGGTGTCTCTCTCCCCGCGGTCACGTGGATTTTTCTCCGGGTCCTCTCGTTTTTCCCTCCACATTTAGAAACATGCGGACGGAAGCTTGTGTTGCCTCCGAAACGTCGTGATTTAATTTGTTTTCTTTTTTAACCTACGTGACTTTACCGAAAAAACCAAAGAGTATGCGTTTAAGAGTATTTTGGCTGCTATACGTTTGCACCTGATAAGTCAACTTCGTTGAGCTATCATTTGTGGCCAGGTCGCTTCTGAAAAAGAACTACACAGCTCAGTGGGTTTCACCTGGTCAAATAAACATAGAAAACATCGCTAGAAGGCTTGATGGGCCAGTGGTCAAGACTAACGATGAAGCAGCGGATGTCCACCACCGGATATGGAGTGGCGATGAGATCAGCTGATGTGCAGGCACGAGACGGATGACCTGTGGCATCGTGACACCGCGAGAGATCGTGACGGCGTGGAGAAGCCTTCATCCGACAGTGAATAGATGTCTCATGATGTTGATCATATTAAACTTGTTATATCAGCAACGTGTCGTGGACAAATTCCCATTGGCGGTGCAGCACGATGCGTCAGAGAAAGATGACATCGCAGAACTACGTCCCAAGTCAATTCAATATTATTCTTTACACGTATGCTGTGCACGCATTCCCATTTGCATGCACGGGACAAGTCGATAAAACCAAAACGATTAAGTCTCAGAGCTGGATTTATCCACATTTCAGTGAAATGTCACATTTAATGTGACTTGCTCTGTGTGTGTGTGGGTGTGCAATTTGACCCCAAAAAACACGACAAAATGTAATTAAAACATTTCTAGTTTACGTTTTTTCACAATACGGGCATGGGATTGTGCATGGTGAGAAATCCATCATTCTTAACGTGGTGCAAATTAAAACGCGCAGTTCTGTTTTGGCAAAGTTACGTTATGGCAAATAGAACCAACAAAATCATAATAATCCGACAGACGGAACGAACGAGGAGCAATGCAAACGAGACGGTGAAAACGAAGCGAATCACAACCTCGAGCAGTGGAAATCTATCGAACCGCTTTGATTGGTGGCAACATCGTTGCGTGCCCTATATATGTCCTCTACACATATTACGCGGCTACGTGTCGCGTCTGTTGAGATGAAATCTCACAAACTGCACTCGCGCTTTTCCCGCTGTGGTATTTTTCACAGCAGCAGCAGCAGCATCATCGCAGCGTTTGTTCGCTGCACCTCCGGCGGATCTGCCAATGAACGAGAGACGCCCCCCCCCCTCCGGTTCAACGAGACCGGCATCTACATCACGTCACGCCAGTGGCGTTGACAAGAGAGACTCGTGTGGGCTGAGCAGCAGACAGTTGCAGAGGAGACGTCTTCATCCGAGGAGGAGGAAAGTCTAACGAAGCTCTCGCATGGTCGTGGCGTGGCGATACATTTTTAGGAAGCTTTTCATCGCCAGTGGCCCTTTAGTTTATCAAGTGGATAGATCGACTTGAGTTGTGACTGATTCAAAGCCCATTAGCTATCGGAAAAATAACATTTAGTTTTATACGGCGTCGTCGTTCACGCAAATTGCATTTCACGATTAGGTAAACGGCCGGTGAGCCGGCATCAACAATTTCCCAAGCTCTGCAGTCCTCGATGTATGAATGTGTTTTCAGACAATTAACAAGTGTTTATAAATTATAACGCGCACAAAATTTACTTACAAAGGACATTGAGGAGGCGTGGAAGAATTGTTTTAAGAAAGAGAGAATTCTTCAGAATTTGGCAGAGGGACTACACCAACACCGATGAAAGACGGATCGGACAAACATACACACTCCAAAATCCCATTAATTAGACGTCTGAGGAATGGGAACCTAAGAGGCAGTTTAGGCTGTATAAATGGGGGGGGGGGCGAGGTGCGACGTGGGGAGGGGGCAGCGGAACACCGACCGGACGACCGGCAATAACAATTGCCCACTTAAATTCGAGAGTGCGGCATCAGCGCTGGACGGAGCGTCCGGCCGGTGGGTTTCAAGGCTCATAAAAAAAACAAAAAATAACGGGGCGGCCACGAAGACACGAAGCTTTCCGAGCGCGCTCCCTCTCCCGTCTGTCTCTCTCTCTCTCTCCGGGCTGATTCTAATCAACATTAAAACGGGAGGTCTGACCAAAAAACAGGCAGTGTGTGCTGTTGCCGCTGCTGCCGCTGCCGCCGCCGCCGCAGCTCAGAGGAGAAAGCGCTATTTGTGAAGCACTAAGGCGAGGTCAAATGCGAGAGAAAGAATTTCTCAAGTTCCCTGCGCTCCCATTCATCACGGGAGCCCCATTTACACAGCCGCCTCGTGTCTCTTATCTGCACAGCGTGGCTCTTATCTCGTAGACCGTAATGCCGTAATTGACAGCAAGGTTGTTTTATACTCAACTAGTGGGGTAAAAGATGCACGCGCACACGTGTGTGTGTGTACGTCTGAATGGGTGTGCTACTTGCAGTTGTCCGTGCGTGCACTGCGCAGTGAATCCAGTAACCTGAGTTCAATTTATGGTCGTGGCATACATTTACATGGACTTGCTACTGCCTATGTCTCATCTCGCTCTACTCCCCTCCACGCGCTCCCCTTCCTCTCCCCTCTCATCTCGCTCTACTCCCCTCCACGCGCTCCCCTACCTCTCCCCTCTCATCTCAC
>CM025656.2:3823628-3835377 GCA_014621495.2 Entosphenus tridentatus
TTTTTATTTTATTAATTTCTTTCTACGTGACTTTACCGAAAGAACCAATAAGATGAATCCCTGCAGTCACGAAAGCTTTAAATCGAAAAATCTTAAACTTGTTAAGTCGAATTTTTTTCTTCCAAGAGAGATATATATAATTAAGATTTGTTTTTCAGAATTAAAATATATTGCAATACAAAGCTATGAGTTTCACAAGTTTTGTGTACTGACCGTTTATATAAGCATCTCTTTTATGTACAGTGCATTGGTAAAAATATTCTCAAAACAGCAAATATCTTAGCCAGAGTAAGCGAAGGTGAGTTCAGGCAGTGTGAAATTTGTAATCACTTTTTTTTCTAGCACCATTCACAACTTGCAACCCGTCAGAGGCGTCTATGCAGGGGTAAAGAATCAATGTCTTGCAAAAAGCAAACGTGTTTATTCTAGGACACAGATGACAAAAAAATGTCGATTCTTTTGGATACTGAATATAATGTAATAAACTCTATTGAATAAACTCTCTCAATACTACATGAAATAACATCGTATAACAACAGAAGCAATTGGATGGTGGGCAGTCACCAAGCTAGAGGTTTGATCGTGTATTTAAACTCTCCGTTCTTTGCTTCTGATCGGTAAAATAACATAGACGGAGTTGACCCAAATAAAAACAACATAAATGAAACATTTCGTCGTAATAAAGTAATGTCTCTATGCTTGTTAAGAATATATAAACTGATCTTTCAAATCTCTTTGTCAGCTATCTGTTAGAGCGCAGTGCTGGCAGCAAGGTAGTCTAATGATACGACTCACGGACGCTGCGCGAGACGTTTAAAAAACAAACACAAAATACCCGGATGCGTGATGTGTAATTGTTGACCCGTTGACTTTCAACGTGGAACCCAACGTGTCGGTCAACTGCCAGCACTGCCCGTAAGACAACTCTACAGAAAGCAAATCAGCTGTTATTCCACTGCGTAGGTCATCGCGGTCGAGTTGTACAGATCACCGCGATTTGTTTTCGGGTTGTTGCCGCGTTGTACTTTGGGATGATGTCCGACGTTTCGCTCCACGTGCTGGGAGCTTCTCCGGGAACCGAATTGAGCACAGATCGCCGTTCTCCTTTGATTATAAAGCGTCGCTGGAGTGCCGCTCATGTGGCTTGTTCTTGACGATGACCGGCAGCAGCCAGCCGGTGACGTTTACGTAATCAAGGTAGAACGGGAGATGCTCAATTTTGTCCCTGGATAAGGTCTCAGAACGTGGCGTAAAACGACGGACATGATACCAAATGACACGTGGTACAGGCTGAAAACACATCTGAGAGCCGGACAGCTCTCATTTCGCAGATATTATACTCACCTACGTAGCTAGGAGCTGTGCTCACCTGGGCTGCCCGACACGAGATTGAAGCTTCGTTAATGAAAAACTAAAATTTAACCTCATGATCGCGCTGCGACATAACTGAACAGCTCTCCGATGTGTTATCAGGTTGTGCGGAGCGTGTTCTTCGAATTGATTTACACTTTACTACGATGTCACTGCAATGTCACAGCGACGGCACGCCAAAAGAGTAATTTGAAAGTATTTTACTCACTGACAAACTTCAATCTCATGTCGGACCTACAGGCTACGTGTCTGTGCGTCTACAAAAGGCAAAAAGCTGTTTCGTTATTTTTTTTTGGGGAGGGGGCGGTGGGTATGGAGGCAGGGGCATCTCTTCCTTCAATGAATGCAAGTACGTTGAACTTCTTTTGCATCGTACGTAGCCAACCCACATGCTCAATCGACGTCTACATCTAATTCCGCAGGTGCTGTCTGCTGCCCCTCTTGGCGGCTGCGAACGGGCGAATCTTCATCTCCACAAACGGAACCGAGTACTCGTGGCCTTTCCAGTGGTACCAGTTGACGCCCTTCTATCGGAGAAAACGAAACAAACAAAAAACGACAAACGAATGTGGGGTGAGAAATGAAAATGCGCGAAAAGTTGACAACGTTCGTGTCGTAGACACATTTTCAATGATATTTAAACCCAAAATATGCTTCTTCATGGTTCTTTCGGTAAAGTTACGTAGAAGGGAAAGAATAAAATAAAAAAAATAAAACATAATAAATATTTGTATTATTATTTTATTATTTCATAATAAAATATTTTATTATGTTTTATTTTTATTATTTTATTATTTCCCTTCTACGTGACTTTACCGAAAGAACCAAGAAGATGAATCCCTGCAGTCACGAAAGCTTTAAATCGAAATTTAAGGACATGATCCTTTGCGATTCCATCACATTGGCTAAGAAGGCTTCCCATTATCGTTTTTTAAAATTGTTAATTGTTATGCAACCCTTTGATTAATTTACCTCGTATTCTTCGAGGGTGAGTCCCGAAGAGCAACACAACTGTTTACTAACATTTCATGAACGTTGGATCACCTTCATGAGGGTTACCACAACCCCATGTTACAGGCAGACACACAGATGGACGTTATTGATGCGTCAACTCTTTCAATCTTATTTGAAAAGCGTCACAAAGAAGGTTACTTCTTGGGTATCCCACCACGTGATTACGACACGGAGCGCCACTCTCGTCACCCATATTGATTTCCAAAACAAATATCAATCCGAAACAAAATACGCACACTTACAGATACAGCTTGTTTGTCAATAAACTGGTCGATAACGGCTTCCCCCACAGAGGTTTATGACCACACTTCACCACCCAGGTCAGTGTGGGTTTGACGAAAACATTTATTTCTTCGTGATTTGTTAACCTTTTCCTATACTTTGCACTCCTATCATGTTTTTGTACTGTTTGTTGTAATGCTCATTTCATGCCCCTACTGCACATCTGCGAAAAATAGCTTCATAGTTCATCAGATTCCTCCGGCATAAATAACTATTCTGATTCCGCGCTTCTGACGAAGGCATTGAATTGTATCGCAGTTAAAACAAAAACCCCAACAGGTTTGATGGCAACGGCCGTTGTTTCGACGGCGTGATCGGTGGCCGTGCCGCGAGGCCGAGCGCCGTGCCCGCACCTGGCTGTGGCTTTTGTCTCCGTATTTGCCGTTGAGGTTGGCCTGGTGGCAGTTCTTGTACCACCAGGCGCCGTGGTAGGAGACGGCGCAGTTGGTGATGGTCATGTCGTTGTCCCGGTCCAGCGTCGAGAACGGACGGCCCTGGTGGTAGGTCATCGAGTCGCCTGCGTAGGGACCACGGGGGGTGGATGGCGGGGGGCGGAGGGGGGAGCACAGGAAAGTGACAAGCACCTCCGATTAGCACGGCTGGCTACGTGCGGGGGCGAAAGAAGTTCAACGTCACGCACGTAAGAAATCATGAGACAGCAGAGGTCGCAACTGGGTACCCGATACCCGTACCCTACCCGATACCCGGCTACCCGTACCCAGCCGGGTACGGGTACGGGTACCCGTTTGCGACCGGGTACGGGTAGACCGTGAGTCACTGGTGAGTAACTGTTCGTCACTCATTTCCCAATGTCTTGTCTCTTCTCACAATTCAAGTTCCTAGAATCAACCCACCCGCGCCTGCAACATGGCTTCATCCCAGAGGTCGCAATCAGGTACCCGATACCCGTACCCTACCCGTACCCGGCCGGGTACGGGTACGGCCGGGTACGGGTACCCGTTTGCGACCCTGGTGCGGCCGGGTACAGGTACGGGTGAGTAACCCGTTTGCGACCTCTGTGAGACAGCCCCATAACACGACCTTGTTTACAAAAAACTGGGGCGGGGGGTGCACAACACGAGCACTGCAGTCAATGCATAACAAACTTAATAGGGATGTTAAACGCTAAGCAGAGTGAGTAAGGAACGACAGCATCTGCGCTCGTCTGTTGTGCATTTTGCTCTCAACCTCACCCCACTCTCTCCCTGTGCGTACGAGGCAAGGCGGCAATGTCCGTCGCTTAATTCTACTCTGCCTCCGATTGGCACGGCTGGCTACGTACGGTGCGAAAGAAGTTCAACAGTTACTACGAGGCTTTTTGTACAGCCGCCCTCTCCCCCCCCAACTTCCGTGGAGGGTTTGTATATCAAACAAAGATTCGCACATTAATGTAAAAAAATTAACCCGTAAAAACAAAGTTTTTCACTATAAATCCTTTATATGCGTGGCGGCTAGAGTCCTCTCGTCCTCTGGCTTGAGATGG
The DNA here is from genome assembly GCA_014621495.2 of Entosphenus tridentatus. Classification (NCBI taxonomy): domain Eukaryota; kingdom Metazoa; phylum Chordata; class Hyperoartia; order Petromyzontiformes; family Petromyzontidae; genus Entosphenus; species Entosphenus tridentatus. The sequence goes on from CM025656.2 coordinate 3,827,779, forward strand.
CTGCCACCTATGGGTCAGATGATTGCCTGCCACCATTAAGCAATTAGTAATTAAATATAAAAAAAATGCCTAAAAAGTGTACAATCTTGGAAAAAAATTTTTACGTAAATAAATTGTCACGCACAACGAGTTTGTGTGCAAAATGTCAGCTCGCTTGGATCACGGGAAGTGGGTTAAAAAACGACCGAAAGATTTGCACGGTCGTAAGCGCGCAAGCGCGCAAGCAAGTGAACTTAATATAAAGGATTTAAAAAGGGTGACTTGAACCATTCAGCAGAGGGGGCTCGTGTTTCACCGCCCACTCCCCCCCCACCCCCACCCAGCACTAAGAGGCTGCTCTGAAACGTCCAGCGATTGACGAACAAGTGTCATTTATTTTTGGGGGGGGGGGGGGGGGTGGCGGGAGGCGGCGGGGTGGATAATTCTGTTTATCGCTTTCCGAGCGGGCGTGGGGCGGGGCGCTGTTCTCACCGGCCGTCCCGCTGTATTTGCCGACATCAAGTCGGTAGAGGCCACTGGCGTTGGCCACGGAGAAGTGGTCGTACACGGCGTGGGCGCTCCACTCGCCGTCTCGCAGGTCCACGCGCAGCTCGTAGCGCCCTTGCGACGTCAGCGCAAAGATGTTCTGGAGGCCTGCGGGGGTGTCGCAGCGACGAGGGCGAGGTTGTGAAGCCCCCCTCCCCACCCCGACCTCGCCACTGATGTGTGGCTTCGGGGCTTGCTGTACCCCCCGCCCCTACCCCGACCGCACGCGCGAGCACGACCCCGAAAACGCATCGGGAGAACTATGACCGTATAACCCGTGAAAACTCACAGTCTTCTTGGTTCTTTCGGTAAAGTCACGTAGAAGGGAGATTATAAAATAATAAAAATGTAACATAATAAAATACAATTCTCACGACGTTTCGGCCACAACGCAAGCAGCCGTCCTCAGGTGAAGAACAGGGCTGTCGGAAAGACATTCGGACGCTGTCTTTCCGACAGCCCTGTTCTTCACCTGAGGACGGCTGCTTGCGTTGTGGCCGAAACGTCGTGAGAATTGTATTTGATTGTTTGATTTTTATTATTTTATTATTTCCCTTCTACGTGACTTCACCGAAAGAACCAAGAAGATGAATCCCTGCAGTCACGAAAGCTTTAAATCGAAATTTAACTCACACAGTGATGAGTAAACTATATCTATGGGACCTTTTTTGCCAGCATCAAAGTTTGAAAAATGTATGATGCTGATAATAATGAGTAGACTTGTGATTTGAAGCTTTCGTGACTGCAGGAATTCTCGTCACAACGGCACGCTTCTCTCTCTCACCTGAAGACGGTCGCTTGTTGTTGCGATCGAAACGTCGTGATCTATTATTTACTTTCCTATCTACGTGACTTTACCGAAAGAACCAAAGAGTAAGAAGAATTGGTTTAACCCTTTCTGGCAATAAAACAGGATGTGTTATGATGTTCGAACACCAAATAGATCCCCCTTTTTACAAGGAATCGAGTCCGCATTAACCACACAGAGTGCTTGTGGAAAAACATGTGAACAAACATGCTCTGATTTAGATATGCATTGTCTTTGAAACTGATTGACCTAATTTTCTATTTGGTGTTTGAACATTTAACACCTGTTTTATTGCCAGACAATGTAAAACCAATAACGAGTAAACTAAACTAAACTAATAAAACTATATATTTAATTTTACCAGGTAAGGCCCACTAAGCTATGCAGATCTATTTTGAGAAGCGATCTGGCCACAAACGACAGCCCAACGAGACGTGGCTTATCGCGTGGAAATTTACAGCAGCCAAATAATCAAAAACGCACGTTTATAGAGATGCACGTTGCTACTGTAAACGCAAAGTACATTAGTCAACGGATAACGCTTAACAGTGCTCCTCGCCTCATATCAAATTGAGTCCGACACCATAAAACTAAGCCCTTTTGTAAATCCACCACTTGATGAGGATTCCCCTCCCCACCACATGTCGTGCAGGTCGTAAGGATTATTTGACCATTCCCATGGTGGTCAATGCAGGTTGGTGAACACGCGGAGGGGGGGGGGGGATAGAAGCACAGTACAACAGTGGATTTTGCTGCACCCTTCTCTCCCGACGTAGCACCGGCAGCAGTGTGCAGCTCCATCCAGGTTTAACCCTCTGCGCGGCTTCTAAAAAATGATCAGATGGGGTGCATTTCGGGTGACGGAGACTAACGGCCGAGATGATATTTACCGAGCCAGAATTCATCGTTGATGTCTCCAAAGCCTTTCTCGTACGCCTTCCAGTTACGGAAGAAGTCCGTGAGCCCGTTTTGACGCCTCTGTATGACCTGTGTGAATACACATGAAACACTGCGCTTAGCGAACCGTTCTGAATGAATGTCAAGGCAATGCCACGTACGTCAGTCGGAAACACTTGGGAGTCGGTTGGTCAACTCCAAAGATTCTGAGATGTAACATTTGACATTTACAGCTTTTTGTCTCTACACTGCCGGATGAGGGCCCTCACAAGTTTGTATGGTGTCGTGGGATTTGTTTGACCATATTTTATCACAACGGTCAATTGGGGGGGTCGGTGGAGGCGGGGAGCATAGAACTCCAGTACATCAATGGACTGCCCGTAGCAACCCCGCAGCCCTCTGATAACTGTGTATACACCTTGTGCCGCACGGGGACAGCTGCCACTAGGGATGGGGGGGTCCCCTTGTGAGACGAAATGTTTCACGCAAAAGGCTCTTTTTGATTTGCCGAGGAATTAAACATGCCCCGTCGCAATGCCAAATCGTTTTCTGTACAACTTCCGTACAACTTCCGTCAGGGAAATTAAAATTATTGTGAGGAAGAGGAGGAAAAAAATAACAACAAAAAACAACCCCAGTTGAGAAAAATGGCCACTCACGATCCATCCTCCGCCGTCGGTGGTCATGTCGCAGTAGACCGGCAGTGGCTGGCTGGCGTTGCCGTTCAGGAAGATGGTGAACACGCCGCTGGCCTGGTCGCCCTGCAAGGCCTCGCTGCAGTCCCTGGGGAAGCTCGTCTTCTTTCGGGCTGCTCGCAACGGTTCAATAATCATCGTTCAACAACGTTGCCACAAATGAACCACAATAGCTTGCTGATCACCTCGTCAAGGAGCATTAACCACCGCGGCGAACTCTGCTCACCCTCGTAGCAGGGGCGGTGCTTTCGGATGCGCCTCTGCGGTCGTCTGGAACGCTCTTCCTTCCGATATTAGGAAGCCCACTGGAGCTGGTACACTTTCAAATCTAGATTGAAAACTCATTTATTTAAAACTGATTTTTGTGTTTAGTTTTGTTGTCCTTTCCCCGCACCTCCAATTAGCACTGTTGGCTACGTACGGTGCGAAAGAAGTTCAACATATATACTAACGGATTTTGCTCTGTATAATGTCGTCGTCATCGTCATCCTCACCAGATTTTGGTCAGCGATCCGCGAATTTGTATGCAGTTTGCACCAACACTATTCGACAATCCGCTGATCGCAACAGATCATTTACTACTGTATGCTTTCTCAAGCCATTGCTGGATGAAGGCCTCTCCGTGCCGTGCCAGGCAGGGAGGTTTGTTTAACCATACTTCACCACACTGGTTAGCATCGGTTGCCGAAGGTGATGTATAATCAAACAACCCCCATGACTGACCACAACATCGGGGGTGGCCTTCGTCCAGCAGTGAATTGACAAAAGACTAAATTATTGAAATTATATATATTCATCACCACATATTCTCTGTGCACCACCATGGCAAAAAAAATTACACGCTCATAAATTGAATCCTGATGCTGAATCGTGACCATACGATGAATAGTGGAGGGGATGATTGATAAATCCTGAGTGGATAACATCCGTAACACATGGTGCGTTCCTTTCACGTGGCCAGATGTCAGCGATTAAATGCGAGAAATTTACTGCCGCTTTTTCATTACGACCAGATGTCACAAGAGGAAACATTATTCAAATGTGTAACATGATAGAAATGTTACCGATAAAAAAATAAAACAGATGACTGCGTAGTTGAGGCAAAAGCTGTTCAGATCTCTTGGTTCGAATGCTGGCAGCCACCTGTGATTACAATGGGTTCTCAAGGGATAGTGCACAATTGATGATATCAGCCCAGTCAAGAATAACTGCACAAAAAAACGCGCAATATAACATTTGGTTCTGCACTGAAATTGGCTAAATCCCAAGATAACACATTCCTGTGGAGGGAGCTGGTAGGAACGTTGGGTTGCTCGGTCAATGTCCAGGGTCAACGGCGGCGTGGTGTATTCCGCAAATATGCCCGACTGTGAGGGCGGGCACAAGCCGGCGTGAGTAGGTTAAACATTGAGTTTTATAAGGGCACCACGGGGTGACCAGCCCCTCCCCACCCAGCCCCACCCCTCCCACCCCCCACCCAGCCCCACCCTCCCCATCCAGCCCCTCCCCACCCAGCCTCTCCCCACCCTCCCCACCCAGCCCCACCCTCCCCACCCAGCCCCTCCCCACCCTCCCCTCCCCACCCAGCCCCTCCCTCCCCACCCAGTCCCTCCCTGCACGATGGACACAATAATCCCCTGTGGGCTGGTGTAACCAGGAGGTTCCTACCAGTATAAATGTGTCGTTAAACCCACCACCACCAAACACAGCCATTTAGTAAAGTTTGTCACGTAAACAAAATATCCCAATTAGTTACTAGTTCAGCACACCGGTGTGTTGGAGAGTAAACCCACAACATGTACAATTCTACCTAGCCCAACTAAATCTCTATCACTGATAATATTGGTCGTGAAAGCCTACGTGTTGAAGATTCCATGACATTATTCGAAAAAGCATAGCCCATGATGTGCGCCGGTGTCATCGTCCACATTTTTTTACTTAGAAATTACCCAATTTGGGAGACCACACCGCCCCTTGGATGAATATAAAAGGCATTATCATCATCATTATCTACCTCCGCAAGAGGGCGATCCTGAGAAAACCGGACCAGGTGGCAACCTCTAAGTGGCATTCGGGGCGCCGGGCGCGACCGTCGCTCACCGGTGACGAAGGCGACCGCCGTGTCCGCGCTCTGCTGGGCTCCCTTGACCGCGTGAACCTTGGCCACGTACGGCGTGTCGGGATTCAGGTCGGTCAGCTGGTATTCAACCGTGCCGCCCGAAACGGTGACGGTCACGGGCTCTCCTAATTTGGGGGCGAGGGTAGAGAGCCACAACGGAATGGTGAATTAAGACCGCAGGTGGTGGTGGTGGTGGGGGGGAGTGGTGGCGCAGTGACATCATAATGTGTTGTGATTGACATATGTATGTAGAATTTATTTCGCAACGTACGGAAGTGTGGGGGAAGGACAACAAATGGACGTTTTCCACGAGAAGACGTTGCAATGAAAAAGGATGGGCAAAGTTTACGCCGATTGAGGTCGAAAGCATTAATGCAGTAGCTATGTCCGGACGTCCGTCCGTAACGGGGAGGCACGATAACTCTGGTAAAGATGATCCAATGTGAACGAAACCATACTGTAAAGTTGTGTTAATAACTGGCCAAATTGATCAACGGGTTTCCTAAAACTTTGAGACGGAAAAAAGTGCAAAAATGTCGAGAGTATTTGCAAGAACGCATGGATTTTTTGGCCCAAAATGTATCCTTCACCTTCCATGCTGCTGATTAAATACTTCCAAGAACAAAACACACGTTGGAAAGCATTTCATGATGCATGTGTACGCACTATTTTTCTTGTTTCTATCCCAAACGAATGGGATATTATCACTCTTTGGGCGAGTGGTGATGCTTTAAACCGATTGGATGCATTTGCTCACCATCTTCGAAGCTGTAGGTGAGCGAGTAGGTGTCCACGGGGCCTATCGTGGGCTTCCACTTGAGCAGGGCCGAGCTGTCGGTGACATCCTCCGCGCTCAGAACGGACGGGCTACCCAGCACTGCAACACACAGCACCCCGCGGCGCTCGCATGACGTTCACCTGCTCGCAACCGTACCCGCGCGCTTGCTTGCCCATCAAACATCCTCGTCGCCGCCGCTGCCGAGATTGCATTATTCTGACGGAAGCGAGCTGGATGGAATTTTTGTTGTTGTTGCGAGCGGACGATCGGTCAGTGTTATTCTCGAGTTGTGCGACGATGCGTCGATTCATTGGCGAGTCAAATTCTTACCTGCGCGATGTTTATGATACGTGCGTCAATTTGTACGTGTGATAATTGATTGTTTGCTCTGTATGTTGGGTGTCATAGGTTCAGTGAGGAGGGAGGTCTTCATCCAGCAGAGGATTGACCATGGCTGATGATATTACAGGGTGCTTCAAATTTGTTTGAATACTTCTGAGAATTTGCAACAATACCACAATAAATGTGCCTCCGGGCTATGGAGACCACCTGGAGAAGATTCCAGGCATGTGTTGATAATGTGGTGAACAAGTGCAGACTTTTGACTTTTTGAAGCAATTAACATACATTTGTTATCATGTTATTTTTCCATTAAAAAGATTGTCCCAGAAAGTGTTAACATTTTTTCGAAGCACCCTGTATTGTGAGCTGTAATGATGTGAGCCAGTTAAACTTTTTTTTTATCTCAAACAAAAGCGGGAGGGGAAGGGAGGGGATGTGTGAAGGGCTCTGCGGACATACGGGTGGTGAAGGTCCCCGTAAGGGGATCGCTTTCCTGGAAGCCCTTGACGCTGATGAGGTTCACTTCGTACTCCGTGCCCGGGGTCAGACGGGTCAGCATGACCTCCGTCAGCGACGAAGCCACCCGCCGGCTCTCGGGCTCGCCTGCCACATCACGACAAAGATCCCTCCCCGTTAGCGTCAGAGGCTCTGGGGGCATGTGACGCGCAGTAGTCTCCTGTTCCTGGAGGAACAGCTGGTGCATCTGCCAGTCATATCAGTCGCTCAACCCATGGCACCTGGGTCTGTTCCGTGACCTCCTGCCAGCGAGCCTTCGACACTTCACGTGGCCTAAAAGTGCACCTCGCCTGGCACAAACGGAGTGGTGGCATCACCGTCACTTAGTGGCGATTGGCGGGTATTGGTATGTGACCCGCTTTCAGCGAGCATACTGTATTTAGCAAAAGTCAGTCAAAGGGTAATGTTCCAATGCTACAAACCACACCAGTTACTCACTTAAGGCTGAGCTGATCGAGCAGAGACCCAGGATCGTTTTAGAAACGCAGAGCACTGGGTCCACAGCCATTGTCCCATTACAATAAAACAAATCAACTGGCTCCTACAGCCCTTGTTCACATGTGTAGAGAATTTAGTTGAGGGAGCTTAAGTCACACTCTTCGTGAATATCGCGCTCAGGGTTCTTCTATACATCCAAGTTTGAAAGCCATGCGACGGCTGAACGAGTCCCTTGCTGCCATCTCTCTTGAATTTGGGCCACTTGGTGGTGGTTCACAGCTTCTGCAGCAGTCCCATCAGCGGGATTTTTTTTTATTTGCCACTTAACGAAGGTGGTGACCGGATCTTGAGTCTATTATTCCCATACTCTTTGCTTTCCCACCTGATGATGGACGCTTGTGTTGCGCCCGAAACGTCTTGATTTATTTTATTTTATACCTACGTGACTTTACCGAAAGAACCAAAGAGTATGGATTCCTGC
>CM025656.2:3835477-3852337 GCA_014621495.2 Entosphenus tridentatus
GGACGTCTCCCTGATGTCCTTAAAGTCAATGTCCCGGGGAGTCTCTATCGCTGCTCGCAGCCACGCACAGCGTTCGACGTTCGCAAGAGATACAACATCTTTGGCGCGCGAGGCAGCGGTCGAGAGGCAAGCGACTCGAATCGCACGATCGACTTTGCAGACGACAAGTCGGGGCAAAAAAAAATAAAAACGAACGCAAATTCATCAAGCGCGGGTCGTGATTAGTCGTGTAAAAGTTAATGGGTTAGATAGATGTGATGCTGCATACAGCGTAGAACCATGCGGTTTTATCTCCTTGCAAAGCGAACATGACATTTGCACAGGAGACGGTGATCGGAATGGCGATGCAGTGAAGCGAAATGGATGTTAATCCAAGTACACGTTGTGGAAATTTGCCATGAAAATCAGTGAATGGATTGGCATTTTGTTGTGGCATTTGGCTATCATGAAGGCGTTTGCCTTTCGTGAAAGGATGGAAGCATGCATGTGTTCCCTTATTCAGGTATAAGCTGCTGGGCACAACCAGCTTAGTGGGGGGAGGGTAAGTTAGTGAATGGGGGGACATTAAAATAGCATGGATAGCTCTAACCAGCTGCCCTGCACCTCATATGGAACCGGGGTCACTATATTCATGGCTGCGTCGTGAAAACGAAGTAAAAAAAATACGTCTACATGTAACAGCCTTCTTGACAATCCACTGCTGGATGAGGGCCTCCCCAAGCCACGTGGATTATTTGACTATACAGTACTTTACCGCGCTGGTCAGCGCAGGTTGGTGAACGCGGGCAGCGAAGACATGGGAGCATAGTGCAATACAACAATTCATTTTGCTGCATGTCTCTCTGCTGACGATGCCCTGCAAGCAGCCTACAACAGCATGTGTTTGTATCGACGGCGGTTGCCCGTCGGAGATCCCGATGAGATCAGAAGCATCATGGGTGATTTAGTCCTAAGGTTACTCTCGTGGTTATTCCGATCAAAGGATTGGGGATTTGCAAACTCCCTCCCTCTCTCACCAAGCATCGACGTGCAGGAGGGGGATGGTCCCCCCCCCCCCACCAGACTCGGTGCTTTTGCAAGCACTTGATGAAGCTCACGGGAGTTTACTCTGCATAGCGAGGCATGGCGTCAGCATGTTGTGGTTATCGCAATGGAGGGAGGTGTTAAACTGAGAGAGGAACCCCGTTGACCCGGTGCCCTCCTGCCCACGCTCGGATTTGCCCCAAATTCTCACCGAAATCACCTGCCACGTGGACATTTTTGTTTTTGCGCGGACCCTCGCAGGTCAGGTGATGCAAATCAAGGGGCAAGGTGGTTCCCACGGGGGGAGAGTCTGACAACAGTGCCTCCCTCTTCGCAGTTTAACCTCTTGCGGTGGGATGGGATGGCTTTTAAATCGGTGGCGTCACGCGACCCGGGAAATTCGCTGGATCCCCAAGGCACTCTCGGCAGGCTGAAATGAGAAGACTGTTAAAGAATGACCGGAGAGGAAGAGCATTCGGATGCAAATGGGATGGATGGGTGGATCTGCGCATCGCACGCAAAAGAAGATTTCAAACGACATTTGAACAGATGGGGTTAATGTCCTTGCTTCACCGAGACCCACGCTGCAATGTGTACAAACAGAACACGTCCTTCGAAACGATGTCGCGACGAATTATCATGTCCTCTGGAACTGCATTGGAAACAAGTTTAGTTCACTTCATTAGCCCAGCTGTAACATTGGCATGGATATTTTTAGCAATAAACAAAAATACACCAATTCTTACATGCGGACATCGATGCGTACACCGTGAGACTTACGAATAGATAATAAACGACAAACAGATGCAACGTTGCACCCAAAATAACAATACAGTTGTCAACACCCTCACCATGTTCTCATTAAGTAATTTAACTTAAAGCACGCATTTAATTTCCATGTACCTTTTCCCTTAGCTGAGCTGCTGAAATCTGTAGTTAAACCACTGAGGAAGGAATATATCTGGGAGAAATAACCGTTCTCAGATATAGCTTCGGGTGCCTTGTGGTCAATCACAGATGCAGACTTTACAAGTTTCACCTCCAGACCTGCTTCGTTGGGGGGCGGGGGGGGAGGGGCAAAACAACGGGGCATCAACAACAAAAAAACATTGAGAAGTGAAATGTCAATTTGCAAGCAAAAGGAGAAGAAAAAACAACACGCACACGCACAGGTGGTTAGAAGTGACCAAGCTTTGCTCAGCCCTGTAAAGAGAAGGAGAGATGCGTTACGAAGCAGCGACAAGGAGGCACGGGGTCGTGAAGGCCCGAAGCGTTTGAATGACAGGCAGAAAGTCGGCACTTTAAACGGAGCGCGTGAACGTCAGCACCGGTGGTTGAATTAAGTTGAACTTTTTTTTTTTGACAATTTATATCGAGGCAATGTGCGGGCCCGTTACATCACGTGATAACTCACGTACACACCGTCGACCCGAGCCAAACTGGTTATGAAAAGGAAGGGATAGAAAGATGCAGAACGGGGCTCGCTGCCCCAAACCATACGGGGGTCCCACAGAAAGAGTGGTGGGGCAAAAGAAGTTGAATATTGAACGCTCGGACATTGCTCAATTAGTGCTCGCTAAGAGAGAAGGCTGGCAAGCAGAGGTGAATGGAAACTTGTAATGTAAAGGCCTTTGAGTTTCTCCATTCATTTTGTTTCCCTCACATTATTGATGCCTTCAAAACAAACCCGTTTTTTTAACTAAACACATCTGTTATTTTTTGATAGAATGATTGTTACTGAAGCTTTAGTTTGATGAAGGATAGGGCAAAGCATGTGGTTTCAGAAAATGTGAGGTCAAAATATGTTCGTTTGAAATAAGTGCGTAAAAAAGACAACAACTTTAGGATAAAGAGTGAGACAGGCAAATGTAGGAGGAAATAAAAGTTGGTAAATGAAATACATTTTATATCACCTACATTTTTATTGTAGTAGTAATAATAATGCTCTTTATTTACCCGTGAAAACCTCACTGAGTCTCAAAACTTTTGTAAGAGGATCCTGCTACATTGGAGATGTTTGATCAATTAATGCCAATTGATGCCTCTACTGGACATCTGTTAAAAAGAGCTTCATAGCTCATCGGATTATTTTAGCCTAAATACAGATGCTGATTCTGAATGCCATTAACGAGTGTTTGGCATATGGGAGGAAACTGGATTAGCCAGATAATACCAATGCATACGAAGGAGTAATGGTCAAAGCTTATCGCCAGATAGATTCAAGAATCAATAGATTCAAGAATCAATAGATTCAAGAATCTATTTTCTGTATCAGGTCGTCTGCCATCAATTCCCTACAGGGACATGTGTAGCCCTTTTGTCAATCCATTGCTGGGTGACAGCCTTCCCACACCATGAACATCGTCAGGGCTATTTAACCATACTTCATCAATCTGGTCCATGGAAAGCTGCCCAAAATACATCCTGGGGAGCTTAATTTCCATAAAAAATAATTATTTTGATAGCTAAGTATTGTGTTCCCATAATGCAAACAGTGTTAGTGAAAAGGGCACGAAATAAAGCAATGCGGCTATTTGTCTCGAATATTGAATGTACCTTTGTCCCCTGAAACGTGATTGTCAGACCCGCGTTTGCTGTGGGGTATCGAGGCCGACACGTCTGTCAATTGGCTCGAGATTTCACCTTCATCCTTAAGCGTAGCAGCCAACGGCTTCTTGTGGACGCTGTCTGCACGCCTCAAATTAAGGCTTCTTCTCACGCGGACGGAGGCTGTGGCTTTTCAAGTACAGTGTACACAAACGGAAGATGTCAATCAACAACGTAGTGGTGGAGATTGACACATTATTGCTTTGAGTACGATATTTGAATACAATTAAATCAGATGCCCCCCCCCTCCCCCCCCGACAAAAGATCGTCGCCCAATGGGAGCTGAAACTCTACGCCCTGTTGGTACGAACAAAAATAATGATGCTGTGGCCTAACATTGTCCAAACACGGTTGAGAAGCTTAAATTCCATTCAAATCTCTCCGAACGCTAGAAGGTGCAGCCCTGCGATTGCTTGCACATGCCACTGCTGCTGGGAGGGCCTCCGCTGCAGGGACCTCTGGAGGATATATTTTTCTACCCTTTCCATGATGGCCAGATATCTTGGAAGAGGTGGGAATACACCGACACTTTCCGCCCCCCACCTGCAGGCAACCTTGCCCATCGAAGAAAGGAGCTGATTCCATTCACACTGCCGGCGTTGGACAGGTGCCAGGGGGCGGAGGACGACGACGACGAGGATTTAGGAAAATTTGCCATGGTCGTTTCAACCGTCACGCCGGGGAGGTCGAATCGAACCGGCGACCTCTGCGTTGCAAAGTCGAGTTGTTGCTAACCGCTACACCGCCTCAGAAATGTCCTTTACAATGAACATCGGATCAAAACCGCATCCGTTTGCAATGCAATAAGAACAGTGTTCATACGTGATGTATACACCGATAGTTGAAGAGACAATTCTAAAACCGTTGCAATGAAAATGTTTTGTTCGTGAGCAAAAAAGAATGAAAAGGATAATCCAGTACCTGTCGTGACACGTATTGTCAGTGGCGGTGACAGGGTATCATCACGCACCCCTGCGAGTGAAACCACGTACTCGGTGTTGCCTTTTAGCCCTGAAATTTCGAGCGACCGGGAATCTCCGGCCACCACTACTTTACGCATCTTCCCGGCGGATACCGGCCCGTACTTTACGACAAAGGTCTGGAAAGCGAAGGGCTTCGATGCCCACGACAGCCTCATCGTCGAGGACTCTACGTGAACAGGGCTGAGGCCGTACAGCTCCTTGTCGACGGGGGGTGGCGAGGTCGAGGCCGACTCGGCGTTCTCTGTGACTTTGCATTTTTGCGCGTCGTTGGAGGAAGACTGTATCTCGACGTAGTCTGGCTCCCCCGTTTCTCTGCTATTCAGATCCTCATCCTCGGCATTCGCTTCGGGGCACGGTGGCTGAAGGCTTCCTGAAGCTGTAGAAGTGGTGGAGACATTTTTTTTGGGGGGGGAGGGGGGGTGTGGAACGATTGAACAAATTAATTCACTTTTGCGATGTCACGGCTAAGAGGATAAACATGCAGGGTACCGTAAATTAGGTTTTATCTGAAAAGCGTTTTTTTTCTTCTCAAGGCAGACATGTTTTCCCACTTGTTGATGGACGCATGTGTTGCACCCGAAACGTCGTGATTTATGTTTATTTTATACCTACGTGACTTTACCGAAAGAACCAAAGAGTATGGATTCCTGCAGTCACGAAAGCTTCAAATCAATATTGAAGGCAGATATCTTGGTGAAAGTATTTTTTTTTTAAGGTGCGGCCCTACAATCGCTTGCTCATGCCAATGCTGGCATTGACAGTACGGAAGCATCCTCATATATCTGTCATCATACAAAATGTGTGTGTTTTTTAATATTTTTGTATGACGAGAGTATGGAGGGAAACGTCTTGGCGACTTTAAACGGAAGACAACTCTGGGTGAGAAACAGAGGTTGGGGGTGGGATGAGGAAGCACTGCACAGTCACTCCAAGCCACGCTGGCGACAACCTGAAAGACAAATCTTCCCAAAGTAAAGTGTGCATTCAACACTTAAAACGCAAGCTCTACATCTGGACGCAACCCTCCCCCTCCGGTCTGGCAACACTCTGCAGAAAATAAACATTTTTAAATGCACTTCAGATGTGTGGGTAGCTCTCCGATTGGTTTACTGGGTTTGTAACGGGCGTCCGACGTTTTGAAACCTCTGGGAAGCTCCAAAACACGTGGACGGAAAGGTCAGACGCAAGTCAAACGACGTGCAGCTCCAACCCGGACAACACATCAGATGTTTTTTTTTGCTTTCTTTCTTACATATATCAAAGATAAGGCGAGACATTTGAGACAATCGAAGAGAGCGAGAGAGGCGAGCGGCAATGCGCTCTGGGTAATGTACCTGTGAAGACGTCACCAATCAGGGGTTTGGACGAAGACACTCCTTTGACGGAAATGACCCGCACTCTGTACTCTGTGTCAGGTTTTAAGTCAGACAACACCACATAGTTTTGTCCTCCACTCACTGCGACCGTGTGTGGCTCTTTGTTCCTCTGGCTGTACTTGACAATATAGTAGTCGGGTGTAGCGGGTGGCGATGCCCAAGACGCTACTAAGCTGGTCGGAGTGATATCCGAAAACCGCATTGCAGTGGCCGGCTTGCAGCCTGGAGTGGGCATCATACCACACACGTTGTGAACAAACTTATACACATAATAGCTGCACACAAGACTTTGTGAATATGTCCGGAGGTAGATTGGCAATTAGGCATGTACTGATTCAACTTGTCCACCCGCCCCCTGCCTTGCTACCCCAAAAACTTGGCATTTGATGAATTGTTAGGATTTGGGGGTTATAATCCAATTGAAGAATTCACTCTAGTTGTCGTCTATCTAACACGTTGTCTCACTTCCTTTAGCCGGAAAAAAAAACTACATTTGCATACAATTACTTGACCATAAGAATCGATCTAAAGTAATGAATCATTTACATGCTCAATAATTCCCAGTGAAGGTGAGACTTATCTGATATATGAGTAAATTTTGTGTGCTAGAAGACCAATTGAAAATGGTAAGCAACTTTTGTCGTAAATTGATATTTTGTTATTGTTGTTAAATTCACTGCATTGTTAGTCCAAGTCGTTAAAAACACATTAAGTAAATTACAGGTTAGCTTATAACAAATACGACCACACATTCAATTGCAGTATTTATAACATTAAAGTGCAAACTATTTGACAAGGAAATTCCGTAAAAGTCTGTGTTCTAAAAGGATTGGAAAGAACATTTTAGATTTCACATTTCAGTTGCAAATTTAAAAGATAAATTAATATTTGAGAGTTAAACTATAACATTGTATAAATAGCTCAAGTGGTTTAGAGGATGGAGATATGATTAACGTACTCCTGTAAATTGATTAATCAAGTGGTGATATTAAACATTACGTAAAATATTAAATTAATATTCAGGTAATTTAAGTGACAAGGTGGTGCTGTGTCAGAGCACTCAACTCTAAACCAGAAAGTTTGCCAGATTAAAACGAGGTCATGGGTCGACGTGGCTCATCATCAATGACGAATTTATAATTTTTAAATATTCTGATGCGGTAAATAAATTGAGTCAAGAGTTGGTCCACAAATGCCCTGCCATTTTTAGTGGCCCAAATTCAAACGTTTTCGTTTTTCCCCAATAAAAATTTAAGATATAAACATCATCGTCACCCACGATGCACACTGCTGGATGATGGCCTCCCCAAGTCCTTGCCATCTCTCATGCTTCTGCGATGCAACAATCCAACAAGCACCTGTGCACAAATTGATCTCATCTCCTCCGTCTCTATGGCGAACGTCTGCGATGAGTTGAATCCCTCTGCTGCCAATCCATCACTCATTCTTGACCATTGGCCTCACTCATTCTTGACCATGCCTTGCAGCTACGTGACCTACCTAAGCCAACTTACTTTTTCCGACGGAATTATGCGTGTAACCTGCGTATGTTCTCTCATCCGTGTCTTCCTCTTTCTGTCCCTCAATGTAATTCCAAGCATTTTTTATGTGTTTACGTGCTTAGATGTGCACGGACATTTAACTATATTCCATGCCAAATTTCAGCTTTCCATCCCTTTTAGAACATCATGAGAATTTACAACAGACATTGAAAAACGACCATATATAACATATAAGAAGCCTTAATAAACAATGTCCTATCCCACCAGTCTCTCCGTTGGTCTGGGCCTGGCACGCTGTGCAAAATTGTCATCCTTAGGTTCAATATATTTCAAATCTTCCAGATACAATCGATTGTAATCCGAAGTAAAAAAACTAACGAGAGTTCAGGAGAACTGTCCTGACATTTTTGGGGGCCACATTGAAAGCTTTTATGTTTCAATTTTGTTCTACTGATAATCTTAAGCATGACTTATATTCTTATCAAACATTTGCTTTACAGTCCTTGCAGAACATCATTACAATGCACTGTGTAACATCAGTGCAGTTGCAGGACTCCCATGGGCCTATCCTGCTGAAATAAATAAGATATTAGTCACTCACTTACTGGTGACTATCTGTCGTCATTATCATCAACACAATCCATTGGCAGATACCTCTTAGGTGTCCACTACACATTTCGTTACTTATTTCCACTTTCCTCTGTTTTGTGCCAAATATGCCCAAGTAGTGCACATCTTATATATATAAAAAACAAAATCCCGATACGCGGTGCTCTTAACATATCGACGTTCCGACCCACCAGTCTTGCCGCTGGTCAAGGCCCGGGCGCTGTGTACAGACCCCTTCTCGGCCCGCAGGCTGATGGTGTACTTTGTGCCTGGCTCCAGGTCAGAGAGCATGGCCGTGGTAGCGTCGGCCGGGACGGTCACCTCCCGCCCGTCGTCGCTGGTCTCCGAGGCAAACGTGATGGTGTAGCGGTCGAAGCTGGTGCTGGGAGCCGTCCAGCTGAGCGAGATGGTGGTGTCACTAGAATCGGTGACCTGCAGGTCCTTTGGACCGTCAATGACTGCAAAATAAGGCCAAGCAGGGGGGGGGTTAAAGGGGCTCTCGAACGTTTAAACACCAGGCTCCTCATTCTTTGTTGCTGTAAAAGAATTGAAGCAGAGAAATTATCATGATTTGTATTTATAAAGCAAGTGCATGTCCCAGCAACTCAGAAGGGGGACCCCCTCAGGGGCAGCTGTTCCTGTGCGTGACATGTAGCTGGTGTAGGCTTACCTGTCATTAATCGCACATATAATGATGCACTCTGTAGTATACGAGGACCTAAGAAACACAGCTAAACGGAGAGCTGGGTGCGTTTTTGTGATTATTATTTAAGATGAGGAAATAGCATACCTGTCAACCCATACAGTTTACCCGTATTCAAAATCAACTCCTTTACCCACGACAGTCATCGATGAGGCCATTACACCAACCGTTGTTGAGTTGCCTGGAACTACCACACACGAACCTCCAAAGGAGGTTTCTGTGACATCTGTGTCTGGGGTTCCAACTGATTCCGCCAATGAACTTGTCATATCTGACATCACGTCTGAGAGCATGAAGGTGTCGTGAGTTTTCAGGTTCATATGGCGTTACAGCCGTTTCATTACGGGCAATTTTTTTTCACGTCTATTTGTTTGTGCTTCTCCCTTGTGATGGGACGTTGAGGTTGATAAGGGCATGGGGTAACCTAATGAAGTCTGAATTGGTCTGTAATTAGGCCGGGCACTGATAAGGGGCTGACAGGTTTGTGAGTGGTACAGGTGTTTTTGCAGAGGTTACGTTCTCGATTCGTGTCTAAGAAAGAATACTTTATACGTATTTTTATTGTCGGTAAAATGATTTTGCTAATTTGCATATTGTTCAAATAATTTGGTATTAAAAATAATAATGTGTTTATCTACATATATAAAAGGGAAATTTGTGAATGTGTCTGTTCGAAATGTTTAGCATACTTCCCGACATGCAACAAACTTGAAATTTGGCATGTGGTTAGCTTCCATACTGTACACAATGGCAAGTGAGCGGTGACGCCACCAATGTGACGTCACATCTGTGATGTCACCTGCATGCGGCAGGTGACATCACAGATGTCAACGCGACTATTTTCAGGTCGCTCTTAAATATAAAGCAGAAAATACATCTCGAACGCTGAGCTCTGACGTTATGACATTTGCACAGCTGACGCTGTCTGGGATTTCTAAGGGAACGCGACTTTTTTGTCAGCTCGCCACGTCATTCCCTTCCTGAGTTGCATAAATCGACCCACCTTACGTTATAAGTGGGTTAAGGTTGAATTTCCTTAAGTGAAAATCATCCGATTTAGTTGAATTGATTTGTTTAGGTTTTTTTTTCTTGCAAGCATCAATTTTTTTCAGTGTTTTTCAGGGAAATAGGGGAATATGAAATGAATCCATGACGAAGCAGGGTAGTAAAGCGAGTGAATGATCAAAGTTACTTATTGTCTCGTTTATGCAGTATTATTCAGGGGCTGTAGGAGGCGCTAAAGATGTTTTTGGGCAGATATTAGACGTTAAAATGTTGCCTGTTCAATGTGTGTTAAATAATATGCATGTTAAATGTTGTTCGATATGATAAGCGGCTGTCATCGTAACTGAGATTTGGGCTAACTTCTGGACCGAGGAATTCAGCTTCGTAAACATGATTGCAATTAAAGTGTTTAACGGACGATGTAAAATCGACCCTACCAGTTCGTCCGGTCGTACTCGCTGGAGCACTTCCTTTGCTTCCCTTCACAGCCACCACAGATATCTTGTATTCAGTTCCAGGCTGCAGGCCTAGAAAAGAAACCAAGAAAATAAATCAATGAACGTCCCCCTTCTACGCAAACTCATCTAACACCTTCGAGTGCGCATTATCATCATCGCCTTCGGGGCGCATCGAGGCTGTAACAGATACAAGTCTGATTCAACACGAACAAAGTGATATTTTTTTTAAAAAAGCACACCAAGACTTGGATCGCAACATTTTCAAGTACACTAATATTGTGTGGCCCGTATCCCCCAGGGCCACTCATCCAGAAGTAATTTGACAAAAGTGTTTGCCCACGTGTAATTGTCAGTTTAACACAGATTCTTGATTTGAAGCTTTCGTGACTGCAGGAAACCATACTCTTTGGTTCTTTCGGTAAAGTCACGTAGAAGGGAAATAATAAAATAATACAAATAAACCAAGTAAATAAAAGACAGCGTCTTTCTGAGGACGGCTGCTTGCGTTGTGGCCGATTATTATTTCCCTTCCACGTGACTTACCGAAAGAACCAAGAAGATTTATTTTATTTTTATACCTACGTTACTTTACCGAAAGAACCAAAGAGTAACACACACATAAATTTTGTTTCTTGCTGTGGTTGTCCCACGTGATGACGGAAGCTTGTGTTGCTTCTGAAACGTCGTGATTTAATTTAGTTATTTCTATTTTTATTTTCACCTACGTAACTTTACCGAAATAACCAAAGAGTAGCACACACATTGTTTAAATGCAAGCCTATACAGGTCACCATGCTTCAATGGGGATTACCGTTGAACAGACAATAACAGTTACTGCTATTTCAGTGGACAACTCACCAGTGATTGTTGTCTTGGTGGTAGGCTGTGGGCTCTTGTACACCTTGATGTCGCCTGGTGGGTCTCCCGACGAGGTGCTGTAATGCACCGTGTAGTGGTCGATGGGAGACTGGGTGTTCTCCCACTCGATGTCCATGGTGGAGTCGGTCACTGACACCACCTGCAGATTCTTTGCCCCGTCAATACCTGGGGGCAAAATGAAACGCAAGCGTGAACTTTGTAAGGGCGTATCTTGCTTGACAGGCAGGCAATTGACTTCTAGATTTATCCAAGCATGTCTGTGTGTAACGCGCGTAACGTCACTCCACGTCGACCAGCCCCTCCATTTATTATGATGAACGGGTGACGTCACTCCGCGTGAAGGTGGAGCGGGAAACGAACATTTGTTTACGTAAATTAGCTTTCATTTTGACCTTTCTTTATGGAAAGTAAAGCTAATAAAGAAATAAACGCAGCGACTAATATAACGAGCCAAAAGGCTGTGTGTGTCCCGCGCGAGACGTCACTCCACATGGGGCAACCCCCCGCCCCTCAATAATCATGAGCTGAATCATTTTTCTATTGAATATTTCACATTTACTTCAATATACACCCGTCCTTGGACGGGCAAACAAGCTAGTAATTAATTTTACTCTACTGCTTTCAGACAATAGATTTAAATGTTCTCCCACTTTCCATTTGCTAAAAGTAATACGCATTAAAAACTTTTTTGTAATGCACAGACATTCTTGATGTGTACCTGAAATCACCCTTGCAGTCAATGGTTTGGAATATTTCCTTCTTTTCTTTGCAACTATTGTAACTTCATACTCTGTGCTCCCCTTCAGATGTTTAAGCACAATGGTTTTAACGTTTCCGGGTACAATCTGTTCTAAAGGTCTATCAGTACTACCCGTGGGCTTGTATTTCACGACAAATTTGTCAAACACATATTCGTCCACCACCCACGAAACTCTGATGCTGTGTGGCTTTATCTCAGAAATATACAGTTGGTTTGCAGAGTCGACTGGAACTCCGGAAATTGCAAACACAGATACAACTTCCGTATCAGGGAATGATGTGGTATGCACAGGGACATCGGTTTCAGTGGGTATCGCTGTTGTGGCAAGCTTCATGCCTTTATCCTTTGACATTGCTGTTAAAAAGAAGAAAAAATGTTACTCTTGCTAGGAGGACATAAACAAGCATTCAACAGTAACAAATACTCTTCTTAAACACTGTGAAAGAAAACAGACATGCTTATTAAATGCATAATCCATTTCCTGCAATTTCACATTAGTGATAAAAACGTATCGATATGTCAGGATTAGGGGTTTATCGTTGGTAAGAATGTAGATAATCATCGTGGACAAGTTTAGCAATATTATAACATGGAAGAATACCTGTGATAATCTTTGCTGAAACAGGTTTGGAGAATCTCCCTCGTTTTATGCCAAGGATGGATATTTCGTAAACCGTGCTTTCAAGAAGTCCTTTAATTTTAACCATGGAGTCATGGCTGGACACAATGCGGTCCAAAGGTTTTTTTGAGCTGCAGGTAGGTCTGTATCGGATGATGAATTTATCGAACAAGGTTGGATCTGATTTCCATGAAACGACAATGCTATCGTCGCTTATCTCAGATATTGTGAGTTCATTGGCGGATTGAAATGGAACACCAGGAGTGGCAGTCACTGTTATCTGCTGGACATGCCGTGGAACTTCAGTCGTGGGTACTGCATGGTACGTTGAAGTATCTGCAGTGGACTTCACTTTGGTCTCTGTAAAAGCAATATATTTAGTTAGTATGTAAACTGTTATACAATTAGACCTTGTTTTCACGGACAACCAACTCGAATCGACTCAAGTACACTTGATTTGGCCGGAATTTGAGTCAAAAGAGAATGTAAATTATATATTTAAGAAATATAATTTTAAGGACAACTCAGACTGCTTAAAAGAAAAGCGGTCTTTTCCTGATTTACTGAGTTACTCAATTCATCATGTGAGTTGGGCAAGTCTCTCCCAAAAATAGGTCAAGATTGCACCGCTGATGAAATTAAATGTTCAATTAAATGTTTTTACCGCCGACAATGTTGTTTGAAATTCTGATGCGGGGAATTCAGGCCAGCCTGAGAAGCAAAACATCGGCCTGGAGAATTTGGACTTCAGCTCAACATGACGACCAACTCGAGGTGACTAAAATATGGAAATGTATTCGCGCTCATCGTAATAATTGTATCAAATTAAATACCTGTTGTTACTTTCGCCACCAGAGGCTTGGAAAACAATCCACGCCTTGCACCAAGAAGAATAATAGTATACTCAGTGTTTTCTGTTAACTCGAATATATCTAAGACGGAAACGTGCCCAGCCAAATTTCTTTCAAATGGCTTTTCAATACTGCCTGTTGGCTTGCAGCGCACAATGAAGCGGTCAAACACTTTCGTATCTACTACCCACGAAATCCTAATGCTATTGGCTGTTATGTGAGATATAATAAGTTCATTGGCAGAATCGATTGGCACCCCAGAAACAGATGTCACTGAAATTGTTTTGTCGGGGAACTTCGTGGTAATTTCAAGGTCTTCAAAAGTAGTTATTGGTTGTGATCCTTCAACTACACCTGCAGGTTCTGGAGGTGTTAAAAGTTTAATTTCTGGAAAAGAAAAAAAAAGTTTTTTGATGATGAGGCATTCTCTAAAATTTACAAATATATATCAAAAATACATGTGCAACTCCTGTAAGTAGATTATATTATTTTTTGCAGTATATTACCATGTCAATCTAAACGTGTTACTCTTTTGAGTTCACAATGGAAAGATAGTTGATACATTTATCAAGTGAAAACCACATTTCATTACCAATATTAATTTTGATAGGGATTTTTAGACAAAATACGAGGAGATGGGGTGAGTGGGATATTTATGTTGAGTTACACCATTGTAGACACAGAAAGTAAAGTTTGGTTGAAGATATTAGATGAGTTTAACACGTATTAGATGAATTGTTGAAAGTGTTTTTTGAGGACTGTCAGTGGGCTTGTATTGCACAAATACATTTTTTAATTACCCACCCATGATACCGTCATGCTATCAGACGTGATATCACATATGTCAAGTTTGTTGACAGTATCAGTTGGAATCTCAGACACTGAGATTATTGAACAATCCTGTGGAGGCGATACATGTGTAGTACTTCCTGAAGATTAGCATATCTGTCCTATTAACTAACATGGCTTTGGCGTCTGTAAAATTGAGGGGTGGTGGTGAAACTTTTACCATCACCGTAAAAATAAATATTGGTTCATATTTATAAAGAATTTCAAGCAGCTTTCATAAGTTTTGTTAAAATATACTATAATTTCAGGACGACAACCTATAAAATAACCAACTCCAACTTCTGCCACCAGTGGCTTTGAGGGATTTCTTTTCCTGTAGGTATTCAACATTCATCTATATTCAGTACTTTCTGTCAGGTACAGGATATCATATGTTGACACGTGACCAGGTAAGGCAATTTTAAATGGTTTCTCAGGACTGTTCGTGGGTTTGTATTGCACAATAAATCTGTCAAAGACTATTGGATCTACCGCTGTAGGATTGTCATGCTAGCGCAAGTGATGTCAGATATGATAAGTTCATCAGCAGACTCATCAGGAGTCTCTGTAAATGTTTTAGCAGTCCCTAAATTGCTAAAGGAATGCAAATCTATAAAAAAATTACCCTTTTAAAGGATCCGCATTTATGTAACAATATATATGATGTATTTTTCAAGGTATTTTTCATTCCAGTAATGTCTTAAGAAATGTTATATATTTCAAACTGAGAAGAGCTACTAAAGCCCATGAGGAATTGCTGTTGTTCATTCTCGAATTCGATAGCGCATTGATACTTAAATAAACGAATATTACACGTTACAAACATTCCACAACATTGCAAAGGAAATGCTACTCGTGTGATAAACGGTGCGCCAGACCAGAGGTCGCAACTGGGTACCCGATACCCGTACCCTACCCGATACCCGGCTACCTGTACCCGGTCAGGTACGGGTACCCGTTTGCGACCCTGGTGCGGCCGGGTACGGGAAGACCGTGAGTCACTGGTGAGTAACCGTTTGTCACTCATTTCGGGTAGGGTACGGGTAGGGAACGAGTACCCACACCCGGCCGGGTACGGGTACCCGTTTGCGACCCTGGTGGGTACGGGTAGGCCGTGAGTCACTGGTGAGTAACCGTTTGTCACTCATTTCGGGTAGGGTACGGTTAGGGAACGAGTACCCGTACCCGGCCGGGTACGGGTACCCATTTGCGACCCTGGTGCGGCCGGGTACGGGTAAGGAATCAAAACCCGTTTGCGACCTCTGCGCCAGACCAGAGGTCGCAACCGGGTACCCAATACCCTACCCGATACCCGGCTACCCGTACCGGTAGGGTACGGGTACCCGTTTGCGACCCTGGTGCGGCCGGGTACGGGTACGAGTAGGCCGTGAGTCACTGGTGAGTCACCGTTTGTCACTAATTTCGGGTAGGGTACGGGTACGGGTAGGGAACGGATACCCGTTTGCGACCCTGGTGCGGCCGGGTACGGGTAGGCCGTTAGTCACTGGTGAGTCACCGTTTGTCACTCATTTCGGGTAGGGTACGGGTAGCGAACGAGTACCGGCCGGGTACGGGTACCCGTTTGCGACCCTGGTGCGGCCGGGTACGGGTAAGAAATCAAAACCCGTTTGCGACCTCTGCGCCAGACTAAGGGCCAACAGCGAGGGAGAGCGTCCAGCCGCGTCGGAGACGACTCTGGCTCTCTCGCCATCCGCGCCGCTCCAACGCCTCACCACTTCTTGTCCGGTGGTGAAGGGCAAGGGACGGGAATCTTTAAAATATAACCTTCCACTGATGCCTTGAGACATCAGTGGAAGATCCCTTACAAATAAGGGTACATCATTTTTTTATTTAAAGCTTTCGTGACTGCAGGGATTCATGTTCTTGGTTCTTTCGGTAGAGTCACGTAGAAGGGAAATAATAAAATAATTAGTGTTTATATATTTTTATTTTATTATTTCTCTTCTACGTGACTTTACCGAAAGAACCAAGAATATACATCATTATTATTAGATTCAAGCCGTCGTAAAAATAACACAACACCCCCCCACACCCCCCGCCCCCTCGCAATCGTTAACGGATTACTGTACAGTATAAGCAATGGACACTTTGAAAGTTGTAGCTAATGTATGAAGACAATCTGAAAAGGTGAAGTGCAACACTACAAAAAAAACTATTGAAGCACCAGACATCTACAATGTGTTTTGACACAAATATGACACGTTTCACGATTAATGTATCGGTGGTATTGACAAGAATTAAAAGACAGAATGGTGACTCAGGCCGAGAAGAATGTTGTAAAGGAAGATCATTTTTAAGAAATAAAAAAGTGAATTTTTACAAAAAAATGTAAGTGAAAAAAGCAACACATGAAAGATTAAATGAGTGAAATGAGGGAAATGTGTGTTACATTCAGTGTAAAAGACTAAAAATGTAAAATTACGTATCATTCTTCATAGGCAGACCTAGGCGACTCAATGGATGGCTCTGCAAGGAAACTTAAAAAGATTGCAAATTTTGACTGTTCTATTGAAAAATGTGGAATGTTCACGTAATGATAACAAGGTTTAAATATACGAAGATGTACCTGTCTTAACTTGAGCCAACAGGGGCTTGGAGGGCTTTCCTCGTCTGAAACCAATGAGCTTAATGATATA
>CM025656.2:3922337-3943284 GCA_014621495.2 Entosphenus tridentatus
TTTTTATTTTACTTTTATTAATTTTTATTTTAATTTTTTACCTACGTGACTTTACCGAAAAAACCGAAGAATATGAATCCTTGCAGTCACGAAAGCTTCAAATCTAGAATTTCTTCATATGTCAACTCAATAATGTTATGCAGTATGGATGCGAGGACAAATTCTGCATTTTATTTTGCAAAGGCAGCAACTGTATTGCACATCCAATTAGCTTCATTAACAACAAAAGTAGTATTATTCTTGGTTCTTTCGGTAAAGTCACATAGAAGGGAAATAATAAAATAATAAAAATATAAAACGATAAAATTATCACGACGTTTCGACTGCAACACAAGCAATCATCATCAGGTGTGAAATCCGCAGCAAGAAAAATGTGAAAAAAAAATGCAAAATTTTCATGCTGTGGATTTCACACCTGATGATGACTGCTTGTGTTGCAGTCGAAACGTCGTGAGAATTTTAATGTTTTATATTTAAATTATTTTATTATTTCCCTTCTACGTGACTTCACCGAAAGAACCAAGAATATGAATCCCTGCAGTCACGGAAGCTTCAAATCGAAAGTATAATTCTTTGGGTCTTTCGGTAAAGCCACGTCGATGGAAAAATAATAATACAAAATAAAAATATCACGACGTTTCGATCGCAACACAAGCAATCTTCATCAGGTGAAAACATATAGTGGGAGAGCTGCCAAGGCAGGAAAAAATATAGCAGGAGAGCTGCTGGGGCAGGATGTTATGAAGGTTTGAGATGGGTGTAGCCCAAGGGTCATACGCGAAGTGGGCGGGGCTAGAGATTAAATTTGCATGTAAATGTAAGAACGGAGAGCTGAGCTACCTCCACGACGACAAAGCTGTGGAGGTGGCCATTGCATTGTGAGAGATTAGCATGTCAATGTAAGAAAAAACGAGAGCCACCGCCACATCGAGGAAAACGAGCAACGGTGGCTGTGTTAGTGAGACATTTAGCCTGTTAATGTAAAGACATTTAACCCGGTAATGTAACTCAGAGAGTCGAAAATAACTGCTAACATCGGCAGGGAGGATGGAAACATCACGGCCAGTTATGACTTAAACTGGTTAATAACGTCCTTCCAATGATTGCTCAGTTTGTACCCATCTTCTCGATTGAAATTGTGTTTGTATATCTGGATGGCATCAGGAACCAATCTTTGCTGAAAGCCAGTGGGTTTGCAGAGTACCTTCGTCTTTGAAAAATCAATTTTGTGTGTGTCCATAGCATTAAAACAATGATCAGCCACGGCTGAGGTATTGGTCCTACCGTGTTTCAGATCTGCTTTGTGTTCACGAACACGGTCCGAAACATCTCGCTAAGTTTCCCCAATGTAACTGCTGCCGCAGACACAGCTTAGTTTGTAGACACCGGGGTATTGCATGTCAGGGATCACATCCTTCACAAAAGTATTACACGAGGTGCACTTGGCACATGCAAATTTCGTGTCCAGATTCAATACAATTTCGAGTAAATTACATCTAATCTGTTTGGTAGAATCAAGTAATACCTTGTCTATAAGTCATATTACAATTCTATCATGCCGACACAGTTGAGACTTCTTTAAACCAAGAATGAAAATGAAATATGCATAGTATTCCTCTACTGGATTGAGATAATGTCAATTGTATTCATACATTTCATATACGACAAGCTCTTTAAAAGAACAAGTGATGTAACAAATACCTGTTTTAGCTTGAGCCACAAGTGGCCTTGATAATTTCCCACCTCTAGATCCGAGGAGTATAATGACATATTCTGTATCTTCATTGAGGTCCACCAGATCTACCGTAAAAACTTGACCGGGTATCGTTTTATCGAATGGCTTTTCCAGACTGTCACTGGGTTTGAATTGTACAATGAAGTGGTCGAATGTTTCTGTATTTACCACCCAAGATACTTTCATACTGTCTGATGTGATTTCCGTTATGTGTAATTCATCGGCTGAATCAGTGGGAACTCCGTATTCTGACCGCACTGAAACTTCTTTTGGAGGGACATATTTGGTGGTCTCAGGTAATATGTATACAGCTGTTGTGCCTGGTATTTGCTCGATTAACACATCTGGCATTAACGTCACCACTTTTATGTCTGCAAAAGATAAGTCATGTTGATTAATTAATGCATACAATGATGTCATCAGAAGTATATTCATGTAAATGTGTGTTGTTTATCTTTAGCATTTTAAAAGTAATAAAAACAAATACCTGTTGTCACCAGCGCCATCAAAGGTTTGGAGGGCGTTTTCCGCCTGTAACCGATCAGCTTAATGGTATATTCTGTATTTTCAATCAAGTCTAGCAGATCTACCATGGAGACTTGACCGGGTAATCTTTTCTCCAATGGTTTCTCAGTACTGGCAGTAGGCGTGTACTGCACAATGAAATGGTCAAAGACGTTCGGATCAACTACCCACGAGACCTTGACGCTATTGGGTGCAATTTCCGTTATGTGCAACTCATTGGCCGAAACAACGGGAACGCCTTCGGTTGACTCGATGGAAACTACACTTGGACGTAGCTGCGTGATGGATGCGGGAAACTCGTATAAACCCGTTGTGCCAGATACTTCTTCCGGTAAAACCTTTGGAGGCAATGTAATAATCTTTTGTTTGCACTCTGTAGGAAATAAAAAAAACTACATATATCAAGCGGTAAGGACAGGGAGGCAGTATGACACTGTGATTGTGGGCTCGCGGAGGTGATAGCATTGACTGTGACGATGCCGACAATGATGGGATTGGCGTGAGGTGTCAAACAGGGCGTAGAGACACGTGGCATGCGGGATGGTGGATGATGCCGGGACGGAACCGCCAACCGTTTGCTGGAATTTGACGGGCCTGGCTCAAGTGCCGTGGTGACGTCACCATCACTTAGTGGTCGTATGGCCTGGTATTGGTGTATCGGTTGCCAAAGTGGAACAGCTGGACGAGACTTACCAAGTAGGATGTTAATGATGGTGTAATGAGAAGGCGGGGGAGAGTGAGGCGAAATTAGGACATGGCCAAGAGACTCAGCCCTTGGATGTGTTCACGAATTATAATTTCAAAACATTCTCTTTGTTTATTTAGATTATTTATCTGCTATAATATGTCCACGTCATAAGCCACTTCGGTGAGCTATCATTTGTGGCCAGGTCGCTTCTGACAAAGAAGCTAATAGCTCAGTGGGCTTTCCCTGGTAAAAACATTTTTTTTTGTAATTTTCTTACATTTTCTATACAATGCACTCTCATAGTGTTTTGTAATGTTTGTTGGTGTAACCTTCTGAACCTGCCCCTACTGGATATCTGTGAAAAAGAGCTTTATAGCTCGTCCGATTCCTGCAGTATAAAGATTCCGATTCTGAATTAGTGTCGTGTTAAAATAACTTGTGTAGCTTGAGTGAAAGTTACGTGATTTTAGTATGAGGTTTGTGCATTGAATGTCAAAGAGATTGTTTAGTGAATAGTGAAGGTTTGCAGCACAAAGTATCATGTGCGTTTCGTAATTGGCACATGGTTCATGTGGCATTAGAATGTGTACATTGTAAACGTAGTGTAGTAGCTGTGTAACAACAGAATATGGGGATGTGTGGTATTTACATTTTTGTGTAGTTATATTATAAAGGTCTCACACAGAACTTGAGAGGTGTAGATTTGCATAACGGTATTGTGATATTCCCTGGGTACTCTGGACAATGTCTAGCATCATGAGTGTCTATTGTCATGTATCATGTCTGGCCCTCGTTCGTTTAACATGCGTGGGGGAGAGGGCTGGGGTGGGAATTGTTAATCTAGGTAGAGAGGGAGCAACATTAAATGAGCTGAAGAGATGTCTTCCTGGTGGTGGCAATGAAAAGAGCTTCATGGCTCATCGGATTCCTCCCGTATAAATAAAGATTCTGATACTGACATGAGATGTGGGGGGCAGGGTGGGGAATGAGTGAGCCCAGTACATCCGCAGCAATATGATAGATCGGCACAGAACGCAACTACTTTGTGTATAAAGCTACGTATTTTTAAAAATAAGCAACAATGGCAAATAGATGCGAAATATATATATTTAGATACCTGTTGTGACCTTCGCTGTAAGTGGGTTAGATAGCTTTCCTCGTCTGAAGCCGAGAAGTGCAACTACATATTCTGTGTTTTCTCGTAGATCCGTGAGTTCAACCGTAGATGCATGTCCAGGCAACGATTTGTCGACGGGCTTCTCACGAAGGTCAGCGGGATTGTATCGCACAATGAAACGAGTAAACACTTGAGGATCTACCACCCATGACACCCTCATGCTATCGCAGGCAATGTCAGTAATGCGCATCTCCTCGGCTGCGTCAGTTGGCGCTCCAAAGGGTGACGGCACAACCATTTCGTGCACAGCCAGCTGAGTGGTTGTATCAAGAAATTGAGCAGTGACTGTTGTGCCAATAGTCGTTACTTCAGGTAAGAGATCTGTCCCTGTAAGGTATGCAAGGGTAAAAGAGTGTTACACTTTTAACGTATTATTTTAAATATGACACTGAGAATAAGTTAACCATTATTCGGGTCTTTTGGTAAAGTCACGTAGATAGGTTGAAAGAAAATAACACAAAACTACGACGTTTCGATCGCAACGCAAGATGACGACCACTTGTGTTGTGATCGAAACGTCGTAGTTTTTTGTTATTTTATTTGAACCTATCCAAGTGACTTTACTGAAAGACCCAACGAATATGAATTCCTGCAGTCACGAAAGCTTTAAGTCAAGATTTAATAAGTGAACTGTTCACGGAAAGTACATAGATAAAATCATGTTGAAAAATTACCTGTTCTAACTTGTGCCACCAGTGGCTTAGAAGGCTTTCCTCGTCTGTAACCGATCAGCTCAACAGTATACGTGGTATCTTCCGTCAAGTCTGTCAGGTCAATTGTGGAAACTTTGCCAGGCAATGTTTTTTCTAGTGGTTTCTCAGAACTGTCAGCAGGCTTGTATTGCACAACAAAGCGCTCAAAGACATTTGGATCTACCACCCAGGACACCTTCATGCTCTCAGACGTGATGTCAGATATCACAAGTTCATTGGCGGAATCAGTTGGAACTCCAGACACAGAAGATATTGACACCTCCTTTGAAGGTTCGTGTGTGGTACTGCCAGTAAACTCAAAAATGCTTGGTGTAACAGTTTCATCAATGACTGCTGCGGGTAAAGGAGTTGATCTCGTAATGGGTTCTGCAAGATAAATAAAAGAATGTTTAAATATAAAATATATTTGTAAGAAAAAATGTAGAATATTCAGGTAATGATGAAAAAGATTGCAATATATGGAGATTTACCTGTCTTAACTTGAGCCACCAGTGGCTTGGAAGGCTTTCCTCGCCTGAAACCAATGAGCTTAATGATATATTCAGTGTCATCGATCAGGCCTGTAAGATCAACTGTAGAAACTTTGCCAGGCAATGCTTTTTCGAGTGGTTTCTCAGAACTGTCAGCAGGCTTGTATTGCACAATGAAGCGCTCAAAGACTTTTGGATCTACCACCCACGACACCTTCATGCTCTCAGATGTGATGCTAGTTATGTGCAATTCAACTGCTGAATCAGTTGGAACCCCAAGTATTGATATCACTGAAACTTCTCTTGCCATCCACATCCCAGTGGTATAGAGTTCCAAATCAACGGGTGACTCTGTTGTGGTCTCAGCAATGGGTTTCAATTCTTTTTCTACCAAAAAACATTGAACGGTTAGTTTTCATCACTTATAGAACATTGACTTACCACGCATTCACTTTTCACGTTTAAATTAAATAATACTTGACAAATACGATTTTACAACAAAATGTACAAAACATGTTAAAAAGAAATTATGTCTCGCCGTAACATACTTTTGGTGATGTTAATGTGTAGCCATGCCACTGTTTTATATTCGTATGAAGTTTTTTTTGGACAATTATTTTGAAGACAATTGTATTAATGGTGCAAAGGTGTGTGCGATAGGAATGAATTACCGAAAGTGGTTATGGAAAACGTGAAGCTTATCTGCAAGCAAATACTGCTGATACCTCCAGCAAAGATATACTGCCACGCAAGTCATGAAAGCAGAGAGATGGTGCAGCGATGGATGTTTTTTTTTCAGTTAATATTCCCTGAAAAGGAATGGAAAAAGATGTCAAGGTATTGTATATATATATGCAAGCGTTAACCCTTGAAATGTTTCCTGTGAAGCAAATGGAAATGGCGTTAGTACAAATTTGCAGATGGGATGGAAAATTCCAGCAAGGCGATTCATACCTGTGGTCACCCTGGCCTTCAGAGGCTTGTAAACCTTCCGTCCCCTCGACGCCACAAGAGAGATCTCATACTCTGTGTTTTCGCGGAGCTCTTTTAGGGCAATGGTTGTCACATTACCGCGCACAGAATATTCCGAGGGCAGTTCGGTGCTTCCGTACGGTTTGTATTGCACGACAAAGTGGTTGTAGATTTCGGGCATGGTCGCCCACGACACCGTCATGCTGTGCGGCTTGACGTCGTAAATCTGCAGCTCTTTCAGCGAATCAACTGGACTTGCAGTGGGAGTTATCACCGAGTCCGGCGGCCTCTCTGGGAGATCGTCTTTTGTATCCAAATCGGTTGTTTGGTACCCTTTGGTCAAATAGGACAAGTTTAGAGACGAGCGTCAGTATTTTCATAAAAACAATTAAACATTAATAATGCTTCAACAAATGGCCATTCCAGCCGTACAAAGGGGCCGGTTATGGTCGGTTTTTTCGAGGAAATCATCCTCCGTTGAATGCACACTCAGCGAAACACCATTTAATCACATCATTTTCATGCAAGCTCGATCTCTTATTCGTTCCCTTTGCTTTGTATTGGTTGCTGTAGGTGCAAACTGACACGGTGCAGTGTGCCCACAAATACCGTTTCCGAGCCACCGCGGTTGATGACATTATGCCCACTTTTGCTGAGTGGGCAGTCACAAACTCCCATCAACCATATTTTGTGTGTTCAGATGTGGAGAGTGGGACAGGTTGCCACAGGCAATAGGGTTGTGTGTCGTACTGCATCGGTACAGTGTGAGCTTTTATGGATGAGTGGTCAACACAACATTGTCATTGGGCATCTTACCATGCGTTTGACGGTTTAAGAACACACATGCTAACACATTTTGGCCTTCCCTGCACTGCATTGTACGTCAGACAAATGTACACTCAACTGAATTCGGTTAACTTTCTCTCAGATTTGGCAACACCTGCTAGGTACACTATTTAAGAACGAGTATACTGCACGCTATAATAACAAAACGTTTGCAAGGCAAAAATCAATGTCAAGAAGTATCATGGTCAGTTGTGCCGAAGCTACCACAAATCAACATCTGATCCTTCTGTCAGAACAGAGCTGCTGCATAGTTGACAACCAAACCTCTTTATAGGGACAGAGATTATCCCCCCCACCGCCTCCCAAACAATCGAATGGTATCCACATTACCTGACGACAAACCTATCCTACATTCACTCGTCGATTTATTTCACCGACAGTCTAGCTCGACTGCAAGAATACTCTGTTAACTGGCCATTTTTTTAGACAAAACTTCACAGCAGGCCATTGACATTCAAGAGCCACAAACCCAGACGAATGTTCTTTCCATAATTACATTGCCCGCACTTCCGGTCAGCACGGTTGGCTAGGCACGGTGCGAAAGAAGTTCTACGCGCATACGTACATATTTTAGGCTGCGTCATCGGCACGCAAATCTCCGTAACATTAATTGCAACAAAAAGAAAGAGAGAAATGCACCGTTTCAGGCACTGCATTCTTCAGTTCCCCGAGATGCTCCCAGCACGTGGGAGCGAAACGAAAACGATGCACAACCCCGCTCAACAACACGTGGCACAAACCGAGCACGTCAACAACCGTTCAACGCGAGCGCCGCGTCCACGCCTGACCGCCGCTCACCGGTGACGAAGCTCTGGATCTGCTTGTCGCTCATCTGGGGGCCGCGAACGGAGTGCAGGGTGACGGTGTAATGCACGCCCGGGCGCAGGCCCTGCAGCGCGTGCTCCGTCACCGTGGGCTGCAGCGGCACCTCCGTCTTGCGAGCGCCTGGTCTGGTCGGGCCGTAGGTGAGCACGAGGCCGTCCACCAAGGCGGACGGAGAGGTCCAGGACAGCTGCGCCGTGGTGTCCTTCACGTCCTCCACCTTGAGATCCTTGGGGCTGTCGATCACTGGGGGAGGAGGGGGGGGAGGGGGGGACATGTATTTTAACGCGTTGTTTTCACCACCCATTGGAATCTGCCTTAACTGGCCCGGAAGCAGCCTAGTTCTGTATCAGAAGCGGTATCCAGAACCTGCGTCTATGTCCTTACTTTTTATGAGCCATAGATGGGCTCAAGACTAAACTTATTATTTTTTTTACCAGGTAAAGCCGACTTAGCTATGTCGCTCTTTTTCATAAGCGACCTGGCCACAAATTGAAGCTCTACAAAGTGGCGTTTCACGTGAAAATTTCTAGCAACCAAATGCTTTAAATAATCTGTAACTCGTGTTTGTTCGGCACGACGTCCCACGTGTCGCTCCACGTGCTCGGGGAGCTTGCGGCGACGAAAACAACTTCCTGAAAAATCCTGGATCTGAACCTGCGTTTTTCGGCCACCGCCCACTGAAAATAAAAAAATCCCAGCCCATGGGAACAAAACATGGGGCATCCGGGTCTTACAACACGCGGCGCAAAACGTGAAAGCACAACGAGAGCAACACCTCCAGGTGCGCTTACAGGTGCTGAAGAAGGATGTGGTGGGTTGACTCTTCTTGTTGTCCTTGATGGCCACCAGGGAGACGTCGTACTTGACGCCAGGCTCCAGACCCATCTGCGTGTGGCTCGTCTCAGTGCTGCTCAGCGTCGACAGCAGTCCGTCTGGGTTGTCCTGAAATCACCATTAGGAGCGCGTCGCTAAGTTAGCAACGCGACGGGGGAAACGTGCGCGTTCAGCCGTGACGCGCCACGACAATGTGTGATGAGTTGTATGTGCGATATATATTTTTTGCGTTAAACATGGCCCCATGGTTGAGATGGAGTAGACCCCGCTCCTGAACCCCCTTTTGTTCCTCTCTGAAAGCCTCACCGCCTCTTCTTCATCGCCCATTCTCTCTTCCCTCCTCTTGCCCCTCCACTTCTTCCCGTCCCTCCCCTGTAGCCCTTCCGTGACCCCAAAGTAACTCTCTATTGGGGTCATTCATTCCTCAGCCTTTGCACACAACCTGCCACCTAAATCACTACGTTATGTTACCGCTTCTTAAACAAAAACTACTGTATATTAAAAAGCGTATGCCAAGGGCGCTCTTTAAATAGGAAATAAGATAAGAGTACCATTGCCAAGAACATCCGGTATCCCTGCAGCATGTGTTTTGCTAGCCTGACTCTGCTGATGAGGCAAAGAAGATCGAAACCGCTCCAGAGTTCACTTGCTCAAACAATATTGGTGGCGAAAAGCAATAAACCATTAGACTAAATCTTTATTTTACTTGTAAGTTTTATACACGTGATGGAATTCTCCTTGTATGTGCTTTTCCGAATGAGCTATCATTGCATTGGTTGGCATAGTAGCCAACTGGACAGACAATTGGGCTCAAGAGGGTGGAGATTACAAAGTAACTGGTGGAAAGCCCGACGAGATCCGTTGATTCCCCCTGCTTCCACACACACACGCTGTTGCTCCACAGCAGCGCGTTAAGATTTTAAGACATCGATCGCAGCAGTGCTGCTGCGGTGGCCCACTTTACTCCAGTGACCCGAATGCTGCTGCGGCAGAGGTCGCAAACGGGTTTTGATTCCTTACCCATACCCGACCGCACCAGGGTCGCAATCGGGTACCCGTACCCGTACCCTACCCGATACCCGGCCGGGTACGGGTAGCCGGGTATCGGGTAGGGTACGGGTACGGGTACCCGATTGCGACCTCTGGGTTGAAGCCATGTTGCAGGCACGGGTGGGTTGATTCTAGGAACTTGAATTGTGAGAAGAGACAAGACGTTGGGAAATGAGTGACAAACGGTTACTCACCAGTGACTCACGGCCTACCCGTACCCGTACCTGGCCGGGTACGGCTAGCCGGGTATCGGGTAGGGTACAGGTATCGGGTACCCGATTGCGACCTCTGTGCTGCGGGGTCCACTTTCTGCCCCGCCTCCTCCCCCCGCCCCTTCTCTCTCCCCCCCTACAGCCGAGGCCTATCTAACCTCGTGCGACGGCAAGTCTCTCGCCTACTTCAGCAGTTGTTTCTTGCTGTGGTTGTCCCACCTGATGACGATTGCTTGTGTTGCGATCGAAACGTCGTGATCTATTATTTTTCTACCTACGTGACTTTACCGAAAGAACCAAAGAGTATTTTAAGACATCATTGTCCGACTACGCCGGTGACCAAATCACCCAGAATGCACTTGACCTCGTGACATCTGAGAAGCTAAGCAGGCTTTGAGCCTGGGCAGGGTGTTGCGACGGGCGACCACCAAGTACACCGGGAAGTGGTCGAAGCGCACCTGTACTCCAGCACTGTGGAGGCCGAGGGTTGGTGGACCGGATAAAGGTTGCTAAACTTCCTCCCCGAGGGCATCGAGGAGGTGCCAAACCCTGGCTCTGCCGCTCAGCAAGTGCGGATAGAGTTTTTGCCCCCTTGCATGCATAGGTTTTCTCAAGGCGCTCCCTGGTTTCCTTCCACATGTAATAAATTTGTAGAGAACTGCAGTGCGATTGTTGGTAGCGCGGGCTTGCTACCTGGCAAGCCTTCCAGCTCGTGTCTGTGGTTCCTCAGCGATTCTGAGATGTAATTTGCATGAACGACGCATCTTTTTTTAATGGCGTATCCCTCTACTAATTCCTGTCCTCGTCCTTAAAACCTTAATTATTCTCCCCCTTCATAACCTCGCCCCTCCCTTATCCTACCATCACCCTTCCTTGCCATCCCCTCCCCTCGCCAACACTCAAATCCCATCCCTTTTCCCCATCAGCCAATGCTAATGTACCATTTTTTATTCTCGTAAAGCGCTTTGACAAAAGCACTCTATACAATGCTAGATAAGACAACAGGAATCAGATGTTGTTTTCAGTTGAAGCATATTCACACACTTGGAGTCGGCTGCTGCGGTGCTATGTTGTCCACAGAGACCTGTGCAGCCGAATCAATTGTTGTATTGTACTGTGTGCTCCGATGTCTATGCGTCCTGCCTTCAGAAACCCCCTCACTGACCAGCCTGGTGAATCATGGTCGAGTAACATCTTGGGCCCACAACGGTATGGGGAGGCTCTCATCCAGCAGTGGATTGACAATAGCTGATGATAATAATCGTGAGTAAAGGATAATACACTTATAGATACTCCACTAAAGTACGTTGGCAAGCGTGCTAAATCGTCGGTGTGCGTGGGTTGCACTGCTTGTTGTTCGGCAAGCTCCTTTCGCTCCGCGTGCTGGGCAGCTTCTGCAGTTCCTGAAGATGCCTCCGGCACGCTGGGTGAAACGTCGGACGTCGTGCCCAACGAGCACGCCGGCGCAATCGACAACACAACAGAGGGCTTGTGTATACAGCACGCAGCCACGGACACCGACACAGCACGTCTTGAGGCAACCTTTGTCAGCCGAAACGTTGGCACCCGTACTCGCCGTTCGACTCACCTCGGACGTGAACACGATCTCCCAGCTCTCGACGGGGAAGGGTAGAGCTGCCCACCCCACCTGCACTGAAGACTCCGTGATGTAATTGAAGGACATTTCTTCGGGGCCGATGAAAGCTGAAAACGGAAAGACACAAACGCTCACATTTAATCTCCACAAGGTCCGGTGGGGGGGGGGGTGGCGGTCGTGCGATTTGTCGCTCGTTGCGGAACTCCGTGGTCTGAGCCACTTGGCCGACTCTGGTTAATACTGCGGGCGTACTGAATCGTAAAAATAAAAATGCGCGCCGTCTGCGTGACTATTCTCGAAAAATGAAAAAAAAGGCCACTGCGTGCCAGCAGCGTCTCGGTCCACTTTTTGTGAAACCGGCGGTGAAGTACTCAGAACAGAGTAACATACGTAGCGGTCTTTGCCCCCCGAATGTGAAACTTAGCAGAAGACCTTCTGAAAGAGGAGCCTTAAGATTCGGTGAGGCTTTTCTTGGTAAATCAACGTTGATAATAATATGGTCGCATGGGGTGGAGCGGTGGTGCAGCGGTTGGCACTCTGTGCCATGAAACCCGCAAGGCAAGTTCGATGCTCAGCCACGGCTAGCATCAGTGGCATGTGATATATGAACTGTTCACCACTGTGCTTTGACTATCGTGGTTAAGTATAGTCAAACAACCCATATAACTGACATGGCATGAATTGTTAATCGGTTGTAAATTATTAAAAAAGCTTGCACATTTCTTCAGGTTGTAGACTATGCATACTTATAAAAATATATATTAATCATGCAGCGTTACGTTCATGTGATATTTTATTTTATTACACGTACTGTGTATACGTAGA
The DNA here is from genome assembly GCA_014621495.2 of Entosphenus tridentatus. Taxonomy (NCBI): domain Eukaryota; kingdom Metazoa; phylum Chordata; class Hyperoartia; order Petromyzontiformes; family Petromyzontidae; genus Entosphenus; species Entosphenus tridentatus. The sequence continues at coordinate 3,934,807 of CM025656.2, forward strand.
GCCCTTTGTCAATCCACTGCTGGATGAGGGCCTTATTTGTATCACGAGGGTTTGTTTGACCATGCTTCATGACGCCGATCAGTGGGGGTTGGTGAAGGCTGAGAGCCTAGATGCGGAAGCCAAGAAGTATAGTACAACAATGGATTCTACTCCCCAACCAATAGCCCCACTGCCATATGCATGGTGGACGCCCATCCATGCACTGCCCAGGCGCGAAACCTGCTAAGATTCTGAGACCTAACGAGATCACGTGCAATATAGGCTATTCGCCAGAGGGCATGTAATATATATTACGTAGTATCAACTAATATGTTGCTCATATCACAGTATTTACAGGAAGTCATTACAGTTGTGAGAATTGAGTAGCAATGCTGACAATGCGTTAGCACCATAACTGAATGACATATAAAAGGCTTAAAAGACAAATAATAAATTTGGAAGTCTCGCTAAGCACTGCATTGTCACGTGACGGAGAACGGCCCATATAAGGAGATGTTATAGAACTATTTCTGAGATTCCCTCAAGTGACCACTTTCATCTACAAGAGAGATGCTGCACTTTCCCACGTGCCTTGCAGGATAAATATTTGTCTCACGGCAGTAAAACTGACATTTTTTATTAAAATAATAACTCGCTACATGGGTGGATGAGACCCATGTCAAACCCAGGATCTCAGCAGTTAGAACTCATTGCTAGCGCAGAGGTACCACGTGGCACATCGAATATTTCTCATCTTCATCTCTACAGCACAATTGACGACGTGCACCATGACACCCAAAACAGTGGTTAGGGGGGACCCCATACTCTTAGTTCTTTCGGTAAAGTCACGTAGGTAAAAAAATTAAATTAAAATTTATAAAAATAAAATAAAAATCACAAGTCTCCGTCATCAGGTGGGACCGTCACAGCCAGATTTGCTGCATCAAGATGCAACGCAAACGCCGATGCACAAACACAAAAGCGGGGGGGGGGGGGGGCAGTCTCGCGGAGCTCACGCGTGCTGCAGTCCTCCCCGACGAAGCCTTTGTCGCAGACGCAGATGCCGTTGTCGCAGAAGCCGTGCCCGTTGCAGTCGTTGGGGCAGCTGAGCACACTGCACTCGGGGCCGGTGAACCCCGGCTCGCACACGCACCTCCCGGCCACGCACTTCCCGTGGTCGCTGCAGTCGTTGGCACACGCTCCCCCCTCGCCGCAGTCCTCGCCGCCATAGCCCCTCTGGCAGACGCACCGTCCGTTGACGCAGCGGCCGCGGTTGTTGCAGTTGTTGGGGCACCGCGACTCGCGGCAGTCCTCTCCCGAAAAGCCCCGGGCGCACAAGCACTTGCCGTCGACGCAGCGGCCCCTGCCGTTGCAGTCGTTGGGGCAGCCCGGCTGGGAGCAGTCGGCGCCCACGAAGCCCCGCTCGCAGACGCAGACGCCGTTGACGCACACGCCGCGGTTGCTGCAGTCGTTGAGGCAGGCGGCCTGCCCGCAGTCGGGACCGCCGAAGCCCTCCTCGCAGTCGCAGACGCCGTCCACGCAGGTGCCGCGCCCGCCACAGTCGCTGGGGCACGCCGGCTGGGAGCACGTCTTGCCCGTCCAGCCCTTGTCGCAGACGCAGCCGCACGACTCGGTGCTGAAGGTGCCATGCCCGTTGCAGGGCGACGCGATGTCTGTGCCGCCTGCGAAAGAGGGTGGGTGCCGCCGGTGGATGTTGGGTCAAGTGAACGGAGAGTCGGTGACTGCGTAGGGGTTGGTGTAGAAGCAAACTATGCAACTCGTCGCCGTTACAATGGACGCTGTTTGATAACCGTTAAAAAATATACGGCAGTTGGCGAATGTTTTGGTAAAATGACCTTCTGCTGCTCACTGTGGAAAAAGGTCATGGAACTTGTGATATATATTTGCAGGAAAAAGGCAAAATGTCACGCAATTATCCCTTTCATGAGTAACTGAAATCGCAAACATTTGGTCAAAGGTTTCGTGCAGACATTTTTAAACCTAAAACTCTATGAACATCTACTTGAGTGTGGCATTCATTTGCTTAAGTGGCCAACAATTTCAGTGAAAACTACGTGGCGCTAATGTTGAATAAAGCAGGCCAAAAAAGTAAAAAAAACTACTAGTTTACAAAAATTACGAATATACATTCGATTGTTTCGTCAAGTTCTAGACAATGCTAATTATAAAGGCAACAAAATGTAGAATCACTCTTTGCCGAAAGGAGAATATATATTTTTAAGTTTGTTTTACCTTTTCACAGGCTTTAAACCACATTCCAGCCCTGCGGTTTCAAATTTACATGAATGTGTTTTCGCGAACATTTCTCCGGTTACTTTCATTGCTTTTTCGTGAAGGTGAAATAGGATGGGGGGTGGGGCGAAGATGCCAGGCACATGGTGACAACGCATCCAGGGGATGCCAACGAATCCCAGGGCAGTCCACGGAGTCGGGTAGTGGTGGTGGGGGGAGGTCATCTAATTGAACTTCTAAAACTATCAACTCAACTATTTTTTATTTTGCCAGGTAAGGCTCACTGAGCTATGTCGCTCTTTTTCATAAGCGACCTGGCCACAAATGATAGCTCAATGAAGCGGCCTTTTCGCATGTGGAAAATTTATAGCAGCCAAATACTCCACAGGCATATTGATTTGAAAATGTGGAGGGGAAAAACCGGAGGACCCAGAGGAAAAATGCATACGACCACAGGGAAAGAGACGTGCAAACTCCATGTATACATGCGTGAGGGTCAAGATCGAACCCGCGAACTCGTGTATACCAGGCGGGGTAGTTAACATCTCGCCACCGCGAGATTTTAACTGTATTGTTGATCTGCCCCATTGGAATTGGACAACGCGTGTCGGATGGACAGGACGGACGGACCTACGGCTCCGGGCGCTGCTCCGCAGCACGCGGCAGAGGAGCACTGCTGGCGCAGCGACGAGATCTCCTGCTCCATGAGCTCCACGCGCCGCACGAGCTCCCGCAGGTCGGGAAGTCCCTCCGTGCTGCACCCGCATGCCCGCTTGGGGATGCTGATGCGGTGCGTGAACACCACCTGGCCGCCCGTCTCGTGCGTCTTCTGCGTGAACGTGCCCAGGTCTGACTCGCCGCCGCCGATGTCGCCGTCGCCGCTACCGCTGCCGACCACAGACCTGGAGTCGGAGCCGGCGCCGTCGGGGGGGCCCGCGTCGAGGTCGACGGCACACAGAGATCCCGGCGGGACATTGATGTTGTACACGTGGTGGAAGACGATGGGCTGCAGCTGCTGCTCGTCCGAGCCGCCGCCCAACGTCAGGTTGCGGTGTGGCAAGTCGTGTGGGGCGGCGCCGACGCCGCCCGGCTCGTGCCGGTGCGTCTCCACCGTCAGGCTGGCGGCCGACGCGCTGGCTACAAGTGCCAGCAAAACGATGGCGGGCAGCAGCGGCGATGGAGTCTTTGGAAGGAGGGCCATGGCGCCGGCCGAGCTGGTCGCTCGACGGCGGAGGGAGGGGGGGGGGGGTGAGGAGGTGCGGTGGTGACGGTAAGCCTGGCGAGGACTTGCACTGGAGTCTCGTGCGGTTCTTCTTATCTGATGTGTCGAAATGAAGAAGAATCGTACCGAGCCTGCGAATGAAATGACATCAGCAAAATTACTATGAATGCCGCTCTTGCGTTTAGCCCACAAAAAGGTTCGAGGTGCCCTCTAGCCGAAAATGATGGGGGAAAGTGCAGCCCAGCAATTGCTTGCTCTGAGCGCTGCTGGAAATAGGGCTTCCACCAGCGGGAGCTCGAGAGAGACCATCTCCAAGGTATTTGGCCTTCCATACTGGTCATATGTCTTGGAATTGGTGGGACTACCCGCACTTTACCCCACCACACGTAATCTGCCAATAGACAAACTGGGGTGCATATATTTTTCTGCTCAGTGAACAGAGGTGTGGGGGGGTGATTTAAGAAAGTGGTACCATTACTGCTGTGCTGGAAGACCAAACCAGCACCCTCTGGAAAACAAATGTCTGTTTTATTCAAATGATTCTAAAATGGATTTGAAAATATGGCAGTGTACAGATTTTTTTTTTTACATTGCTGAGTTTCCCTGCATTCTCAAATAACCTTGTAACAATTCCAATAATAAAAAAAAACCACGTGATTCCAATGCTGTCACATTTCAGGGCTAAGCTATGACAACAACAAAATAGCACCAGCATATTATATAAATGCTTAACATGAGGTATACTGGTGCCTCTGGGACCAGTCCTAAAGCCGCCACTACTGAGAGCTTAGGAGCAATTCTAGCTTTCGGCCATCCATGAATAAACTGGATTTTGAAGTGTTGTGAGTTGATCATCTTAGCCCACTCACCAATGACCATCACGTTAAATTCAGCTCTGAGATGAAACTAATATAAATTGGCTGCCATGTGACAATTTGCTCGAAGATGGATAGCAAATCTCTCATGAAGAGATCTCAGATGTGGTGGCCTCTGCTTCGGATGGCCATTCCCTAACACTCAGGGTTCTTCTTTCGCAGTGAGTGGCGTTGATACATTCATGTCGAAGCGAGTGAGTGAGCCAGTGGACGGCCTGGTTGACAGAGACTTATCGAAGCGGGCTGCTGTAGTTGGTGTTACCATGTGGTCCGTGGTGCGAGACGTACAGGGTGGTGTATCGCTCAGCAAGAGTTTCAAATGGGAAACGATGCCCCATGCAATAACGGCAAAAGCGCAAATGGAATAAAACTGGGAAAAATATTCGCGCGACCTCAGATGCCAGCATTTCAGGTGCCACGATAAATACAACAGACGCATTTGTGTCTCCAACACAAACAAATACAAAATGATGTTTGCTCTTATGCCACGTTCCCACCACGTTATGACATTAAGCGCGAGAGCTGAGAAATCACACGGAGTGTACACACTCTGCTTAAAATGTACTACTGCTAAAATGAACAATGCGGGGTGGAACGCTCTCTTTTGAGTTTTACATCTGTACGTATTTTATCCACAGTTCCCACGCACGCACGAAACAAAGATCCCCCATATGACCTTCACAGACTGTTCGGGCAACTGCTGTGAGCGAGCACCACGCGCGCGTACACCCACTTGCTGGAAAACCAACCACCGCATTGCGAGATCCCACGTGGCATGCACGTGCAAAGTTACTGCTTTCACTTCTAGGTGCTTCGAATAGTTTGTTGAATACGTTAAATGAACGGCAATAAATCCTTGTCACTCTGGTCCCTCCGCGATACGCACGTTCTCCCACCCCCCACGTCGTACTAGGCACCAACACCACAGTGATCTGTCGATTGAAATCGATTATTGTGCTCGCGATGCATCGAGTGAGAACCGATTAATTATAATTCGTGAAAATCATTATGCGATTATATTAAACTAAACTTGTTTTTACCGGGTAAGGCCAACTGAGCTATATCGCTCTCGTTGAGAAGCCACCTGGCCACAAATGATAGCTCACAACGAGGTGGCTTGTCACGTGTCAATTTAAAGCAGCCAAACAATATAAACGCATGTTTATTCTAAATGTGGAGGGAAAAATCGGAAGCCCTGGAGAATAGTCCACGCGTCCATGGGGAGAGAGACATTCAAACTCCAAATATACAGCAGCAGGCGTCAGGGTCTGTGGATTGAACCCACGACCTCCTGTATACCAGGCAAGGTAGTTAACATCTCGCCATGTGGGTGCTAACGATGCGCTGCAAGTGATATGCTAACAGGTGAACAACAGTCGTAAAATATTGCAATTTATTGACTCGGAAAAGCCTCGCAGAATCTCAATGCTTTTTTTCCCACAAGAGTATCGCATCGGGGTTGTTTGGCCAATTCGAATTGGTGAGGGAATGGACACCGCACAGACAGATTCAACACACAGGCACACCAAAGATATTCAGTCTTAATGTAGACTTCAATAATAATATTAATTAAAACAGCTAAATCTCAGAATCAAAACGGTTGGTTCAAACTGGACCTTGCTTTCATGGCCGACATGCATAACAGGTGTTATAGGCCACATAGTGAGTAACACAGGGCGGTGCAGGAAAACACTGGTCAACAAAAAATAAAATTCTGGCCTGGACTTTTGCAGCTGTTTTAGACTAATTTCAGGGTGCTGATTCCAAATCTGATCTCAGATTTGCTCTATCACATCATTTGTATGCTATCGGCATACCCTATTTTCATTGATTTTACCCGAAATTAACTCTGTCACTTATGATTGCAAGTTGTTGCGAGTCAGTGACTGCTTTAGTGTTAAAATATGGTGCTGTATTTTTAAGATAGTGTGTTTATAATATCATTTATGTAGATATCCACATTTATTTAACATTTTTCTTCTGCAGTTTTTATTGAAAATGCAATATTGGATATCTCAAAAACCTGATGTGATAGACAAAAACTGATGCCAGATTTGGAATCAGCATCGCCAAATTACTTTAAAACCGTTGGAATACCTTATGCCAAAAAAAGTGTGTTGACCAGTGAAATCCGTCACGCACTTCTGTGGTCCCTCCCACAGCTATGCTCCTCGTCATCACCAACCTGCGTCGCCCCCCCCCCGCCCGCCGATCCCTCATCATTGCGAGCGCGTCGACAAAATAGCCGTGAGCCTACGGAAGTGGACCGAGCCCATCGCCCAACAGCACCACCAGGCATCGGCAGTCACCCGCACAAACAACCGTCCCTAGCTACCGAGGGTTCCAAGGAAATTATGGGCGTCTTCAGGGTGATGTCATGTTTTGTGGGATCAATGCTCTTGCCCCTACGCCAGCCCGCCCGCCCGCCTGCCCATCAGTGTGAGGTTTACATTCCTTCGAGCACTCGTTCAGTAATATTTTCCGTAACGCAACGCAAGCTTAATGCGCACGCTGGCGTGGCTTCTCCCATCTGCATAGAGACAGATTAGCCAAACAAACTTTTATGTGTGTGTGTCTGGGGGGGGGGGGTGGAGTGGATTTAATCCCAATTTTCTTCTCTGTTCATGTTTAAATGCCTTTATATAAAATGTTTAGGCATGATATCATGCCCTATTAGTTATTTCCAATACAATTTTCTTTAGATATATATTTTTTGCTGTTGTTTGACCTTTACACGAAGACAGTTTTTTTTCGAATTTGCTGTGGCAACACCACCGCAACTTACGATCCAGCGGCTCGCAAGTGCGATTCGATCTCCTCGCACCGCAGTTTAAGCGATGTGGCACGTATTTTTAAAAATATATATATCTCCCCATCTCACTACCAGGCAGTTTAAAGAGCTGCACCTTACTTCGTTATTTAATTGGCATGCCAAGTGTCATGGGTAAAGTGATAATGATACTTTCATTTTATTTCACGCCATTCATGCCAACAGCATCCCACAACGCTGCGCATTGATTATATTTATGAGGACCAAATCCCATACAACATGGTTGGCTACGCACGGCGCGAAAGAAGCCCAACAAACACAAACACGTAGATACCAAGCGACCGAAAACTTTACGACTACCCAGCAAAATAATAAAAATGAATAAACAAATTAAGAGTTGGCACCAAAACAAAAATTACAAACGACAAAAGGTTATCACAGCCTCTTGCCAGACATCTTGCCGGCATGGAAGAGTAGGCCAAATACCCTTTAGAGCACCCTCTAGTTAGCGGGGGGGCCTTCTACCAGCAACGGCGTGATCAAGCAATTTGAAGGCGGCACAGCCTTTACATTTCCCATCACGTGTCCGCTCCTACACCACGTGGCAACGTCCGAGCGCGTTGCTGGGCCGGCGAATTCGAGCGCGGCGCGAGAACTCGCATATTTTGTCGCACGGAACCCCAATATTCTAGATTTGAAGCTTTCGTGACTGCAAGGATTCATACTCTTAGGTTTTTTCGGTAAAGTTTGTTTTACCTACGTGACTTTACCGAAAAAACTAAGAGTATGAACCCCAATATTTTTTGTCAAGCGCAACACGCCCGGGGCGCGCACAACGACAACGGCTGTCAGGCGTCAACGTCAAACGGCACGATGACGCCGATGACTTACGAAAACCGCGCGCGTTTTAAAATGACACCTCAAGCATTGACATCGAGGTTGGCTTGACAGGAGGCATACAATAAACGTGCGCTAAGAGCATTTGGCTGATCTTCTTGTTGGTTCTTTCGGTAAAGTCACGTAGAAGGGGAATAATAAAATAATAAAAATAAAACAATAAAATACAATTCTCACGACGTTTCGGCCACAACGCAAGCAGCCGTCCTCAGGTGAAGAACAAGTCTGTCGGAAAGACAGCGTCTGAATGAACACCACCATGCTTGGCAGCGTATATTTAAGCTTTAAATCGAAATTTAAGCATTTGGCCGCTATACATTTCCACGTGATGATAAGGCCACTTCGTTGAGCCATCCTTTGTGGCCAGGTCGCTTCTGAAAAAAAGCTATGTAGCTAAGTGGAACCTTACCTTGTAAAAAAAAACATAGTTTAGTTTAAGTTTACATAGAGATAATCTGCGTATCGCATGTCCGGTGGGTTGT
>CM025656.2:3943684-3962467 GCA_014621495.2 Entosphenus tridentatus
ACACAGCCAGATATGAATTTGTCGCCGCATCTGAGCGTTTAAACAATGCCGCCGATTGTAACGGTTTAAAACTCGTTGCTCAAGTTAAAGAGCAATTCTCACAAGCAAGTTTGTTTTAGTTAATCGACATAATTGTCCAAATTCCGGAGAGCTGACACGTGTTAAACGCGTGTACACCACGTGACAATTACATTTGTTTGGCCGTGTTGTGTGGTGGAGGTTGTTTTTATTTTACACAAATTTGCCCGAATCATTCTGTGGCCTGACCCAACGATATATTATGAATCATAATAACATTGGCTGCAAAAACCATGTGTGTTGCATTTTAAAGGGCGTGCGCCTTGATTAATGTGCTTGTCACCATAACGTGTGTATATTCTTCAATAAATCTCACCAGTCTGTGCAGTTGTGCAAGGGCGAAAGCCAAGATGTGTCATCTAGTGGGGCCATCCCAAGGACCAGCGACATCTGTTGAATTGTCTCAACAAAAATCGCGCTTACACCGATGTCAAAATCATGAGCAGTCTCTTAACATATTGAAACATGCGCTGTGACTGCATCCCAGAAATACATCGATCACGCTGCACGCCGGTGGGTTCTGCCATCACCAGCAAATGACAAAATAAACTGTGACACCGGCACCGTTCCAATGTCCATTAATACTCCTAAAGCGCTCATCCAAAGCAAATACATAAATAAATAAACATATAAATCACGTTCCGCCCAGCCACCCAATGACCGAGATCATCCCTATCATATTTCATTTGGCTATACCCTTAATGTGGCTAATTTCCACCTCTTGGGAAGTAAAAATATCGGTTTCACCGTCACGTGACAGACATTACACCGCAACAGGACAGGGAGGAAAGTGATGCCCCATAGGTGCGTGGCCCAGAGGCTGCTCACGTGATGGTATCCCAGAAGGAGTTCTGCGCTACTCCTCTCAAAATTGGCCGTATTCTAGAAACACAGCGGCGTGTTGCGCAACTCTGCAAAAGGGCCGCACTGCCTTTCCGTGGGCTCATGTTATGACAACCGTTCCCCAACAATTGCGATGAAGCTGGTGAGAAAGGCACAAAAAAAATAACAAAAAAAACAAAACCCCCATCGGTCTCCTCTGACGTAAACCATAAGTGTCTTCTCATGGCCAGGAATGAATCCAACGATGCATTCAAAGGAACTGCGCAATTATCGGACGTCTCGCATCGCGCATGAAACTCGCCGAAGGCCTTACATCACACGTACAAACATTGCCCGTGATCCAACGGTCAATTTGCCTCCCCTAAAATCGTCACGAGTACTTTAGCGGTGAGTGACGAATACAATTAGCGTGAATGGGTGACCTTCCACATGTCAAGCCCAACGATGGCTTCATGCCATAGCTCAAAAAGCATTTGCTTTTGCAAATGCTTCATGCGGGATTGTCATTCTTTACACATAATGTAATGCATTGTGTACGTAGGAATGTAATACTTTTTTTTATTGCGATGAAGTCACAAGCTCGAGAACCCTAGATAAACTTACGTTTTATATCTCAATAACTTTTTACCCTACGTGACGTTATTATCTTTTGCGGGAGTCGTGTAACAATGTTTTGTGCTCGCAATGTGACGAATTGTCACGTTTCGAAGTTGCGATTAATTTCGAATGTTTATATGAATAAGTTCAACATACACGCACGCGTGAACACTCTATCCCATACCTGTGGACACCTTATCAGCGCCCTGCCTTATTACAGACCAATTCAGACCTTATTGGTCACCCCGTGCCCCTTATACATTTCAACGTTCATCCTATACATTCCCATCACAAGGGAGAAACACAAACAAATCGATTTTGCTTTGCCCGTATTGAAACGTCTGTATGCCGTATGGACCTGAAAACTAAATTTCCCTGTACAAGAATGTGGGGTAAACCATATGGGTTGATATGTATAGCTATCCTCACACACACACGATTCTTTCCACAGATCGTGAACCTAAGAATACATTTTTACGTAAACATACTCAACGCATTCGTCGATAACACCGTGTTTACAAACGGGGAACAAAATAATTATGGTTTAAAAGGTTACGGTTTGGGCAATTGCCCTTCTTCATAGCACAAGGTCATTGGCGAACGTTTGTAGAGTATTTTGTTACTTGTGCGACACTGCCAAAGCAGCAGCAACAGCAGCAAATAACTTCTTTGGGATAGAGCATCCTTGGTTCCGGGGCATCTCCGAGAAGTGACGTGAAGCGACAAATCCAACTGTATCAGTAATTATTATTCTTTTTACACATCAAGAACAAGACGCCTGTAAGAGGAAGACACACCCAGCTTTGTTCAGGTCATATGATATTTCTGAAAAATCAATTCGACACGGATGATTACAATGACACTACAGTCAAATGTGTGTTGTAAATGCTTGCCATCCCAAATGGGTTTTTGCAGTGGCGCTTTTCTGCCTGCGATTTCTGCGGGCAATAATATTTCGGGCAATAATATCCTAGTTTCCTTATTAAAGCCACACTGTAAATCCACATTTGGGACGGCAATCATTCATAACGCACAATGGAATAAGAAATGCAGGCAATCATTGCAGGCAATAATATGCTTTAGACAAGTACCTCGGCTACTGGGGTAGGTGAATGCATGGATTAATCGACTCACATCGAATATTAATCTCATACTGCACCAAACTCAACACGTTCACGATATAATAAAAGTCCGTTGTTTTTGTTTCCCCGATTCGCGTGTCAAACTTAACTTAAACTTGCATTTAATGGGTTCGTGTTATCGCAGCCACATTTACTGCTGTGTTCAAAGAGTTATCTTGTGATGCTGCTGCGTTCACACGCATCAAAAACGAATTCTTTAACGGCAATGCCGAAAACAAAGACATATATTTAAAAAATAATTTTACATTTTGTTATTGACTATTGTGTCCAGTGGTTTTTTTCACATAAAAAAAATCGATTCTCAAAAAACTTGTGACCGTGAATTTGTGCTGTCGCACCGTAAACTTTGGGTGCATCTCACGCACCCCAAGTGACCATGGCAGCTGTGACATCACTGGCACACATTTTAACGTGACGTCAGTGCAGGGGGACATTGCCCAGAGTGCTATGTCGGAGTGCCTAATTCAAGTGTTTTATTCTCATTTATAAAGTTTCAAACCCATGTCGTGGACTGTCCAGGACACCCTGCCCCATGCGTTTATCCATCTACGGGACAATGATTGCAGCAAAGGCGCTGTTGGGTCACGTTGTTCTTGAAAGGAAGTTAAATAACGTTGCTTATTAAGGGTGCCACTCATACAAATGGAACATGTTAAGTTTCGGTTATCTGGGGTCACTCACTCCTCCCAATCGATGATTACCTTCGGTGTAAAACCCAACAGCTAAAACATCTCATTATACTCTGTTCATATTCACAGAGGATTCAGCGTCCCCGCCCTCCTCTTCCCTGTGTCAATGCACCTCCACTGTGACTCTGTGTGCATCGACTGTAATGCCTTTTACAACTCTGTCGAGCACACAGTAAATATTGAGGAATTGTCTTTAAACTCCCAGCGGCTTCCAGTTAACGGCAAATGAATACAACCGGGAGGCGTGACCTTGAAAATAACAAACTTGAATTTTGAGTGGCAATGTGTTAAAAATACACGCTCCCAGATGTATATATTTAAAATTTTAAATTATGAATAGCTGCGCGCTACTTTTACGCACCTCTCTCGTCCACACCGTCCCCATCTCCGTTTCCTTCAAACTCCAGATGATTCAAACTGCCTCTGCTGGGACTCCCTCTCAGGCACCCGTATCCAAGACCACATCGCCACAACACTCAAACTCCTCTGTTTGGCTTCCAATCCAATATCATCAAGATCCTGTGTGGACCAACTCCTGCCGACCTCCACCCTTCTCATATCGGTCAACTTTCCTCCATTCGTTTTTCCTCTGCCCGTAACCCACCGCCTCTCTGTACACAGTAAATATGCCCACTGTTTCTGTCCCGCGTCTCAAACTCCGATCTCATTTAGCCGCGATATATTGCACATCCACAAATGCATTCGATTGTAAAAATCACACATTCTGACTTTACATTTTCAAAGACCGAAATACAACGTTTTCCCTTGAAAACGATATCATCATACGCAGCGCGCAGGACGTGAACGCAATATCCAATCACCGCGCGGCATTCGCCCAGTGCAAGTAAGTCGGAGCGTACGCAAGAGCAGACATTTTCAAAGAAAACACGGAGGCAAGTGAAAGTCAAAGTCCTTACCCGTCAAGACGCCGTGCGCTGTCTCAACGGCGATGCTAGAACTGCCTGCGTGGAAGCGCGTGTCCCCGTGTGTGCGCACGGAGCTGGCTAAGGCGCTGCAGTCCCTCAACCCTCCTCGCACCGCGCGTGCCTCTGCAGCCCCACCGCCTCCAAGCACACCACCACCCCCTCCTCCCACATCGCTGTTCCGCAGCCAGCAAGCTTCACGTTCATTTGGACATAGGCCTAAGTTATGAGCAATGGAAGCTGGCATCGGTCATCTTCACGGGGGATGAACGCTCTCGCGTTGTGAAATTCTGAGCGCGCGGGGTGGGGGCGGGGGGGGGGGCTGGCAGCTGTTTTAAGTTTTGAGAAAATCATTATTTTAGATTTTGCCATCGCGATCGGTGAAGAACCAACATTTAGTTGACCTGTTGACCTTTGTGAGCAAAGCGTCCTCATGTGAGGGGCTTTCGTGATTGGTGGTCGAGCGTGGCCAAGTATACGAATTGCGGGGCGCCGCACAAACTCCGATGGGAATGGAAAAGACCGTCTTGTAATTGAACGCGTTGCAGGAATGCAACGCTTGTGAGGCGAATCCACAGTTCCTAGACATGATCTTAAGACGCGGTCGCATTGGGCCGCCAGTTAAATGCAAATTGCACTGCACTGCATTCTGTGCTGTTGACTTCCTGCGCCAGTTCCAATGGCAGCCTTCAGAACCAACCCTACCTACGACCTCTCTATTAAATTAATATTCACACGTTGTTTTTTTGTACTTGGGATGCTGTCACACTTAGCCGCTGTATAATTCCGCATTTAATCGCATTCTGCGCCGTCGACTCCAACCTCGCCCCCGCCGTTCAGGTCCAGGCTCAAGATCTTGCCGTTATCCTCTGCCTATTACTGACGCTTTCCTAATACAATACACATACTCCCACTGTTTGTGTAAAACAGGTCGCATTTAGGCGTTACAAAAAATTCCAAATTGTATTGTCTTGTGTAATTTAATTGCATTGCGTTACCAATGTTTAACATGCAGACTTTGCGCTACCAACATGATGGTTCGTAACGTTGTTCGCAGTTTGCCGAAGCAAATATAATTCAACTGTCGCGTTTGGTCACGTGGCTACTTTGTTTCTATGGCTGTCAGGTGGACGATGGTGCATAACACACATCACGTGGCGATCTGACACAATGAAGTAGTAACCAATTTCATTCACAAATGGATTCTGTGAATACAATCTTTTTCTCAGTTAGTTGAAACATTTAACCAGCAGTCCTGCAGTCCCACATTTAACCATTTTTAATGAAGTCACTTGGTGTTAGTAACAAAAAAGTGTCACACTTAATAACACTGTATAACAATTTTTATTGTTTCTGGATAGTAAGTGTTATTTCCTAATTGTTTATGCCTCAAAAGTACAGATAATGGCTATTATTCCCCACAAACTTTGCTTTTGTGTACAGGACAGTGATATTTTGAAATGTACCTATTTTCCAGAACATTCCAGATAGATTCAGTGCTGAGTAAAGTTAGAGTAACTTCTAGAACATTCTAGAACTTTCCAGTAATATAAATGATAGTATAAATACAGGGGCCTTAAGCCCACCAATTCAGTTTAGTTCCAGCTGCCTTTGTGGATATATATCTGCATTTTTCTGAGATGGCATCAAGAGGATGCAAGCATCCAGCAGACGCATTTTGCTATGTCTGCAGCCAATTTATCAAGACGAGCGAAAAAGCACTCTGTGGAAGCATCTGCTAAGTTGTGTGAGGCCTACAAGGCATATTTTGGCATGCCTGTATGGGATCAAGACAAACCCTGGGCACGTCATTTCACTTGCGAGCAATGCAAAAAAACTCTGGAAGGTAAGATGTTGCTCGGAAATGTATGTTATAAAATACAACTTTCATATTTATTGCCTTGCAGTAAATTCCAATAGCAGTAAATGCCAATTTTATTTTGGAATCTACAAGCAAGTAATACGCTGGGAGTGGTTGCAAAGTGGTCAGTAGATCACTGGGCAAATAACTCGGTAAATACGTCTGATTGCCTACCACAGCTACCATCAGTGGCAAGTGATATGTGAAATGGTCAGCGTGGTGAAGTATGGTCAACAACCCCACAATCAACACAGCAGTGGATTGACAAACGGCTGTAAATTGTCGTGTGAGCAACCAAAAAACCCGCCACGAGGCCACAATTTCAAAGGATGCCACGAGGCCACAATTTGCCACTACCATCATCAGCCACGATCTATCCACTGCTGAATGTACGCCTCAAATCCCGCGTTCCTGCCTGCTAAGCAACAGTCCACCTATAGATCTCTAATTTATCTGCACACAAGCTGATTCCAGTACATCTCACTTGGTGTGCGTGCTCATGGGCGCATTGTACGCATGTACGTTGAACTTCTTTTGTACCGCACGGAGCGAACCGCGCCAATCGGAGGTGCGGGGGAAGGACAACAAACTAAAGACAAAGAGCAGTTCTAAAGAAGTGAGCTTTCAATCTAGATGATTTAAAAGTGCATAGCTCCAGTGGGCTTCCTAATATTGGAAGGAAGAGCGTTCCAAGCAGCCGCAGAAGCGCCTCTGAACACGCAGTGACCGTCTTTGTTTCGATGGCTGAGCCAAAAGCCGCTGCGTTGACTCCACTGGTGTCACCATTTGGCAGACATGAGAAAATCCCATGCCTTAACACCAGGTCATTTGACTCAAACGGGTAATTCCATACTTGGAGGCAGCATATTCTGTTTAGTTATTTCCTTCATTTTTACAATATTTTTATTCAACTTACTAATAGTGCCAAATAAACTTTGAAAAAAAAATGTGTTTGGAATTATTGACTCAAGAGTTGCATTAACATGGCAGTGAGGCCTCGTCTAAGCCTGACTCATTCAACCACGGAGGCTTATCCAGCTGAAATTTATAACACTGAACTTTCCCTTACTTAGCTGCAGACCAAAGAGTATGCTTGTACGATATAAATAAATGTAGAAAAGAGCACTCTGAATAAGAGTGTTACCATCGCTGGATAAACTGAAATGTGACGATGTACCGATGCATCGATTCACAATACATAAATCATTGAGGCGAGGCTATTACAAATCATGTAAAATTATAATAATAACTTAAACAGTTTTTTTCAATCTCAATGCACCAATGGATGAAGTCCTCCCTAAGCCAAGTCAGTCATGGGGGATTTTTGACCATACTTCCCCATTCTGGGTCAGTGAGGGTTGGGTGAAGGGTAGGGCCAAGGTTCGTCCAGCTGTGACTCACCAACTTAAGTTGGCCATGGCTGGGAATCGACCTCAGGCCGTGGGGTTCGTGGCGCGGTGTGCTAACCACTGTGCCACCACTCCAAGTGACGTGACATGGCACAATTCTTTAAATCGCTACAAGGGGGATGTGGGGTGAATTGTTGTGTCCAATGTTTCATTTTTGGTATTTATTTAGCACGAATGTCAGGCAGTAAAATGTAATCGCTATATACTTTACTGGTATTATTGGTAATTACGTGCCTGGAGCAATTCAAAGTAATTGAATTCACTAATTTATTTCAGCTGCTCTCAAATCCAACTGCAAGGCACTTGAGTTGCTCGAGAGCCTTACTGCGTGACTTTTCTTCAAAATGTATGATTAAACAAGGCAGCTTTTCTTTCAAATGAGTAAATCTGATAGATCTAAAACTCCACGCCAAACACTCAGAACCGCATGGGGAAATTAGATACCTCCCGTGAATTTCATTCGGCAACATTCCAACGAACTCAAACGCATTGAGAGCCCACGACATTATATTGATATGTACAGAGAATTAAACGGTGCAGCGCTGCAATGTTCTCTGCTCAAGCTCGACTCTCTCACGCGGGCCAGCCGTCTTGAACAATCGGGGAGTACGCACACTTCACGCCACCACGTGGGACCTGCCGATCGACTAAACGGCGGTGTACCCATGTAAGTAATGTATGTGTGTAGAACTTCTTTCGCGCAGTACGTGATAATTGGAGGTGCGGGGTGGGGGGAAAGGACAACAAACCAAAGACCAAAAGCAGTTCTCAAGAAACTAGTTTTCCAATCGAAATTTAAAAGTGCATAGCTGCCAGTGGCGTCCTAATATCGGAAAGACGACCGGGCAGCGGCACAATTGAAGTGAGTAAAAGTGGTGGAAACGAATCCGTATTTCATTAATTAAAACAAACAGCAGCGAATATGGATTAGGGAGTGAGATGACGCAGCAGCTCTTGGTACACATTACCAAACGTGTTATTTCAGCGGATGCCATACGTCAATCGCAGTGTTTTCACGGTGTGTTTTCATTCCGTCATTCTTCAGTCCCATGTTAGATACATAGAGGATGCAGGAGGCCTAACTCTTCATTTAGACGTGGAGACCAGAATGTTCGACCACAGATCGACGCACGTTAGGGAAGCTGGACTTGACATCATCATGACGAGTAACGTGGCCAAATGTGTCGACTTAAGCAGAATATTTGTATCACCTGCTGTGCCGCGTGGATCGGAAATACAGACCCTGATAAAGACGAGTGAACGTCAAGCTCTGATGCTTGCAAAGCCACGTTGGGAAGGGATGCGTGCTTGGGATTGCACCCAGAAGACAGAACGAAAGGAATGTGTGGGTTATAGAACACACGTAGGTTACACAACGTACTACTGATTGTACGACTGTAAGTATACTTGGGCAGGCCACGTCAAATACTACGTCCACGGATGGAGGCGTAGCGATGAGATCAGCTCGCGTGCAGTTGCTGGGTGGATTTCTGGGTTGGGCAAGAATTCAACGCAGCAGTAGATCGATGATGGCTGATGATGATGATAATGAGACTGGATGTTTATATTGTTCCAACCGGGGCCAGCATCACGGGCACGTTTAATGGCCTCGTTTAATGGCCACAAACTCAGCCTAGGGGGCTGCACAATGCAGCAAGGGGCATATACAATTAAATGCAAAAGTTTTAAGGTCACGGGGTAGAAAAAAAACGCATCCACAGCATTGATGCCGGCAAAAGCAATTCCAGTCGCGTGGAAAAAAACCCCCAAAGTTGCTGCTGCTGCTGCTGTTGCTGATTACGATTATTCTTATTCTAACGATGATGTGTGCATGCACGCGCGCCGTATCGTATACATTTCCGCACGCGTCAGCACACTCACGGGCACGTGCAGGGCCCATCCCACGCACGTGAATCGCACGCCCCAAAAAGCCACGAAAACAACACGGTGGGGATTCGTTGGCACGAGAAGCTTCTTGGGTGCATCTGCTCCTCGCACACAACTCCTCCCCAGCAGCGTGAACATCGCTCCGCGATAGAGGGCCGACTGGACGATGTTTGCAACGGCTGAATGTTGAGAGACACGGATGCTGCTATGTTAAGGCGGTGAGACTCAAGGGTTCATTGGGGTGTCCGCAGCAGGTTCGGTATCCATGGAATTGTTCTTTATTTAAAGTGATGTAAAAGGTTGTCCTAAAACAGGTTAAAATATAGCAGAGGGCGCTACCCAGCCGCGCCCAAGGCCCCCCCCCCTCCACGAGTCTCATTGATCACTGGTTCAACTTACTCCCCCGCCCCTTATATAGGCGGAGATCTCTCGCTCAATTCATTATTCCTTTATTAAATCCAGCTGCTCCGCAATGACCTTACTGCCCCGCGGGAGTCGCCACACCGGCTAGGCAAATCATGCTGGGTGTGCGTGCGACATGCAACCCAATAAACCGGCTCATCCCCCCATCCACCCCCCTGCCTCCCAGCAATCTTCACGAGTGTGACAGTAGATCACAACTCATGCAATACCTCGCCGCTGATCTCGTCAAGGAGCATAAACGATCACGTGAGCTCCGGTCATCCTCGAAGGCTCTAGGCTGGCGCGTCGAACATATAAGGTCGCCGCATCGCGCACCGTCGGATGCGCTTCCGCGGCCGTCTGGAACGCTCTTCCTTCCGATATTTGGAAGCCACTGGAGCTATGCACTTTTAAATCGACGTCTATATTGAAAGCTCGTTTCTTTAGAACTGCTTTTGGTCTTCAGTTTATTGTCCTTCCCCCAGCACCTCCGATTAGCACGGTTGTCTGTGTACGGTGCGAAAGAAGTTCAACATGCGTATGTAAGTATGAGTTTCTGGCATTCATGCACGCAAGCACGCGCGCATCTGTTCGGAATTAATTCATTGTAATGGTTACTCCACAACCTCTCCATATTGATTTATGTTTGTTGAATATTTTAGATTTTTTTCCTGCTACGTGATGGATTTTGCTCCGATTGTCTTTGATTGCTTTTTCACTGACTTCAATTTTGGTTGATTCGCTGCGACTTCTTGTTTGTTTCATTTGTTGGATTTTATTTCATCGCTTGTCATTTTGGCGACCCAGGTTCACTTTTTTTGCAAATGATACTCCCATCCCTGCTCGCTTGAGTCCCAACAAACCCGGCTCTACAAAAGAAAGTTGAACTTGAGTTCCTCCCGAGTCGCACCCTGTCATATCCATCAATGGGGACACCGCCACGTCCCAGCGATGACTGAGCCAAGGAAAACTGCCACAGCTCGAATTCAGCGTTAATCACGGGGGGGGGGGGGGGGACCCGACATTTTCACTCCTAGAATAAAAATAAAGAAACAGATTATGACCACCTCCTCCTAAACGATGCGTCGGTCGGCGTTCTATATAAATATATCATCAGTGTGAGGACGGCAAACACCGCCTGCAAGGGTTGCTTTCGCATTTGTTAATTGTCGGGGGGGTGGGGGTGGCGCATGCCAGGGGCCGCACTAAAGGCCACCAGGGGCCTCAAGTGGCCCACAGGCATTGCGATGAAGACCACTGGCCCACGCACGTGCTGTATCGCCAAATGATGCATTTACTGTGTTATACATTTGCTTGTGTTGAAACAGCGCCACCAAAGGTGGCAGAGTTGATGAAATTAAGACAAAAAAATACGTAATTTAATGTGGCGTGGGAATTGTTGTGTGAAGTAAGTGGCTAATAGGGATGATAACGTCGGCGGTAATTGATCAGGTTTCAAGTAAATGTTCATTTTTTCAACAGCAGGGGAATCAAAGGACGCAAGGCACCAGTGTGTCATGTTTCAGTTATTGTCATAGCGAGCAAAAAAGTCAATATTTAATGCGGAGTAATGGGACTGACAGTTGTTTGTGTCTTAATTTTGGAGCTTTCGTGACTGCAGGAATTATTCTTTGGTTCTTTCGGTTAAGTCACGTCTAAAGATAAAATAATAAATTAAATAATAGCATATTACGACGTTTCGATTGCAACACAAGCAATCATCATCAGGCATAAGAGAAATAGCAGCAAAAATCTAACTAGAAAACTATAGACAGACATACAAGCAGAATAGTTGTTTGTGTTACGAGCCAAGGCTTGTGCTGAATAAGTATCGATGGCAGAATACGTTCAATTATAAACTTAATGGAGAACTGATCAGGGAATACTTTTTTAAAAATATTTCAAAATCAAAAAGTCAAGTGGCAAGTTTGTCTCCCTTCCCGAATGAACAATCCATATTCCCATGACGGGGCCGGTCTCTCTGATGGATAACCTCTGTCGATGTTCTCTACTGCCGGATGAATGCCCATTTGCAGGCCGGGTTCTACATACACACGACACGGAGACCTGCCACTGGAGGGGTCATTCCTTGGTTAGACCGCAAGAGGGCATCGGAATTGTTGGTGTGAGATGTGAGATGCTGAGGTATGTAAGCCCCCTATAAACGCAAATCCTTCTCCTAAAATCCTCAAGTGATACTCATTTTTATCGACACTTAATGAATGATAGGCTGGAGCCAATCTAAAACTGGATTTTGACCAAGCTTCTGGACTGTGAGTTGAGGGTTCTAACCACTTCGCCACCCAACTGGACAGTTTTCTTTATATTTGTTTCATAATAATAACAATAATAATGTTCAGCCATTTGTCAATCCACTTGCTGGATGAAGGCCTCCTCACGCTGTATCGGTCATGTGCACTGCACGATCACGATTCATCACATTGGCCAGCGCAAGGTTGGTAAAGGGAGGGACCCAGCTAAGATACCAATCGAATTCAAGACGTCGGGATCACAGCACAGTTTGCTGTTAAACTATGCCAAAGTTAACCCGCACCAATTGCTTTCATAGACCAAAAGTATTAAAAAATTCACACGAGTGTATTCGTTGTGACAAACCGTGACAAACCTTAAAAATGTAAGTTAACAAAAGCAACAGTTTTTTTTGTCTTTCTAACCACTATTATAAAACTGTTAAAGAAGTGACCCGGTTGACTCATGGAATTAGAGCACTTTAGTCAGCACATCAGAGCTGCCTGGGTTTATCTTCTGGGAGTCGATCACTCACAATTTTACTGGGTTCTCAGGGGCAGCGAGTTCATGATGGGTCTCAGCTCAGTTGCCGATGACCGCACAAAGCAAACGTCTTAAATTGAGTCCATTTCACTTCATTCGAATCGTTCCAACTTTGGGGATTTCAAATATTCGGTTTGATTGACAACTGACATACACTCTACACACTGCGTATCCAAGGATGGGTCCCTAGTTTAAGATGAAAATCCCTATTGAAAGGGATATTTAAGCAATATGCTTGCCAAAGCCTACCGATTTAATTGGCGGGTTGCAGATGTTTAAACCAATAAACCCCATGCTGATTTTCAAAGTTAAACATCTCATTAAAATTAATGAAGAAATATATATATATTCTTAAAGCAGCATGATTAGCTTTGAAAATCGGTATGCAATCAGCAACCTACCACTTAAAATCGGTATAATTCGCAAGTATGTTTCTAGCAATCTTGATTTGAAGCTTTCGTGACTGCAGGAATCCATACTCTTTGGTTCTTTCGGTAAAGTCACGTAGTTATAGAATAAAATAAATCACTTATTTATTTTATACCTACGTGGTTCTAGCAATGTCATCTAACAGGGCTTTTCTGTGACACACGGTGGTACACTTACAGCTACGAGAACTCTAACTTAGAAATGCCTTCGCCACGCGGATGTGCCGCTACCAGCACAAATTGAATTTCAGTTGAGGAAAAAAAAAAATTCTAGATTTGAAGCTTTCGTGACTGCAAGGATTCATATTCTTGTTTTTTTTACCTATGTGACTTTACCGAAAAAACCCAAGAATATAGAAAAAAATATCCCAAAA
The DNA here is from genome assembly GCA_014621495.2 of Entosphenus tridentatus. NCBI lineage: Eukaryota > Metazoa > Chordata > Hyperoartia > Petromyzontiformes > Petromyzontidae > Entosphenus > Entosphenus tridentatus. The sequence continues at coordinate 3,957,111 of CM025656.2, forward strand.
ATGGTTACGCTTGTCCAACATTCGTGGTATTGCAATATAATTATTTTCAGAGAGACATCATCCATCTTGGGAAAGGGGAGTTGGCAAAAGCCCAGGAAGTGATAACATGCCAAGCAAGTGGTCTTCAGGGCAGCATAACATTATAGCACAACCAGAGCTGTTGCGTCTGCTTTGCGTTAAACTCGTGTTGTACCGATGTATGCCACAGAGGACAACAGCACGCCAAAAACCAATAAGGAATTCTTCCCAGGCTCAGGGCTCTGCCTCTCTCGCACGTTGGTCCCATCACCTGGAACTGCACTCTGCATGCCACCTTGATGACTTATTTCCCGAAAGAGGACGCACCCGACTCTTCGGGGCATCTGCTTGGTTTAAAAAATAATAATATTCAACACGTGGACGTCCGTACGTACACTGGGACACCAATGATGTGTAGCTTCAAGGAAAATGAAATGGCACGATTCCTGCAGTTGCTTGTTGTTCCTTTCAGCGCGTCGCTAAACAGGATGACAGCCGGTCGTCGCCAAGAATAAAGAATGTGCGTGCACGCGTTGAACTTCTTTCGCACCGTACGCAGTCAACCGCGCTAAGCGGAGGTGCGGCATGACAGACTGGCAGCCAGCCAGGGAAGTGGCATGCAAGAGGAAGTATTTTAAAGAAGGTGGAGCAATGAAATCAGCTCGCGTACAAGGTACTCAGTGGATTGTTGCATCGCAAAGTAGTTAGAGGTGGCGACCGTTTGGGGCAGGCTCAATCAGCAATGATCATTGGCGCCTTGAGACATTAGTGGAAGGCATCTTACAAATGAATGTAAATTGTTGTTACTGCTGATGACGGCGATTGTTTATGTTACACGTGGCATGTAGGAATATTGCAAATAAGTCGAACCCCCCCCCCCCCAAAAGAAAAACTGTGATTAAACAACGACTCGTGTTCATGGGTCATGGTTTGTGTGAATTTCAAAAAAATAAATCCAGATGTGGCATTTTATCATTCTCGCTGACGAATGTACGTTGCTTGAGGTTCACTGTGAATAATGCGGCATAAGGCATGCATTTTGCCCCATTGCTCGGAGTGCAACAAATGTTTTTTTTTTTTACAAAAAAATGCAAAGCTATTTTACTCTCAAATGTTTTACACGTGGATGGTGTTCCCTCCATAAAGTTTATGAGAGGCAGATGTTGCAGAGTAAGGATGGCGAGCATTAGTGCATGAATGCTGGTGGACTTGTGTCATATATTTACTTTAAAACAATATAGTTTCACACATTATGTGGTGTAATAGTATCTGGCTTTGCCTGTTTTCTATCAGCTTTTGCATTTCACACTTCCAAAATGAACCCAAAACAAAAGTACGTTGTCACGTTCGGGTTCAGTCACCAGCAAAGCCTGTAAACTCACACTTAGCCTAAGTTAAAACTATTTTTTTAATGTATATTCTGAAAAATATGTATTTCACAAAGAATAGCCCTCACCCTGCCCCACCCATATCAATTCCAAAGTCAGCCAGTGTAGACAGGATCACAGAGAGAAAAGTTTTGATCAACAGTCTATGATCTAAAAAGCACAATTTTTTTTTTACACATACTTACGAAGCAAACCTTCTTGGGGCATTAATCCATTTCATTTATGTTCATGGCAACAACAAAACACTTTACAGCGTGCGCATGGTGATTGTGTGAAGCAACTGCATTTATCAGCGATTGTTTTTATATTTCAAATATATATATAAAGTTGGCCACATTTTGACATTGACAAATAGACTGAAGCTTTGACTTTTTTTTCTCAACAACATTTCACATTTTATACTCTATTTTCACCCCTCGCCTCCCCACCCCACCCCCACTCTGAACAAAGAGAATGTTTCTCGAATTCTCTATTTATTGAAAGGACCGCATTGGCACCACATTTTTTTACTTTTTCCCCAAAGTGTATTTCACAACCTCAAGCCCCCCTCCTCCTCTTTGCTCTCCGCTGTGAAGAAGAATTATCGCCGGAAGAAAACCCTAAAAAGTCTATTTTTTTTCGTCACGAGATAGACTATTTCGGTGATGAATGTAGTTAACAATGTACAGCCTATATATCAGCAAAATACAAGTAGATTGTAAAAGATTTCTGTTTCATACAAAACAACAACAAAACTAATTAGAAGTGTTTTAATATAAAAGCATAAAATAATATTATGCTTTAATCGTCACTCAGCCTATCAGCCTTCTGGCCCAAATGCTTTTCAGTGGCATATGTATTTTTTTATCGTATGCCACCTCATTTCCTTGAGTCCCATCAACAGGGTGTGGCCCATTTAATAAATGATACTCGTTTGCCTCTGCACTTTTGAGTCATCATCTATATTGGAAAATAATTTTTGTTTAGAACTGCTTTTTGTGTGTTAGTTTGTTATCCTTCCCCCGCAGCTCCGATTAGCACGGCTGGCTACGTGCGATGCGAAAGAAGTTCAACATCCATGCATAAATGCCATACATCAAACGGGCCGATGATTTGTAAAGGTTAAAGGTGCCATGTTCTGTACACAAACGCATTAGCGCGCGGGGATAGAGAGAGAGAGAGAGAGGAATGTGACATGGACTTCTTTCGATCGTGGTAATTATTGTAGACTCACACGGCAAAGGGCTCTCTCCCTCTAATGATTCCCATGTGCCTTCCGATGGCCTTTATCTGCCGACTTGCGAACGAAACATTTGGCCCCGTAAGCGAAACTCGCATCACGAGCGAGACTTACGGAGCAAGCCTTGCAACCACTACCTGCTTGTCATGGAATTCAAATTGCGCCTTGTAAATTTTGACGCTGATTAAAAAACAATACAAGCTTGGACTAAAAGAGCAAATTATATATATTTTGAAACCCATAACTATTTTTAACAACGTGGCAACCGCTACAAGATCTGGCAAGATTGAGAACCGTAATAATTCAAAAGTTGGAGGCACAATACTCGCGGTTGTGCATGTGTTGCGCAGACCGATGCGACCACGTGCTTTCCTCAACCGAAAATCACTCGCACCGTCCCCTCCTCTTCTCACTCACCGCGAGCCATGGACTCGTCCATCGCTGCCTGTGTGGGACAGGTGAGCGTACAACTGCTTGCACATCACCAATTTGTCCGCAATGTGTCCGCTCTCATCGGAAACTCGGATGATGAGGATTGTTTTGCCTTAGGGTTGCAACTTCTCCCGGTTTTCCGAGGATCGTCCTTTCTTTGAAGTAAGTCGCTGCCATCCTGAGAAATCTGCAAGTCTTTCCCGGGGAAGTATTGCAAGCGAAGACTTGCAGTTGCGCAATAACACAACAATCACTCAATGCGATTTCAATTAATGTTTCGTGATATGCTGGACTAAAGCACAGGACAACTGTCAGTGGGAGGTCATATATAATTCGCTGCCGATGTTAACCATAGCCGGGAATTGAACTCAGGAAAATTGGGGCCTTGAAACTAAACTAAAACTAAAGTTAACTTTTTTTTTATCGTACCAGGCAAGGCCCACTGAGCTATGTAGCTCTTTTTCAGAAGCGATCTGGCAACAAATGATAGCTCAACCAAGTGGCTTATCACGTGGAAATGTATACAAACCAAATACGCCAAACGCATGCTTCTAATGTGGAGGGAAAAACCGGACGACCCGGAGAAAAATCCACGCGACCACGCAAAGAGACACGCAAACTCAAAATAAACAGGCATCGTCAGGGTCGGGATCGTACCCACGACTTCCTGTATACCAAGCAAGGTAGTTAACATCTCCCCATAGCCCTAATTAATTATTCATCAGGACACTGGACCTCGAGGCAGTTCTCGGAATAGTACGAACGACTCAATAGGAGTGGATCAAAGAAGGGATAGTAGCTGTTACACAATATGCCCGTGTCTATGGAAGAGCTGTAATATATATATCCGGTGGTGGGGCTATGCACGTGGTCTGTAATCCAGCACTGTTTGAGGCAGCGAGGGTTGGTGGATCGCACAATCGTTGCGATCCAGAAAATTGGCAATGGTCATACTTCATGTGGGTGGGCGTCGAGGGGAAGCAATGTCCTGGCTCGCCAGGAGAAGGCAGTATGTACAAAAAAAAAATGTGATCTTGAAACTAAGCTAAAACTAAAGTTTACTTTTTTTATTGTACCAGGCAAGGCCGACTGAGCTATGTAGCTCTTTTTCAGAAGCGACCTGGGCACAAATGATGTAGCTTATCACGTGGACATTTGTAACATCCAAATACTCGAAATGTATGTTGATTCTAAATGTGGAGGATAACAACCAGAGGACCCGAAGAAAAATCTACACGAACGTTCAAACTCCGAATCGAGAGCAGGCGTCAGGATCGAGGATTGAACCCACGACCTCCTGTATACCAGGCGAGGTAGTTAACATTTCCTAGCCACTGCAGCGCCTCAGAATCAGTGAGCAGAGAAGAACTATGAAGATCAGCGATGGTATTCATGCACAGATTTTGGTGCCAGTGCATATTCAATACACGCATTGTTTCGGGTGTTTCAAGCATCGTGTTTGTAGGAATGTCACAATTGATTCCCCCACTCAAAGAAGTGATTTGATAAACTGGCATGAACCTGGGGAATGAATCAATGAAAGATATTATTGTGTTTCATCTAATTTTCACAATGTCGTTCGTACTGTTTCTATCCTTTCATTTAATATTTGGTATGTACATTTTTTGTTGTTTCATTGAGTCGAAATGTAACAGTCAAAATACATGAAAGAAATTGTACACGTACGGTGCCATGGATGTATCATTAATTAAAGAACCGAGTTCAATCGTTGAGGCCATGCACCCAGTATACACACCTGACGTGTTGCATCGGGTGAAGTTTAGCAAATAATTCACTCATTAATTCACTCTTTCACTCATCGGCTACTTTTAAATCATGGTTTAAGGCAGCTCTGATGATGTCTTGAATCGACCGCACCTTCAATTTCTCCGTAAAACTATTTGCAAAGCACTTCTGCAATGGATAACAATGATTTATTGATCGATTTAATCATTTGCGTTTTTGTTATTTTTCACAGCACTATTAAGTCAGGAAATAAAATGTTTTTTTTTCGATATACGAGCCTCGATAATAATGATATAACGCGACTTTACAAAAAGGACAATGCGATTATCACGTTCCTAATGTAGCGCGATGCATCGTAAGCCTGCCATGCCCCAGCGGCGCTTATACTGTTCATGATTAAAGTACAAGAGGATTCGCTCTGGCAAGGGAACACTGGGTGCTTGGCAATTTGCTGGCCACTGAAGACGACGGTTCGGACCCCCAAAAGTCTTGGCAGCTTCTTCTTGTTTTTTTCGGTAAAGTCACGTAGAAGGGAAGTAATAAAATAATAAAAA
>CM025656.2:3962567-3975787 GCA_014621495.2 Entosphenus tridentatus
ATATATATAAGCTGGGTCGGGAGCGGGGGGGGCGCCTTAACAAAATAATTTGCATATATATATGCTCCAAGCACGTGTGCTGCCTCATTCAGACGCTGTCGCCTCGACAGACCTGGTTTCACCTGAAGACGGCTGCTTGCGTTGTGGCCGAAACGTCGTGAGAATTATTTTATTATGTTTTATTATTTTTATTATTTTATTACTTCCCTTCTACGTGACTTTACCGAAAAAACCAAGAAGATGAATTCCTGCAGTCACGAAAGCTTTAAATCGAAATCTTGGCAGCTTGACCAACAACTTTGTTGGCGAGTAGATCACCGTTTCCTCGGACGTAAAAAAGTACATTTTATTTCGATTTAGCTTTCGTGACTGCAGGGATTCATCTTCTTGGTTCTTTCGGTAAAGTCACGTATAAGGGAAATAAATAATAATAAAAAACATAATACATTTTTTTTTAAATTATGTTTTATTTATTTTATTATGTTTTCTTTTTATTATTTCCCTTATACGTGACTTTACCGAAAGAACCAAGAAGAAGTACATTTTAGTTATTTTTTTTTATCCGTAAGTTGTCCCCCCCCCCCCATCCGCTCGCGTGCTCGTATTTCTGGACTTTGTTAACAGTTGCCCTCTTGCCAATCGAGGCATTTTCTTGAGACCTGAACTGTTGATGAAAAAATACTGACCCCACGGACGACATAAAATAATAATGACGGAAAAAAATACGAAGTGAATCATTTCAAGAGTACTGTACTCCCCACAGAAACGTGATATGCAGAGAACACGTCTGTACACTCTGGCTTCTGCCAATTGAACCATGGGCCAAGGATTGGCACGGGATTCTATTGACTCTCACGGACTAGCTCGATCTCGTTGCAAGCACTAGCATTGCATGTATGTTGAGCTTCTTTCGCACCGTACATAGCCAACGATGCTGGTCGAAGGTGCGGGGGAAATACAACACACTAAACACGAAAAGCAGTTGTAAGGAAATGAGTTTTCAATCTAGATTTAAAAGTGAATAACTCCAGTGGGTTCTTAATATCACAAGGGAGAGCGTTCCAGATGGCTACGGAATCGCATCTGAAAACGCACAATGCAATTACAATCTTTGTTTGATGATTAGCCAAAAGCCACTGCAAGGAGGACTGGAGTTTTCGTGATGGTTTATGCTCTTCGATGAGATCAGCCAGCTCCTCGTTGTTCTGTGAGCCAATTAGACACATCGTAAATGTAAAATAGCCCTCGATCCTTCCTTTAGCTCCTTGGACATTCATATTCTTGGGGTTTCCTCTCATTCTATTTACTTAAATTGTCCTATAATGTCATTCATCATACTATCTCACCCTTAGAATGTGTCCAATCCAGGGGAGAGGGGGGGGGGCTGTGGAAAGCCACGAGTGTGGACTTCAAATAAAAAAACTGCTTTCCCAGCAAAAATAATTAATAGTGGTCTCGTGTTCCGTTAGCTTATTTCATGATATAAATCTGATTAACTTGTCGTTAGTAGCTAATATTAATGGCATTGGTTAGGAGATACACCAAAAGTTATGTTCATAGCTATCAAACACAAAAATAAAGAGTTTGGAGGCTATGCTAAACGGGGGGTTCTTGTGGCACGTGGTTGTAATGTGGAAAGCACACATTCGAGTTTTGGAGATGCACTTACAAGCCTTCATGGCCACATTTCAATACGCCCTAACAATCACATAGCAAGCACGATTACGGTGGGAAATCAGAAAACACATCGAGGTGATACGCAATAGCTTTAATAAGGATAGCAGACGAATAACTGATCTGAGCCAATCAACTTTGTCCCTCAATATTGTTAAAGGGCTGACAATTTAGCAAACGGATGTTTATCTCGTTGCTCCATTGATGAAGTTTCCCAGTCTTGTCAACGCCTCGCAATATAACCTCGTGGTATCAGTCTCTCTGCATTTTCTCTTTTGCTTTGAAGGGTCATCATCCCAAACATCAACAAATTCTATACTTTTCTATTGTAAGGCAGTGTTAGTGACAACCCAAATTACTTATGGGACCTTTTCCCCCAGTATCAAAGTATGAAAAAATAAGAATATGCTTTACCCTTTTTGGCAATAAAACATGACTTGATTCCTTGCAAAAGGTTTTTATTTGGTGTTTGAACATCTTAACACCCGTTTTATTGCCAGAAAGGATAAAACCTATTCTAATTTGTTTCATAAATTCATTACATTTGTGCTCGTACACCACTGCCAACAGACTGTAAAATACGTATTTTTCACATTAATGTCTTCATTTTATTTTTATGAATACGCAATAACCCCTTTGTCAATCCACTGCTGGATAGTGTGGGGAGGACACTATGAGGGTCATGGGGGGGTTATTTGATCATACTTCACCACGCAGCTCAGCGCGGGTTTGATGAAAGTGGGAAGCACAAACGTGGCACCATCGCAGTACAGTACAGCAGAGGATGCTGCTGTCGTCTGCTGCGCAATACCGGGCCACCGAAGCCACCGAGAAGCCAATGACCCAGAATGCATCTGCTCACGTCAGATCGGGTGCAGAATATAAAACGATGAACAATCCTGCCTGGGGCACCTTGTATTGTTATTTCATTGAGTTATTTGAAACCAAATGTTTTGTATTTAATACACAGCAATCCCTTGCCCACCGCGTGGCGGTTACTTTTCTTGAAAATTGCCGCAATTGTCCGCAAACTCAAAAGGCACCAATGGGAAAACCGGGGTTTCGTTCGCGGTTTGGGCCGTTTGGGACACAAGATGGAGACGAGACGGCGCGTGTGTGTCCTTCTCCTCTGCGGCAGCAGCAGCAGCATGATCATCGCGAGCAGTGCAGTTACGATGTGATGCAGGAACCTCGCGGTCAATCGCGAATGGCCGAGCCACAGAGGCACGCTCGGCGAGCTGAACCTCGCCAATCCGCGAGAGGGAAGGGTTAGCTGTATTCATATTTTATGTATGCACATTTTACTTCACGTGGAGCGCTCTGAGATGCCTTCATTGAAGCGTGGCGCACCGTATAAAATGCAGGATGGCAGACTGAGCGAGTCCTCGGAAGCCAAGCAGGTCTGAGCCTGTGATCGATACGCCGTGTTTAATCGCGAGTCAAAACTTGAGGGTTCTCTGCCCGAGAGGACGCACGCTCGACCGCGTGGGCATCTTCCCTTCGTCGGACTCTCGAGGTCGCTTGAGCGAGCGCATGGCATGCCAGCGACGAAGCACCACCCCCAGCCTGCTTCACGCAACCCAAAATATCTCACGACTTAATTGCTTACCATGGCAAAAGTGCATCATCAGTGGAATACGAGATCCTTGCAAAAGCAAACACAGAAACTGTCCCGCGATCTGCCCAGGCACGCCAATCTAGACGTTGCCAGACCTCATTGGATCTCGGAAGAAAAGCAGGATCGTGTCTGGCTTGTGCTCGTGTTTTGTGACCACCACTCGGGCTTGCCCAGGTGTCGTAAGGTGAGAGGGTTGGGAGGTGTGGGCCAGGGCTTTCTCCGCGACTCTCCGCTGTCCTCCCACGCGAGGCCAAATGCTCGCTCACCGTATTGGCCATTATACCATTGCAGGACTCTGCATTGGTATAAGGAACCTTGAGACGTATTTGCCTCTGCTGGCCCTGTTAGTATTCGAGCTTCCTTCCCTCAGGCATCCCATGCTCTCGATTTCCTGCCACGATTCACGTCAGTCCAGGCCCAGACCTTCCCCCCCACCCCCACCCCTTCCCACCTGATGTCTTTAACCGATTGTCTCAAGCCTATGCAATTTGTAAGCCAACCCTCCCTGTACGGCGTCCTGTATTCCACTGTTATCGTCTGCATCGTCAGCTGCTGCCGACCTTTCCTCGAGCTTTTCTCTCTCTCTCTCCTGCTGCGGTTAATTAACGAATCAATTGGATTTTAACATAACTTCTTATTGGATGGAGGGTGGAGGAGGGGGGGGCAACGGCTCGCAGTTTTGTGATTTCAACCGATTCCACACGTGCGTATAATTTCTCCCGCAACTCCTTTTGTTCTTGTACCCGCCTGGCCCCTTCTCGACGACCGCCGCTCGTGCACAAACAAGAGAGACTTGCAAGAGCCGCAGGAAGGCGGTGTTTGTGTTTCCTCTCGTCTGCCGCGGGACAGACGGCCGACCATCAATTGCGGGGGACACCAGATATCGGAGTTGCGATCGCTTGCCGCTCGGTGTCATGAGTAAAGGCTCTTGGAATGCCCGGTCCGACCAGACCTCGAAAACGATATTTTTTTTGCTTCGGATACAACAAACAAAAAACAAATCTACATAATTGCTGCTACCCGATGTGATCAGATCGTGTAAGCCAAGCAGGGGGTTGAGCCTGGTTGCTTAAGTACGTGGGATGTGGAAACCGAACAGCGCTTGCCCCGGTGTTTGTAGATGTCAGGTTTGGCGGTGGCCAAGATATGGCAGTGTTGGATGTTACGGGTGTTACTAAATGGGACGGGAAAGAAAGACAAGGAGAAACAATACAGACGAAATAGTAAGAAGGACAAGAAACACATTCCTGCGGAGGGAGCTGGTAGGAACGTTGGGTTGCTCGGTCAATGGCCAGGGTCAACGGCGGCGTGGTGTATTCCGCAAATATGGCCGACTGTGAGGGCGGGCACAAGCCGGCGAGAGTAGGTTAAAGGTTGGCTTTTATAAGGGCACCACGGGGTGACCAGCCCCTCCCCACCCAGCCCCTCCCCACCCAGCCCCACCCCCACCCAGCCTCTCTACACCCTCCCCACCTAACCCCTCCCCATCCTCCCCTCCCCAACCAGCCCATCCCCGCCCTCCCCACCCAGCCCCTCCCCACCCTCCCCACTCCACCCAGCCCAACCCCTCCCATTTTTGGATGCACGACGGACGGACGGACACAATAATCCCCTGTGGGCTGGTGGAACAGGTGGTTCCTACCAGTTAAATAAGATTCATGAATTGCATCAAAAACTGGGAATTTGTGACAATGTACTGAATCTTGGGGGGGAAACGGTGCGTGTTACATTCCTGCCAAGTGCCGCTCAGCAGTCATCCGGCCGGGCAGTAAAGTTATTTCACTGCCTTAAGTTTAAAAACGTTGCAAGTTCAAATCCTAAGTCGGGGAGGGTGTGGCTCGGTCCATCATCTCTGCCGGGTTAATAAATGCAGTGCCACTCCGCTGGGACGTCAACAGTGGGCATCCTGATGTACACACCCCTCTGCAATAGCCATAAAGGAACTTCCCCCGGTGGATTCAAGGCCATAAACAGGAGACGGGTTGCCCTCTCGACGCTCGTTTTGAGCAGGAAACCGCTCGGACTTTGCCTGCTTTAATTTTAGACAGTCCTCCGGGGAAGCCAGCCGTCCCGAATGTGGAGCAGCTGAAATTGCGTGGAGATAAGCAAAGCCTGCATACGAGCGGGGCTTAAGATGAATACGAGCAGAACGAAAAGTCACGCGCTTTCTGAAAATAAGGACCGGAGAAAAACAAAAAGGAACGAACTTAACGGGATGGAGAAAGCATCGTTCATCGGAGATTGTCTGATGACATCGTCACAACGACCCAATGGGAATAGACGGGAAATGTGAGAAGACTTTAATGCAGACTGCTGTAAAGTTGGCAAATTGGAAATGTCTAACAGAACAGTTTATATCTTCGACAGTTATTGAAGATGGGATCACGGTGGGTTCACGGTGGGTTCAAGGTGGAATGAAGGTGGGTTCCAGGTGGAACCAAGGTGGGAACAAGTTTGGATCAATGTGGGATCAAGGTGGGATCAAGGTGGGAATAAGGTGGGATCAAGGTGGGACCAATGTAGGATCAAGGTGACAACAAGTTGGGATCAAAGTGGACCCAAGATGGGATCAATGTGGGATCAAGGTGGGACCAATGTGGGATAAATGTGGGATCAATATGGGTTCGATGTTGGATCAAGGTGGGATCAATGTGGGATCATGGTGGGATCAAGGTGGGATCAATGTGGGATCATGGTGGGATCAAGGTGGGATCAATGTGGGATAAAGGTGGGATCAATGTGGAATCAAGGATGAACCAATGTGGGATCAAGGTGGGACCAATGTGTGATCAAGGTGGGCTCGAGGTGGGATCAAGGTGAGGATGCAAACAGGCGGGAGCGAGCAGGTTGGAGTGCCTTCGGACAACAAACTTGCCAATGAAAACTAACGCATTTATGCCAATGTCGGTCATGGGCGTTGTTCGACCATACTTCGCCGTGCTGCGAGTGAAGCCGTTTGCACGGTGGTTCTCGCACTACATTCTAAACCCCATGACCTGAGCTTGATTCCCACAGCAATGGCTAACATCAGTGGCGAGCAATACCTGGGCAGACCCTGGGCCCAGGCTTCACCGACCTATAACTGACCTTACGCTGCAATTTATAATGTTTCTCTCCTTAGTTTTACGTCTGCTGCATATATGGACCATGAATGGCTAAAAGTACAATACTATTTACTTTACATTTGTCCATTTAAATTATAATATTGGTAATTATCAGCGGCGCCCTGCTGTGTAGTGTCGTTATTTTACGAAGAATTATAGTTCTGCTGAAATTGAAAAAAACTTGGCAAGGCAAAGACGCAACAAAAAATGGAAAATACTGCTCTCATTCCCCTGGCGGGTTTCTTCTTAACAATCGCACGCTCGGAAGAAAAGTTGAAACTTTTCGCTCACCCTATGTCGCAACCATCCCATTTTAATAAAACATCCTTTTAAAACATGCCATACGCTCAACAACACTTCGTTATTTACAAGATCTAATTTATTCCATTAGCACAAGCTGATTTAAACTTTTTTTTGTTATTTCGCAAGTTGTTGTTTCAACACGAAGTTGTTTCCCACGGCTATTGTGTGCTTAAGAGCGAGTTTCTGAGCCTCAGGAGGCATTTCAACCAAACCTGAGAATCAATAACGTGCCTCTGTCTGACTCTGTGAGTCTCGGGTATTATCAAAAAAATTATTAAAAAAAAAAGCTTAAATATATGCTCCAAGCCTGGGGTGTTTCATTCAGACGCTGTCTTCTCGACAGACCTGTTCTTCACCTGAGGACGGCTGCTTGCGTTGTGGCCGAAACGTCGTGAGAATTATTTTATTATGTTTTTTTTATTATCTCCCTTCTACGTGACTTTACCGAAAGAACCAAGAAGAGAAATCATATGCATTTTGAATATACAGAGGTGGATGTGTGGGGTGGATGCAGTTCTTTCTGTGTCAGTCATAAGAGTTGTTTGACCATACTTCACCATGCTGGTCGGTGTGTGTTGATGAAGGGGGGTGTGGACAGAGCCTATCACTAGCCACTTGTGTTAGCCATGGCTGCTAGCTGGGTTTGTAGCAGAATGCACAAACCATTATGTCACTGCTCTACTCCGAAATCAAATATGGAACATAATATTGCAATAAAAGAATATTGCAAAAATTATAATCATGTTTACCCAATATTACAACACACACACACAGTGCCTTCGGATCTCTGGAGAGGGGAGATATACGTTTTGAAAGTGGATGCCGTTCTAGTTTTTAGAGCACAATCTAATTTCAGGACGTGTTCACAAGTTTTCAGCTATGTGGATCTTAAGGCGGTTGACCTTTGCATATTGAGGGGACCAACCCTCCTGAATTAGTAAGCGCCTCAAAATAGTTCGTCACACGAAGCTAAGGCCCTAACTTAGTACTGTGAACATTAAATCGTTGCCGTTTAAGTATAGAACATTCCTTCGCAACTAGTTAACGTTTATTTAGGAACGAACATGGCTGAATAAAACGTTTATTTATAATGCGAACGTTGCAGGTGTGTGTCTAAGGCTTTGAGACACTTTTCCGGACATTTTTTGGCGATGTGCATTTTAGGGGCGAATTGGTTGCCGCATTGCACTGAATTCGATTCCAAGCCACGGCTAACATCAGTTGGTGAGTGATATCCGAACCGGTACTGGCACCAACCCCCATTTCACCACCAACCCACACCGGATCCACGTGGTGAAGTATGGTCAAACAACCCCCCCCCTCTCCACCCCCTGTACCGTTCCAAGTCCGTTGTAATGTGCACTGATGCCTACTTTATCAAGGGTGATATTGGCACGTAAAATAACGATTGATCGATTGATTGAGTGGATAGGCCATGACTCATGCAGGTGACGCCGATGATGATGGCTGGAATATAATGTGCCCACTATACACCATGATGAGGCCAAAACATTGAGTATGATGTTCGTTCAAAAGTCTACTTCATTATTTGTTAATTTATCTCAGCCTCTGGCAGTAATTCGACCCGAAACGCCCACATGCTGGAGCCATGCCAAGAAAGCCAGATACCGCCGACTCAAGCTGGGACTCACGTGCTGCCCAAGGGATCTTCTGGTATTGGTTTTCATTAACAGAAAAAAACATCCCAAGAGGGAACGAGGGAACAATAGTTCCCACAGTGTGCGCACGGACCAAAGAAATGCAACCCTTCGGTTTAACGCAGCACTTGCGTTCACACGAACACGCAAAGCCACAGAGAACCAGAGGTCGCAAACGGGTTTTGATTCCTTACCCGTACCCGTACCCGGCCGCACCCGTACCCTACCCGTACCCGGCCGGGTACGGGTAGGGTACGGGTATCGGGTACCTGATTGCGACCTCTGGGATGAAGCCATGTTGCGGGCGCGGGTGGGTTGATTCTAGGAACTTGAATTGTGAGAAGAGACAAGACGTTGGGAGATGAGTGACAAACGGTTACTCACCAGTGACTCACGGTCTACCCGTACCCGTACCCGGCCGGGTACGGGTAGCCGGGTATCGGGTAGGGTACGGGTATCGGGTACCCGGTTGCGACCTCTGCAGAGAACCCCCTCCACACGGAGTCTTTAAAGAGTGCTGTGAGCGATGGCCTATGAAGGGAAGGTTCACGCATCACGCGAGGGGTTGGTGGTACCGGCATCACACAGCCAGTCGCTTTCGTCTCCACCCTTCCCAGTGCTAATGTTTAAACGCAGCACCACAAGATACTTAATTAAAGGCGAGTCGCCCTGGGTTAAGTCATTGGTGAAGTTCCGATCCCACTCAACACCGATATTCACTGCGGCAGGGGACCAAAGACTTGTCTTTGGGTTCGGAGCACAGCATGCCAATCACTGCATGACCGCTATTTCTCTCTTTATCCATACACATACGTTCAGCGATACACATATATCGTACCATTTTCCATGTCAGCCCGGGTCAGAACGGGTGCTGAGTGGCGGCACGTGGCCGGCAGGCAACGTGCGAGCAAATCTTTTTGCTCTAATATCGTATCTTATCACAACTTGCGTCCCACAAGCTTCATTGTAAGAAACGGGACAACATACTTTGTGAGCCAGCATGCTCCTATCCAGAATCATGCCGCATCACCAGCAAAAAAAAACATCTCTCTCACGGGAGTGTATTGTATGGTGTTTTTATAGCGGCCCTCTGCTTATCTTGCCTGTATTGTATTTCATTGTGTCGTGCCAACATTTGGAACAATAATTGTCGCAAAGCCTGTGAAATCCTTTGCTTAATCAAACGCAGCGGGCGAGAGAGCATTAAGCAGTAAAACATTTAACAGCTTGAGTGCATTATATGTGCAGTAATAATGGATAATCTCCTGGCATATTTGAAGCCATCACTGGATAAAGGTCCTTCCACTCCCTGATGGTCAGGAGGGCTGACCATACCTTACAACGTTCGTTGGTGGCAAGATGGCAACTCCCTCGCTTGGTATGCAGGAAGTCGTGGGTTCGATCCCGACCCTGATGCCTGTATATTTGAACTGTGTATGTTATTCCCATTATTGCGTGGATTTTTCTCCGGGTCCTCCAGTTTTTCCTTCCAGATTTAGCATCAACATGCGTTTCGAGTATTTGGCTGCTATACATTTACACATGATTAGCCACTTTGCTGAGCTATCATTTTTGGCCAGTTCGCTTCTGAAAAAGAGCTAATAGCTCAGTGGGCCTTGCCTGGTATAAAAATGGATAAAAATGGTTTAGCAATAGTCGTACGGTGCAGAGCATGAATGCGGGGGGGGGGGGGGGAGAGAAAAAGTGCAGTACAACAATGGACTCTGCTCCTCTGCCCTATAATTTCTACCACGTTGCCTTGCAAAACTCATGATAACCTTTTTGTCAATGGTGGTCCATCCACTAGCAAGATTTGGGGCAGAGGGCACTTCACATTGATAATCATAATTTACTTTGCTTTGCTTTTTCAAGCCATTGCTGGGGTGAAGGTCTCCCCATAGTCTATTTGTCAGTTAGGTAGGATGGTTTGACCATTACTTTACCACGTTGGGGTCAGTGCAGATTGGCGAATAAGGGCCCAGGACCGGTTCAGATCTCACCCGCCACTGATGCGAGCCGTGGCTGGGAATCGAACTCAGGTCCCGTCAGGTTCGGAGCACAGCACAGTGCTGACCAGGAATGCCACTGTTCCACCCTTATCCCTGGGTAGAAGCGACGTGCCCATCTGTACTCTCGTATCCCAAGTGGTTATTTAACGATGGCCATTACTCTACCAGAAAAAAATGGCACAATACGTAAAAAATTTTATTGCACCTTTACATTTTTACAAGATCGGTTGAGTCCGGGAAAAAATTACCAATAAAGATTCCTCTAACATGCACATGGATACTGTTGATGGCAGTTACCAAGAACCAAAGGAAACGAGTGGATTTTATATTGCTCTGTGCTTTTCAGAGAGGGGGGATACATTTTGCCCCCTTAAAGTAAATCCAGGGCTTGAGCTGAGATTAAATGAACGCGCGTGCATATACTAGTCCTCTTGGGAACGGTAATGCGATGGATGTTCTGCGCTTAACGCTAACATGTAACATACGTGCTCATGTATTTATGTGAGAAAAGTGTGCATACACACTTTAATTGCTCTATATATCAATACTTCCACCCACAACTTCACCACACCCATTCTATTTCTACGTCAACACTCTTGACATATGGGTTCAGAAACGTGGTCATTAAACAAATTATAGGACAGAAACTGATAAGTGTGCTAGGAAGCATAGAGGCATGCTTGGAATTTCATACGGATAAGAGAACCAATGCAGGTTCAAGGCATGATTCTAAAATATAAAGGGAAGTACGTGGGCTTCGTTGGGCAGGATGCATTGCTATGAAGGGTTGATAGCCTACGGAGTAGCAGCCAAAGTAATTCAACGGGTCCCAAAGAACGTCAGCGGAGGAGATGGAGCAATGAATTTAATTTGTGTGCAGGATGCTGGGTGGAATATTACAGAGCAGGATTGCGAGATATGGCAGTGCCTTGGGGAGGCCTTCATCCAGAAGGGGATTGACCACTGGTGCAGAAGATTATGATGAATACATTCACGTCCCTCGGTTCAAATAAGACCAGCATTTGTGTGGTGTTGATTTTCACTCTTTTCATTTTAATTTGTTTTGGCTCAGAGGTTCGAGTGCTGAGATGGCGCAGCTGAAGGTCCTCGGTTTGAATACAAGCAGCTGCCTGTGAATACACCGGGTCCTCAAGTGCAGTGAGTTGATTGGTCTCGGCCGAATTATCAATCAAGAACTGCACAACAAAATAATTCCATTAAATTTAATTGTGCAAGTAGAGCTGTATAAATTCCAGCTCTGAGAAATCAAACACATTGGATTGACCCTCTTGTGACGAAACGTTGCTCTCGTATGCCGAGTGAGTGGGGAAGTGCTGCCCCACACATTGCGGACTCGAGGTCACGTGACAGAAAATCTCAGAGGTAGCTCTGTGATATCTGCTTGCGTGGGCCGTTATTTAACACGAATGAATGCACTGCTCTGGATTGTTCTTCTCATGACCTGATGCCTGACAGCACAGTCAGAAAACAATTTGCTGTTGGTTGATCTGTGTTAACATTACGCACGTCTTAATGCTGCACAGTGGATGGGAGGTTATTTTCCAGAGATAAACAGAAACAAACAATATATTATTGGTTATTTCGGTCAAGTCACGTAGAAGGGAAATAATACAATAATAAAATTAAACAATACAATTCTCACGACGGTTTGATTGCAACACAAGCAATCATCATCAGGTGTGAAAACCACAGCAAGACTTTTTTTAAAGTGGCAGGCAGGTCCGTTCTCCTGTGTGGATGTGAAAGCTGGACAATTACACATAAAATAAAAAGCAAACTAGAAGCAACAGAAAATGTGGCTTTTAGCAAAGCATGTAAAAATGTTTTTACACGGACTGACAAGGTGAGTGACAAATGTATGATGGATAGCAGATTCAAAAATACGTTGTATAAGAACAATTAGAGAAAGGCAAGTAAGAATGTATTGGACATGTAATGAGAAAAGAAGAGACTGATAATTACGTTTCCACTGGGAAAATTAAAGGTACGAAGTGCCGGGAAACAACAAATGAAGTTATGAAAACAACTTGAACAACTGGATGCAACTGGGATAGTCTAATGCAAAGTTCTTCAGTAAATGTCATGGACAGAGCTAAACGGAAGAAGAATGCTATATAAACCCAAATGTATGACAGTCAATATTAATCGAGCTAATACTAATCTGTTCATCGAATCTGTCTATGTATATATTTTTACAGTTGAGGACCCATTGAGACCTCAACTCTCCCGGTGACAAAAACGCAACAATTAAGTTTATACGTAAAAAAACAGAGGTACGACAGCTAGAAGAGACAATCTTCTACATAGATAAAGACTGAGAAAGAATGCAACTAGGCACAAGTCATACAAACATAAAAGTGAATAAAGTGCATCCCCAGCTGTCGTTATATTAAAACACAATAATCAAATAAATACGAGCATAATGAAGATGAACAATGTTTCTGAATTCCAAAACGTTAATAATTTAAAAAAGGCTCTCTCTTTGCACCCACACAAACACGCGCACACACCCATCTGCACAATTTTATTTCCATATATTTAAAATTTCCCCCCACTCCCCCCCGACCCTAACTAAACCGAGTGCCCTCCGCCGTTACGGACCAATGCTCATCATTCAAGAAAAGCCACAGAAATGCACAACGCTTAGGCGTATATTTATTCATCTCAATGGAGCTGATGAGTCACTTTTTTCGTGCAAGGCTTTGCAATTCTGGACCAAATTGGCTCAGAAGACAACCCACACCTTCTTCTTGGTTCTTTCCGTAAAGTCACGTAGAAAGGAAATAATAATAAAGTAATAAAAATAAAACATAATAAAATAATTCTCACGACG
>CM025656.2:3979820-3992607 GCA_014621495.2 Entosphenus tridentatus
CGTCACAAATGTCTGACCCCCCCCTAGGTGCGTGACGTCATTTATGGACGGCCCCAAATGCGCGTTTAGAGTGTTTGCCTGCGAGAAATGTCCACGTGATAGACCGCTTCGTTGAGCTATCATACGTGGCCAAGACGTTTCCGAAACAAAGTGATACAGCTCAGCGGGCCTTATATGTATATAGGCCTGTGATAAATAGGCCAACCGGCAGGGCTGCCTAAAGAGAGAACGATTGGCATGGACACAACGGGGACATGTCGCAGAGAACGCAGCCACTGGACCAAGTCCTTGGCTGCTTTTGGGAGGCCCCAATTAGTCAAAACATCCTGCCCTGACCAGAAGCCCTTCATGTCTGAACGCCACCATGATCATTCCATAGCAATGCCACTGATTAGCCTAATTAATTACTGGCTGAAGGTACCGTTGGATGGAAGGGTTATAGCCTAGCGTTGGCGTGATTTTACAAGCGGGACAATTTGAGCTAACCATGTAGATGGAGGGCCCCCTTTTATCCGTCCACAGCTGGATGAGGTCCTTATACATGTCGTGTTGGTCACGTGGGTGAGTTATCTGACCAGACGTCGCATACCCCTCCCAACCCCCACAAATATTTACGTGGAAATTCCACTACCAGCCAAGGGTTACAGAGAGGGGCTCACACGGCCCCGCAACCATTTGAGCGGGGAAACCCCACTCTGACATTTTGTCGAAATGTGGGCACGTATATAATTAAATATACACATTGCGATAGATTGAGGACTTGATTCACTGGTAGAAAAGTATCCGATCTGAAATAATTCATACGCCAAAAGTCAAGCCCATCACTTGAGAATAAAGGGCTATTCTATTTTTTGCACAAGGGAAAGCCAGTGTGGAATATCATCCCGCAGTTTCACTCAACCACCCACTCAATCAATAGCTCACTAGCCACGTCGTCTCTTAACTCAACCGCCTACTCAATCATTCACTCACTCATTTAAACACGACCCACACAACCATCCATTCATCCATCTACTCACTCATTGACTTACTTAACTGCCTGATCACAATCTCACAGGCTTACTAGGTCAACTACGCGTGTATGTAGACCTTCTTTCGCACCATACGTAGCCAACCTACCTTCCCACCCATCGGTCCAATCACCAATCCATCCACGCACCTACTTAACCACCCACTCATCCACTCACTCATACATTCACTCACCTAACACGTCTACAACACACCCACCAACTCAACCATTCACCCAATCACTCACCCCATCACTCACCCACACACCAAAACAATCATCCACCCACCCACTCAATAAATCACTCACTCACCCACCGGTTAACTGCCTCACCCACCCACCTACCCAGCGCCCCATCTCCCCGCCCCCACGGACGAGAGCTCCGTGGACCACGGGGTCACCGCCGGCTCAATACGCTCACAGCGCCAGTGCCCAGATGCGCGCGGCTATCCCGTTTGGCAGTCAATGTCGTCGCCGCTGGATGGGCCAGCAACAACGCGTCTTTGTTCAAGATTTAAGAAAGTACGTAAATTCATTAAATAACGGAAGACTGCAGTTACATGTAAGTGTGCGCCAATTTATGGACGTACAGACAATGCTGGACAGTCCATGGGCAGATTAACGGCGCTAAATCCGCACCTTTTAAACCCGCGCTCGTTGATTTATTCGCTGTGCCTCACTTGTCGAGAGTCAGTGACCCAGTGCCCCCACGTGAACGCAAAGAAATGTCAGCCATTAAACACGTCAAAAAGGTCAACTTTCCTATGGTCCCTGCCATAGGAACGTAGAATTTCCACCGCTGGCTCAGCGCTCATTTGTGCCAGAAATCACTCTGACTATAGCGGATCGCGAAACAATGAAAACTAAATTGCACATTTTACATATTTACCTCTATTTTACTACGTATAGGAAAACCATGTTCCATCGCTTCAACAACATGTGTTTTGCATTATCCGTGACTCTTTTAAAATCTGGACAATCCCTCCCCCACCATTACCCTCAGATAATCAAGAGTACATATACACAGAGAAGACACAAATATCCATAAATACAAAATTGACAGCGTTGTAGCTTAGACCTCAACCACGTTTTTTTTTTTTAATTTGGCTTCAATGTCAACGGTCGGTACACGAATGTGCGTAAAAATCACAGCAATTACACAACACGACATGGTGTGCGCACGCGCCCGGGGAAAACATTTCACCGGGGGGGTGAACGAGCGTCAGCCGTCTGCTGCTGTTACCGTGGAGGCGAGGCAGAGGTGGAGAAAGCCCAATTCGTTAATGATGATGATCAAGCCCAATTCGTTAATGATGATGATGAAGCCCAATTCGATAATGATGATCAAACCCAATTCCTTAATAATGATGATCAAACCCAATTCGTTAATGATGATGATCAAGCCCAATTCGTTAATGATAATGATCAAGCCCAATTCGTTAATTATGATGATCAAACCCAATTCGTTAATGATGATGATCAAACCCAATTCGTTAATGATGATGATCAAACCCAATTCGTTAATGATGATGATCAAGCCCAATTCGTTAATGGTGATGATCAAACCCAATTCGTTAATGATGATGATCAAACCCAATTCTTAATGATGATGATCAAACCCAATTCGTTAATGATGATGATCAAACCCAATTCGTTAATGATGATGATCAAGCCCAATTCGTTAATGATGATGATCAAACCCAATTCGTTAATGTTGATGATCGAGCCCAATTCGTTAATGATGATGATCAAGCCCAATTCGTTAATGGTGATGATCAAACCCAATTCGTTAATGTTGATAATCGAGCCCAATTCGTTAATGATGATGATCAAGCCCAATTCGTTAATGGTGATGATCAAACCCAATTCGTTAATGACGACGATCAAGCCCAATTCGTTAATGATGATGATCAAGCCCAATTCTTAATGATGATGATCAAACCCAATTCGTTAATGATGATGATCAAACCCAATTCGTTAATGATGATGATCAAGCCCAATTCGTTAATTATGATCAAGCCCAATTCGTTAATGATGATCAAGCCCAATTCGTTAATGATGATGATCAAGCCCAATTCGTTAATGATGATGATCAAGCCCAATTCGTTAATGATGATGATCAAACCCAATTCGTTAATGATTATCGCACGCTGCTTTTCAGCCCCCGTGGAAGTTTTTCGCGGTTGTGTTGTACGCGGCTCTCCGACGCGCGTTCGTGTTGCACCGCGTGTGGTTCGGAACGGTGTCCGACGTTTCGTTCCACGTGCTGCTGCTGCTGGGAGCTTCTTCAAGAATTGAACTGATTGGAAAGGGACACCCCCTCTTGCTGAACAGAGCTGAACTGAAGAAGCGCCCTGCACATGTAAGCGAAACGTTGGACATCGTGCTGAACAACACATAGCGGTGCATCCGATAACACAGTTTTTTTTTACTTTCATCGTCTTCTTGCCCTCCCCCGTCCCCACACAATTTATTCCAATCATGCTACCAGTGTCAAATCACAAGACAAAGGATCGACTTGGAATCTCACAGAACAGTGTGCGACAGAGAATTGCCACAGAAGAAGAAATTTGACAGGACACCTGAAAATGCTTCCATCACCCATTGCACGGTTGGGCAGGCACACTTTCCCAGAACTCTCTCCTCTGGGATCTGTCATGTGTATGTATGCACGCAGAACTTATTTCACACCGTACGTAGCCAACTGTACTCATCGGAGATGTGGTGGGAAGGGCAAGAAACTAAACACAAAAAGCAGCACGTGACGGTACACCATCATATTTTATTGAAGAGCTTGGATTTATCTAGATAAAGTTTAAAAACACTGAATTTTTGTGTGCGTGCAAACATTGGTTACTGGGCCAAGACCACGAATCCGCCACATTTGTAAAAACGCGGTTTAATCACAGCAGGATTTTAACCCGGATCCAACCCGTGACCTCAGTGGTGCTGGCTCTGCGCTCTTGACCTCCGAGCGACCCGACACTTTAAAATGAAAAAATTAAGATCGCAAAACGAGAAAAATAAAGATCGCAAAACAGCAACGGAGTCCACGCTCGCAGAGGAAAGCAAGGTGATTATCCTTGCACACAACCACACAACCATGATACATGGCTTTGGCTTTCTATAAAATGTTGGGTTTTTTGGCGATGCACATATGCGGTGAAGCGTAAAGACAGCTGGATTAATGTTTTTTTGTGGTTGCCATGCAAACCGTTAACAACTTATCGGTGGGGCTTCAAACATGAGTCTTTGGTCATATTACCAAAGACCCATGTCATATGACCAAAGGCCCATTTGCTCCACCCTCCACACTGCCACCCCCTCCCCGTGTGAGTCGCTGCTCTTATTCGAGTCCAGCGGGTCCTCTTAAACGGATCATGTTTTCTCCATAATCAAATGGAAGCACACACTGAAACAAACGAGTGTGTTTTTTTTTGTCCGTCTCCAAATTTTTTATTCCACTCGCGCTGTCGGCGCCACACCGCGCGGACGTTTGGAACCGTCGCGAAGCGCTGCGTCACCGCGCGTTCAGGAGGACCAACGCCTCCGCCCTGGGTAGGGAGGTATTGCAGAACCACTTCTGTTTTTTTTTCCCCATTTATTTTACCAGGTAAGGCACACTGAGCTATCAAGCTTTTTTTTTCAGAAGCGACCTGCCCATCACATATGATAGCTCAACGAAGTGGCTTATCATGTGGAAATGTAAAGCAGCAAAAATACTTTAAACACATGATGTTGATTCTAAATGTGGGGGGGAAAACTGAAGGACCCGGAGAAAAATCCACGCGACTGCGGGGAGAAGATGCATACCACAAATATACAGCAGCAGGCGTCAGGGTCGAAATCGAACCCACGACCTCCTGTATACTAGGCGAGGTAGTTAACATCTTGCCACTATTCGACTGATCTCTTATCCACATTCGTGGCACTAAACTGGTTCACATATTGTCCTCCAGTGGAGACATTTTATCGCGTGGCAGCGATACCAATATTTTTTTTATCCTTGGAGCTGGAATTCCTCCAATGTAAGGGAAAGTCCAATTGTAATGTGATGATATTTTTATGCAGTCATTATTGATTGAGCTGGGACCATGAATTCTCCAAAGTCTTGATGATAACACGACATAATCGTGGCTGGTGGCTGAAATCCAGATCTGTAATTGAGTTTTAATTGTTCAAATGCTTTTTTTACATTGACATATGTGTATTCATAGTACAAGAAAACTGTGTATGATGTTGTCCTTATCAGTGAATTCACGAACCGAACTTTGTGTGCTTAATCAATGAAATTAAGTTAAATCTCTTTAATATTTAACGTGAAATTTTGTGTAAATAATAGCACTTGCTCGACGTCTTACGAGGTAAGTGTTTTGAACGCCATCTGCGTCTCTGCTGATTATCGATGAGATCATTTTTACGCCTTTCGCAGTAAATTTGCTGTATAGGTTTACTTAATTTCTCCCTTGGCAATCATGAAAATTATAATGTTTACCATACCCCACGCAGCTATGTGGCAAATTCAGTTGTGCCAGAAATCACATTTGCACCCTGCCAACAACGATGCACTAAATCGACCATTAAAAACATTGAAATGTGGACGAAGCCTTTGAGCCCAAGTGAGAAAAAAAAGTGAAGCTGTAAATAATACCAATAACAAATGTTCATATTTCGTTGCGAGCCGCAGAAAACTCAACCAAACCGTGGGAAGGGTAACATCACGTATAACGTTGCAACGACAGGAAACTGCCACACGATGTTAAAGCGTGCCTCACGCACGTTCATGGCGGTGTCATTGGGTCAGTGACACACAGTGGGGGGAGGGTGGGTGGTGGGGGCGGCCAATCTCACCACTCGGGACCATACGGGAAAAACAACGTATGGCTTCCTCAGAAATCCCAAGGCAGCAATAACGAGGCCTGTCGCACGCACGCAACTCTGGTCAAATAAATCACCGCTTCTCCTGCAAGCGCTATAATGTAAATACATATTGTCCCAAAGTGTGTGTGTGTATCTACCCTATTAATCCAGTGTGCAGGGCGGGTTTGCAGAAAGGTGATGACTCGGCAAGATATTCTTGGGTATATAAATAAGCACAGTACATCGCGTTTCAACGACCATTCAAAGTTTGGAAAAAGAAAAATATGCAGCCCTGCAATTGCTCGCTAGGCCCACTGCTGGCGGAAGGACCTCAACTATTTGATCTAAGAAGGTATTTTGGCCTACTCTTGCACACCAGTCAGATCGTCTTGGAAGAGGCGAAAATACCCGCACTCGACCCCACCACACGTGACCAGCTGATTGACTTAACTGTGGTTGTACCCATGAATACTGCTGGAGGGATAGAGGTTTGGGGAAGGTGGGGGAGGGGGTGCTGGTGTGATTTAAAGACACTTGCACCATTGTTTACGCTTGCCGTGCTGGGAGATCGAAAGCGGCGACATCCGGTCTGAATGCCCGGTGGGATGACAATTACACCGCGGCAGCATTTACAAAAAAATATAATCAACATCAAAAATGACTGCGACCCTTCAGCATTAACTGTAACAATTGGATCAAGTACAAGAGTCCCCCCCCCCCCCATTTTCCATCACCACATACAGCGCGCCAACCTTTACCAGTGTACGAGAAACCCACCGCCCCCCCCCCTTCCGTTAACCCCCCTCCCACCACCACAACAAAGGGCATTCATTACATTGAGTGACAGCCAAAAGTGCATAATTCTTTCCAACAGACAGATACGACGCCTGTTGCCGAGCGGAGCTATTAAGATCGGAGAGCCCGCGGGGAGGGCCGGTGACGTGCGTGTTACGACGGGAGGCCTTCGAGGCCACCAGGCAATGGCTGTTGAGGCCAAAGCAGAGGCGAAGGCATTGATAATTGGTTCTTCAGATGATCACTTAATTCTTCTCGAGGAGATGCCGACAAGGGCTTGTGCCCTTCACGACCCTCCTCATTCTTGAGCGCGTGGAGCTTCAACTTGAATAGGGGACGTAGCATCACAATTGATTGTACATGTGTACAAGGACAAAGTATGAATTGTTAGTCCAAGTGCTGTTAGAGAGACGCTATTGAGGCTTGCACGGAACTTGCAGGCGTACTGGGGGGCATCACCATGCCCATCTCTGACTGCCTTTGTCTTCCCCATTGCTGATGGATGTCACCCATACCAGACCACTGTAAAGATCGGGCTGAACATATTTTTTTTGTATTCGGGGAAATTAAAGAACAGTTGTAGGCTTATTCATGTTGTAACCTAGAAATGCTTCACAATGGCCCGTATAAAGAGATGTATTTAATAAAATAAATATATTTGCTAACAGGGCACTGTTGTGTAATAGGGAGTGCTGTGAAAAATAACATCTGCCAAACCGGCAGTGAAGTCTGACTGCTGATGAGACCGGGACGATATAAACCAGTGCAGATTTTGCCAATAATATGTTCTCGGCATTGTAGGAGGCACCGCGAACTTTTGCTTTAAAATACAAGGGAGGTGCGGTGTGGGAAGGGGGGGGTTGAGGTGCGTCTTATAATCCAGAGAATATGGCAGAGACAATGGAGACTGCTGAATAGATTTATTGAATGAGTGAGCACAGCCGATATCTCCAAAACATACAACAAATCTGCGGTGGCCGCAAACGATTAAACAATTAGAGATGTTTTGTTCGTGAATGCTTTAATTGTAATGGGTTGCATTTAATGGGTGCTCGTTTGAAAGAAAGAGGTCAAGACGTGCGCATTTATAAATTGGCGAGTTTCACCGATGGCGGCGGTCAGGAAGGCAACAACATAAAAAAATGTCCTCGTAAATTTTCAAGAAGAAAAAAATCCCATAAATTTCTAAGTCCCATTCTCCACGTGAACACCCCTTTTTTTATAATAGCACGAGTAAAAGCTTGCAAGTTTTTTTTTTCACCTAAACATACACACACGCAGCGCTGGTACGAGTCCACCGGTGGGACCTAAGCATAAATGTTTTGTGGGTACATCACATGACATCCGCTCTATGATGGGCACGCCGCATAACTGAACTCCATCGCGGTTGTGTGAAACAGCGACGTTAGCGTCGACAGCAAGTGAGATCTGAACCGCATTGGGGCGCGCCCCCCACATCCACTGACCCGCACTGACTCGTGTGGTGAGAAGCGTGGTCAAACAAAAGCTCCACATGGCCGACGGAGCATGCGAAGGCTTTCATTCGGTATTGAAGAAATGATTTGATGTTACTTCATGCACTGTAAAGAAGGGTCATTGCCCGAAACGTCAGATGTTTCTCCCAAATTCCCCCCCCACCCCCAATTTTTTAAGGCCACAATGTTATTGACAATTGTGTAGAGTAAATTTTTTTTTACAACCATAGTAATCGCTTGAAATACACACACACACAAAGACTGACAGCGATTAAAATGCATGTAATAATCATGATAATTATGAGCTTTGGTAGATATTTTTTGAAGCATACGAGTTCGATTTGGTTTATCCCTATTTTTTTTAATCATTAATTCGGGTCGCTTGAAGTCTTTGGGGCCCTTAGATTTTGCCTAGTTGGCTTATACATAATGCTCCCACCGCACACGCCCTCAAAAAGCATGCACAACAGTTAATACTCTGCCCGCGGTACTGTCAGAACATGGGAAAGCATTCCGAGGTTATTTTAAGTCAACATTGGGGTTAAAATTAAATTTTAGAAAGCCAAGCTTTTCGCGCTGATTATGAAAGCCTTGTGCCTGGGGTTTGCACGTGTCTTATGATCACTTGTTACACAACATGAAGCAATTCTCTCGTGCTCAAGCCAACGTCTGAAAACCCGAGTCGCCTCAACGGCAAACACAAAAATGTGCCGCTTCTTTTTTTAAAGAGCCATCTGAGAAAATGTATTGCAGTACGTGAACCCCGTGCACACGCGCCTAAAGCCGCCATTCGCTACTAAGTGACGGTGACGTCATCACGGCACCGGTGCCCGGCCAGGTGCACTTGTATGCAAAGACAAAAAAACAAAGATCCCCCCGTATAGCCTGAACAGACTGTTGGGGCAAGTGCTGTTAGCGAGCACCTATGAAGGCGGCACGGCACACGAGGGGGTGGTTGGCCAGCACCACGCCCGGCCGCCTTTGTCTCCCGAGTGGCGATGTTTACACAGCGCAGCGGTTGCTCTTTTGATGCTGAGTCGACCTAAGGGAGGCTCACTACCGGTCCAGATAATCGTCACCGGTGTAGGCCGTGAGCAGGAATCGAACTCGGGTCGCCGGCTTTGTAGCGAAGCGCGCTAACCGCCACTCGACCGTTCACACACACACACTTTCCCAAGCATGCCCACGCGCATTTGAGGACACTCAAAATACACACGCAGAGCTTGGCACGTGTACAGAGCAAATAGCAAAGCTTTCCGCAACAGTTCACTCGTAGTTGCCTCCTGCCTGCACCCGATAGTTCGAGTTTATTTATGTCTGTTTCAATTCCACTTGGCGACCGCGTTCGAAGCCTACCCACACACACACAGACGCGTTGCGTTTGTCCCGGGCTAGCATTGTGTGCAGGCAGAACAATTTGCTGCAGATTTTTTTGCAGCAGCAGCATCATTAGTTACCCAGCCAGGTGTCTCGACAAGCGGCTCGCATTCTGGTTGCAGGGGGGGGGGGTGTTGACTCAGCCCATCATCCGTGTGGCGGTTGCATAAAATCAGTACCACTTTTGTGGAGAAGAAAAGTGGTCATCCTCTAGATCAGTGGTTCTTAAACCCTTTAACTGCAGCCTTGCACCCGTTTGGGTCTCAATCGTTAAAAAATTGGAATGGTAATACATGTATAATGTTAATAAATACATAGGGTTTGATGAAACAAAGTAGTTGTACGTATGTGCCCGTGCTTAATTTATGTTTCGATTATTTACCTTCTAAAAAAAAATTGGCCATGTCTCGTACCCCAGGCAGGGCATCACGCACTCCCAAGGGATGCGTACACCTCCAGGTTAAGAGCCACTGCTTTAGATGGATTCGTCCCTGCCATAGGAATGAGGAATTTCCACCACTGTCCCTGGGCTATAAACGGGGATGAGCACCACCTCAATTGTTCATCTCAGCGGGGGATCACTTTTACTTGATGTTGCCAAAACCAGATTGAAAATTGTCAAAATTGTTATTTGATTGACTCTGGCATAACGAAAAACTGACGTTATACCTACACGATCTTACCCAAAAAGAAACTATTCACGAATCACGTTCAGCTCGATTAAAATCCAACAAACAACCGTTGCGGGGCCTTTGTGGATATTTCCCAGGCGCGAATTAAAGAGGCCTCTTGAAGTCAATTGAGAAGTGGTTCTGTGATATCTGCTTCCGCAGACCATGTGTTAACACAGGGGGTATTTGCACTGCTCCAAAACGAAACTTCCCTCATCCCGTGACACGACACCGATAGCACAAATGGAATGCAACTTAGAAAAAAAGAGATATATATATAAATCTATCAAGATGAGCACGCTATTCCCTGAACAGGCAAGTTTCAGCCGTACAAGCAACACCGTTCACCACCAAATACATCACCATCATAACACTCTCTAGCCATCGGAAAAAGTTGCAGCTCTCGATAAATGACGAAGAACTTCATCTTCTTGGTTCTTTCGGTAAAGTCACGTAGAATGGAAATAATAAAGTAATAAAAATAAAAAATGTTGTATTTTTATTATTTTATTATTTCCAAAACATGATAAAATATGTTTTATTTTTATTCTTTTATTATTTTCATTCTACGTGACTTTACCCAAAGAACCAAGAAGATGAATCCCTGCAGTCACGAAAGCTTTAAATCGAGACGAAGAACTTGCTGATAAATGAAAGGATGAGTGGCTCTCAGTTCTGTCGGCAGATGTTCGAGGATGGAAACTGCTTGGGGGAGGCAGGGGGGGAAGGGGTGGAGGGGGGGGGGATCCCCCCCCCCCATTACCCCTATCTAAACCTCCACGCGGTCTCAGGAACAAATATATTTTGCACGCATTATCGCCCGCGCGCACGCAAAACGCGCAAATGTCACACTCGACCCGAGATGCCTCGCTGACTCTCGATGCCAAACATATGTTTTTATTGCAGTGTGTGCAGTGGGGGTCCCACCACCCCCCTCCGGTGTGCATGTGGTTGTGCTAATGACAATAGCAGCGGAGACGCAGCGTTTGGGGGAGGCGGAGGGGAAATGTCAAACTGCAAGGAGGAGGAGGCACATTGAAAACGTTCCTCTGAAAAGTTGGAGTCATGGGCACACGCACGCACGGACGCACACGCACGCACGGACAAATGCTTTTTATAAACACGCATTTACACACACACGAACCCCACCCACCCACTCACACACCCACACACAGCATCATTACATATGGCAAAAAGTCTCAACGGCTCCAAGTTCAAATAAACGCCGGGTGTTCTTGATATCCGACGCGGAAATTCTACATTCCTATGGCGGGGGGGGGGGGGATCACTCGCCACTCGCTCCCATGGGTTCAACCGCTTGAGTCTTTCGACACACAGAAGTGGTTATCATGTTATCGACCCCTGGGGATGATGAACCGATGCACGGTGCAATTTATGAAGAGCTGTGGGAACCTTCTGAACGTCGATTGCTTTTTAACAAGTGAAACCTTTGCGATGTTGTTCTAAGCCAACAGTTTATCTAAGGTTAAACATGCCAATGTTGTTCATTTATTTTCTGTTATTCCCTTTGCAATACAATGCGGGTGTGGCGGAAAGCGGCTGCGATCCATGGCTTTCAGTCGCATGGGTCGGTGGATCGTGCAGAGATTTTCTAAAACTCGCAAACGAACTTGACGGCAAAGGTGGCCAGGAGAGGGCGGTACGGCAGAGCAATTCCAAGAGCTCGACTGAGGACCACGTTCGCGTTGTCTCTTCGTAGGAGTGGGCATTTTTGGTTTCCTATCACATGAAGCCAAACACTCGGCAACGATTATTGCGGGTTACTCATTCGTGACATTGGCCAACTATCACAAATCAGGACCCTTCTTAAAGAAAGAGTTCATGAGACTAAGCGAGGCTCAGCTGAGTAAACAAACGGTATTATTATTAGTACAAATGCAGATCAAAATGTTACATTACACCTACACAATCTAACCCAAAATGAAATAATTATGAATCGTGGTATTTTTTTATTAAATGGGGGGAAATAAAACCTAACAGCACATTGCAATGTCAACTCTGGAAAAACATGATTTTTTTTATCGACTATGAAACCAATACGTCCGCATAAACAGGAAGGCATTCTCGAGTTAAAAGTGGACTAATGGAGATTTAAAAAACACTTGTGAATACACGACCAGCGGGGTAATGATGATGGTCATCATGATGATGATGGATCCGCCATCCCACTTCACATTTACTTTTCATTCAGCGAGTGCGTAAGCGCCGCGCCATCGGTCCGCGTCCTTGGTGGCCACGTGTGGCTCTCCGCTGAACTTTATCGGTGGCCAGTCAGCAGCAACAACATGCGCCACTGTTTGTACGAGACCGCAGCTGCAGCGTGGGTTGTCATGAAGACCCCAGAGGGTGGATCATGGCTGCATAGAGAGACATCACCCTCTTCTTGGTTCTTTCGGTAAAGTCACGTAGAAGGGAAGTAATAAAATAATAAAAATAATAAAACATAATAAAATAATTCTCACGACGTTTCGGCCACAACGCAAGCAGCCGTCTTCAGGTGAAACCAGGTCTGTCGAGGCGACAGCGTCTGAATTATCACGACGTTTCGGCCACAACGCAAGCAGCCGTCTTCAGGTGAAACC
>CM025656.2:3993007-4005073 GCA_014621495.2 Entosphenus tridentatus
AAACAGCCTCGACAGACCTGGTTTCACCTGAAGACGGCTGCTTGCGTTGTGGCCGAAACGTCGTGAGAATTATTTTATTATGTTTTATTATTTTTATTATTTTATTACTTCCCTTCTACGTGACTTTACCGAAAGAACCAAGAAGATGAATTCCTGCAGTCACGAAAGCTTTAAATCGAGACATCACCCTGTCGACAACCTGTTCGGCAAGGCCCACACTATAATATAACAATAGGTTTTACCATTCATTGTAATAAAACAGGTGTCAAGATGATAAAACACCCAATAGAATCCGTATTCAATGAATCCTGTCTGCGTTAACCACACGTACTTGTAGTGAACATGCACACAAAAAAACATGCTCTGATAATATATGCCTTGTCTTTGAAACTGATTGGTACACACCGGAAACAGCTTTGAAGGCCCACACTGACTGCGTCGCAGGTGAAGCGAGGTGGATAGACCTGTAGGGTCCTCGATAAGGAACTGTTGTTGGTGCTGATTTTGGCCCTCCATTCCTGCCGCCAGCCGCTCTCTGCCAGGCAGTCGTGGCTCGGCTGTTTGGACTGCAGTTGGTGTTCGTGATGGCTTCACATAAACAGCAGCGGCGGCGGCGGTGTTTAATCTGCACCGACTTCTAAGAGACACTTAAAAGGCCCCCACCATCCTCGGCTGGCTCTCCAGCTCCATCGACGTTGCGTCTCAAAGTTGCGGTCATTTATAATATGGGAACTTTCTTGCCATTATTAAAATATAACAATAGGTTTTTACCCTTTCTGGCAATAAAACAGGTGTCAAGGTGTTAAAATACCAAACAGAATCCTTATTCAATTAATACTGTCTGCATTAACCACACGTACATGTGGTGAACATGCAAACAAAAAGCATGCTCTGATATTATATGCATTGTCTTTGAAACTGGTTAATGTAGACAGGAATCCTTGAATAGGTAAAACCTATTGTTGTACGGTCATTGATGTCCGTAAAATATTGTGCGTATTACAAATGGCATTAGGATAAAAAAAAAAACATCTTTAAATACATGAAGATTCGCATGACGACGGATGTTTGAAAAATATTGAAATCTAGACGTCAACCGATGGCCTCCACCATGCAGTTACAACCAACCACTCGTATGAAGGTTTTTTGTCTGAGTTCCAGGTGTTAGATCGTGCCACAATCTCAAAAAGAAACAAACTTGTAGTTATTGGGAGGGAATTCTTTCAATACCTGCTAATGTATGGCTTTCCATCGTACAAGATTTGCGAGCACTACTAATGGTGCACACGTGGTCAACATCTTTCGATAAATCAATGGTTAGCGTGGTACGGTTTTTCAATTAAAGAATTTCCCCTCCCCACCCCGGAACAGAATATTTTGCAATTTATTTAGAATTTGTCCATGGAGCATTTTGCGCCAGCTGCACACATTTAACACACACACACACGTGCAGCATTAGAGCCTGTTTACGGCATATTTTAATTCGCAATGGAAGACCAAATTATTATTATTCTAATAATTTTTGTAACGGTGCCAAACATCCAAATTAAATCTAGGGCTGGGGAGCCTCACTTGAACGTCAGAGTGAGGGCTGAACTTGAACCTTTGCCTTATCCAGGTGCTAAGCACTCACCAATACCAATGGCCTTAATTCTCCTCCAGGAAAGCCTCACGGAATCTCTGGGCCGTTTTTTTCTTTTCTTGCAATTGTAATGTTTGGCTAACGTCAATATTGAGAGTTTGGCTTTGTGGGATGAAACCAGAGAACCAGGAGAAATCCATTATACATATGAGGTGGTGACATTCGGCACTGCCATCTCCTGGCCACCTCTCACAGGCCTCTATGCCTGTGAGACCTGGCAAGCCATTTTGGTGACCCATCCAACTATGAGGCGGGCTCAAAGCCTGCTTAATTTTGGAGATCCAGCGAGATCAGGCACATTCATGGCAATCTGGTCATCTGCCAATTGCATTGTGGAAGTTAAGTGTTCAAAATTGCAAACACATTATAATAATATCTTCATTGTGCATGTACACACACGCTAGTTAGATATGTACACAGTGTTCTGCTATGATCACTGGGAGACCATACTGTAAGTGGCAGCGCATGCACTCCGCTGGTCTATTCCCATGTTAATTATTGAAGTGCTTGAACATTTATGAATTAATTGGCCATATGGGAGATAATTTACAGCAAGCAATGATGATGGTCTTAACTAGGTCTCCACATACCCCCTTTATGAAATATGAAACGCCGATGGCCGAGGATCACCCGAAATGCACCCTTATCATAATCATTAAAATATCACGGGCAAAGCAGGATTCACAGTAGTTCGTGGACGGATGACCACCAGGGCTTGCCCAATGTTTTAGGTGCGGCAATGCGAAGGGGCAATGAAATGGGCGTGCGTGTCACCACCTCGTACGTGCAGTGGCTTTTACTTTGGGTTCTCCGGATCGACACCTCCGCGAAGCCAAACGCCCCTTTTAATGATATTGGCCAAATATACCAATGACGCAGATTCTTCAACCCGTCCCCCCGCCAAAAAAAAAACCTCCGAGACTCTTCATCGATACCCTCCTGGGTCAACAATTGATATAATTGGCAGGAGCTGGAGCAGTACAGAGCAGCTTTTGATCAACAGAGTCAAGAACCCCTCCCCAGGCTTCACTCAGACCCAACGGTGATTACCCCCTTTAGATATTAGCCAATGGTAGCTTTAACTTTCCGGGAGTTGAACGTGACCACTTTTGAAATATCCAGCCCCGTTCTGGTCTGGCGTTGGCGGCGCACAACCCAGTTGTGTGCAGCGGAATTAAAGAGTTCCTCGGGATGGTGGTGGAAGGGGGTTGGGGGTGGGGGGGAGTTGGGGGGGGGGGCACTGCCACGGATGTGGCCTGGGAGTTACGCTACGTGGACTTGTGCCACACCCCTACGGTCGCGTTCAAAGTTATTGCGACTGAACTGCCTGATAACACGTGGCCTTCAAACTTTGACAAAATGACTATAATTGGGTAGAAAAAAAAAGAAACACGTGGCAACACCGCCCCCGACATGGCATAATACGGCACGCCCATCTGAGAAAAGGTAGTTTTTCCTGGTAAGCATCAATTAAATTACAATGTTCATCCTCTCAAGGTGGGGGGTGGGGGGGAGCATTGGCCCCATCACTTCACTATTGGATCGGCCACTGATTTAATTGCTCTGTGCTGTAAGAACGGTGTAAATACCAAAATGTTACTCATTGTTTATCATTATGCACGTATGCATCACACAACTGGCCAGGCTGCTCGGTGGTTAAAACAAAGGAATCGCGATGCGAACATTGCCGGTTAGAATTTGGGTCAGGGTCAACTCAACCGCTTACATTTTCCAAGATGGATAAAATCCGTACAATTCGAAGAACATATTAAACGGTTGCGGCTTTTGGCTTCGCCCATCGGAATTGAGATGTTGAATTTACAACACTGGTTTAGGGCACAACATTGTCAACTGAAGTCCTAGATGTGGATGATGGCGATCAGAAAACATGTAAAGAAAGGTCCTTAAAAGGATAAAGCCGCTGTGTAACGGCCGAGCGATCTGGCAAAACGAAAGGAAGAGATGGCGACTTGTGGTGACATCGCCATTGACATTGCCCTATTATCATCTTCTCAAAATTATCTTGAATTGAGTACATAAATAACAACAACTGCCATTCGCCACTAAGTGGTGGTAACGTACCCACGGCGCTTGTGCCAGCCTAAGTGCACTTTAAGGCCACGTGAAATGTCAAACGCCCGCTTGCAGGAGGTCACGGGACAGACCGGGGTGTCAAGGGTTCACTGTCTGAGATGACTGGCCGATCCACTACCGATGCTGCCTACTGTGCCAACTTGCTGTGTTCTAGCCGCCCGGACGCTCAGCTCATTGTTGAGAGCATCCCTCCTCTCCCCCCCGTTGTTGCTGGAGGGCGACTACCTCCAACTGCCCAGTAGCAGCGTCCTTCACGAGCATCCTCCACAGAGGCCGATCTTGACACCGCTGGTAGCGGTCATCGGCAAGTCCACTCAGCTCCACTTCCTCTTGTACCACATCATTCCATCTCTTCTCTAGCCCGTGCCACGCCCTTTTAGCCCCCTCTATCCGGCCGAACAAAAGCTGCTTAGGCATGTGGTGGCTGGGCATGCAGGCTACTTGACTCAGCCATCAACACACACGTGCAACTTGTGCATGCAAATTAAACGGCCAGCGGATGATGCGCTGGACAGCTGAGCAGCGTGGTGGGGGGGGGGGGGCAGGCGAGGACTGGAGTTTGAGTACTAGACCAGCCGCAAGAGAAGTAACATGTACGCGATTTCCCAAGCCAAGAATATTGTCCGGGAACATTTCTCCACGTGCGTACACACGCCGTGCTGGAGAATCACTTGTGCTGGCCCTGGGCGCGTCTGTCAGCGCGAGCCAAGGACACGCGTACAGGTGGGAGTTTTTGCTCGGCATGTTGGCTCATTGCCTTGCGTGCAATTGCAAGGAAGTTCCAAGAGGCTTAAGTCAATGTGGCTTTACTCATTCATTAAATGGACCCCTAAACTAACGGAGCTGTCGGTTACCTCTGAGCGTAATTGTCATTTAGTCCAGGCGAGTGAGGATTTATCGGGGCAACGTTTTTGTGTCATGGCAAGGAGGTCGAAGCAATTGACTTTGCTGAATTTTGGCATTTGGACACATATAATACCGAGCTTAGGAATGATGTAAAAATATATATTCCTGAGTATCGGCAATCCACCCTTTGGCAATGCGTTGCAGTCTTTACCACCTTTCCCCCCTACTTTTTTAATCATGTGACTCACTTGACTGCGAGCGTGTGAATAAACGATTTATGTATGCGATACAAATGATACGAAACTTGACCATGTTTTAAACAGGATACACACCACACGTTGAGAATTTTTAAGTTGCAACTGGCCCCGAGTTTTCCTGATTACATTAAGCTAAGCATACTTGAGCCTAGTTATGACCTGGATGGGTAACTCCTAGAGCTTACCTGGTGTTGTGGGCATTGGGCTGCGAGGTAGGGACTTGTGATGGGTTTTCTCCCACATGAAGCCAAACACACGTTCATGGAACTCAGTCAATAATTCCAACGCATAGAGCCTCCTTAAATTGCATTTTAAGACTAATCAATTAATAATTGCCCTTAATTTGTTTAGAAATGTTTTAATGCACTATTAAGGCACATTTGTTTAAGGTATTTGTGTGAAGGTGGGGAGTTCTGATTGTCCCTGGAAATATTAAAATATTCACCATGCCTCCATTCTGCATTGTCAAAATCCCAAAAGTTAAAAAAGGCTATGAGGGCGATAGGAACATGCGGTTGGGTTGCCAGAATTGCTCTTTGAGATTTATAGCGTGACTTAAATCAGGCGACAAGAAAATGATTTTTTTTTCCAAAGCACCAATCTGACTTTAAAAAAAAATCTGTAATAAAAGTAAAATATATTAAATATTTAATATATTTTACTTTTATTAAAATAAAATATATTAAATATTGAAAGTACATGGAAAAGTTATATAAATCTCATCGCCATTTAAAAAAGCCGTTACAATTTAGCAGCTATGACAATAATTATTTATTGATTTAATTTTCACTGGAGTTGGTGGTGCTGTGGTCAGTGCACGGTGCTGTGATCTCGGCAAACCTGAGTTTGAGTCCCGGTCAGTGAAAAATCAGTGACAAGTGACATCTGAACCGGTCCTGAAACTCTCCGCTTTAACAACCCGTATTGATCAGCATGGTGAAGTTGTCTTCCAACAGCAGATTGACGATTCGCTCTACATTATTATTATTATGAGGATCATGATTCATATTTTTCTTTGTGCATTAAGATTCACAAGTTCACCACATTTTTCCTTCTCGGCTGGAATAAATGTGAAAAGTGGGCACCTTGCCGTCCGTCACGACCAACCACGAACAGCAAAAAATACCAAACATTTCAAATCGAATTAAAGATATATATCGTAAACACCGTCAACAGCAGAAGAGATGCAATTACAGTGTTCAGAGAGTCGCTGCTGGACAGGATCAACATGGCAGTGTTCTTTTTTTCCCAACAGTGGGAAAGTTGCAGGCCGACAACAACAAATATCTTGATACACTCAAACCAACTTGGCCAGGGGTAAAACAAATAATATATCCGCTCAAGTATTTCATCAACGGCTATCGAAGGGGCATGTATCTGTCGAACTATCCGAGTCAATTCCCGCACCCTGTTCTTCCATCGACTCGCAGCCAAGCTCGCCGTGAGAAATCGCTCGCGGAAGTCCGTGAGCGGCCTCGACCATCCAACCCCGGCACGTGCGCGCCGCTTAGCTTCAAGACTCCGTCGCTCGGCAGCGTCGCTTTTCACCGAGCCGCGTGGCTTACATCGCCTTGTTGACGTCACAGCAGGTGCGCACCTGTGACCCGACACTGCCGCGATGCAACCCTGGCAGTTGCTCAGCTCTGCTCTGAATTAGGGGTCATCTTGGGGGTGGGTTTAGGGAGGGGGGGGGGGTGAGGTTTCGCCCAACAAACATTTAAAAATACTCAAATCGCGTTGGGGAGCCAAAGTTCGACGCGTTAACAGCGCAGTGACGTGCTGAGAGAAAAAACGCAAATATTTTTTGAGAAATCATTTTCCTTTCTGTAAGGCAAAGTGGGGAGGGGTGGCCCCATTCCAGAGGTCCCTGGCTGCACTTTCCAGCTAGATTTTTTTTTTACACAGCTATTATACGTCTTCACATTGCTATGCAACGACAATTCACTTATCGGTTAAACACATCTGTAGTTTTTACAGGCCATTACAGTCTTAACTGAGAAATACCACACGGAGTGTGTAACGAGGGTGAAATTTAGGGCAAATGCAAACAATATTATTTTACACTGGTATAATGAGGACCTATTGCACCCGTTACCCAAGCAGGGCTACGTGCTTGAACAGCAGAGGACAGTTCATAAAAAAAAACATCTCTTGTTTGTACTGCTCTTCTATGTCCCCACGTCAATGCTCCCAGGCTTCACCAACCCACACTGATCAGGATGGCGGAGTATGGCACAACAACTGCCCAAGACTTGCATGGCGTGGGGAGGCCCATGTACATTTATTCTCAATAGCCACCCCCCTGAGCCCCCTCCCCCATCTTGAGCACTACTCCACAAACCACCCGTCTACCCTCCAAGCAGACATATGGCCTCACAGAATAGGGATAGGCGCTTCCACAATATTCGTAATTATTGGAAGTATAACCCAAATTCCAATCATGGCCAGGCAGCCAGCCCGAGGCAACGAAACATAATTAGTGATAAAGTGGTGGGGTCATTGCCAATAACACGCTGGCAGTCTCTAACACACGCCAGCCCCAAAGTGGCAGAACGCTCTTCGCAAGGAGATTAATTAGTGTTAAAGTGATGGGTGTATTGACAATAATATGGGTTTATGTGTATTTTTTATTGTTTCAATTAACACCCTTTTATTTAGGACTCAATTATTGGTTATATAATCCAGATTTCAGCTAGTAATTAAATGGCGGCATTGTCAATCATATGGATTTTATTCTTCAAATTAACGCGGTGCCCTTTAATCAGCAGAGAAGTAAAGAGAGCATATACCAATGACAAAAAGATAAAGTCATAATTTGTCCAGTTTGTCGAATTTTGGTTTCAAAATGATGATGATGATGATGATGGAAAAAAAAACACTTGGGGTTTAAAGTCTTTGATAGATTTGCAGTCGACAAGATTTGATTGTATCAAAAGGGTTTCCTCATATGAATGGCACGCAAGCAGCACGGGAAATGTAGTTTTCTTTACTGAGAGGAAAAAAACCAGGGTTACAAAAAATAAAATTTTTCCACGAATCTATCATACAAGTTTACCACCACGGCAGTTGTCGTGAGGAAGAAAGAGCCAATGCCTTACGCGTCTTTTTTGTTTTAGACACGGTTTCTAGCGTTACACGGCTTCAAATCGCTCGTAACACTTCAAGCAATGTGTTTATGGATATTCGGCCACACATTATCGACTGTAAAACCCAACACAGCCCCAATTGACGAAACGACGCTTCTCAAAAGCAAAGTTTTACGAGTGTCTATATTTTTTTTGAAACGCGACCAAGCCCTGTAAACCTGCCCTATCTGAAGAAAGAAAATCACATGACGTCTACTTCAAATATAGAAGAAGACGTCATGTGATTTACGCCACTTAGGCAGCTGACTGATGAAATTACACGCATCTTCCCTTTCGGCGACGCAAGCCGTGCTAAAAAAACGTACATGTGCTTGTACAGCCCTTTTGACAGTTCACTGATGAATGGGGCCTCCCAGACACTGTTCAGGGGGTCATGGGGCTTACATGACCATACTTCACCATGCCCGTCAGTGCGGGCTGTTGACGGCAGCCAGAGGCAAAAACGTGGGAGCGTATTCTTTGGATATTTCGGTAAAGCCACGTAGATAGAAAAATATGGGAGCGTATTGCAGCACAACAATAGATTTCGCTGCAGTGACCTGTATCTCAGCAGCAGCCCACACCAC
This sequence comes from Entosphenus tridentatus, assembly GCA_014621495.2. Taxonomy (NCBI): domain Eukaryota; kingdom Metazoa; phylum Chordata; class Hyperoartia; order Petromyzontiformes; family Petromyzontidae; genus Entosphenus; species Entosphenus tridentatus. The sequence continues at coordinate 4,001,559 of CM025656.2, forward strand.
CTCATCTTTTATGCACGGTGCTCATCCTTCCAAGCACTTGCCAGGCTCATACCTGCTTGGCCTCAGAGATGGGTCTGCATTCGTTGTGAATTGGGTTATTAGCAGAAATGACATTACGCACAGCATTAGAAGTAAAAATGCTGCACAGATAGGATCAAACCTTTATCACGCAAACAGTTGCCGTTTCAAAGCTTATTTGGTTCGTGTCACAACAACGGGTGATCTTTAAAACAACAAAACGTCAATCGTCCCACATTATGGCAGCGAGTAATGCATCCTCGGGCGAAGTCATAAAAGTCACGCACGGGACCAAAACATGATATTTTATTTTGATCGCCGCTATCGGCATCACGTCATGAGACGAGAAAAATCCATTTGGAAATCTCGCAGAGAAATGCAAACCCTTCCGTGATAAAAAAATAAACGGCCCATTGAAGCAGATATCACGGAGCTACATCTGAGATCCCTTCAAGTGACCAGTGGTCCACACGGAAGAGGGCAGCACTTGCCCATCCGCTCTGCCACATCAGAATAATGTCCATCAGAACCGATTATTTTTTCTCAGAGTTGGAATTTAGGCAAATGAAGGACACAACCAAATTTACTGGAAATGTTTTTGTTGTTGTTGTTGTTGTGCAGTCCATGTTTCTTGCCAGGCTGAGAATATCAACTCGCTAGACTTTAGAACCTGGTTCAGCAGCAGGCGGCTGCCTGGATTGGAATTCAGGTTATCGGCTGTACCAGCTGATCCCAATGACATCTGCGAGCCACGTGGCCGCATCGATTTTTCTTTTTTTTAATGGCCAAGCCAAGGGGTCGTAATGGCGAGGGAGTTTCCTTTCAATTCTGGGGCTAATCTCAAGAGATGGTGCGATAGGTCAACAATGGACACACACGTGGCAGCATACTTTAGCCCTGTCCGTTTTTGCTGAACCTGATGAGCTCATACCAAGAAGATGCGATGATAGCCATAACCTTGCAAAAGAGTCATAAAAAACAGGGCAAAGACCCCATCACTCCCGTGCGTTTGCACGACAGACCCAACTCCACTTGTCCCAACGGCCGATAAGCTAGAGGCGAGGAGGGGGGGGTCTATGCCGTTATGTATCAGACCTCCCGGATCACCCAAAAAGGGTGTCACTCAAAGCAGAATAAAATGCTCCATCAAATGTATTTCATGGGACATCCCACCTCACTTGGACACCCCCTTTTGGCGATCATATTGCTCGTGATCATAACGCGCGTTCCACTCAGCAGAGATTCAGGATCAAGATGCAATCTTGGCCGGAGCCGTTGATGCGACCACACCACCTAGCCAACACCATCTACCCTCGGCCAGGTCCAGCAGTTGACACACGACCTCCTCGACGTGTCCCAAGATCTGCTTTGGTCGCAGGATTCGTGGAGACCAACTTCAATGCCTGTGTCTGGGCAAAACGGCCCTCCGCCATCCTGCACAGCTTCTTTGGCACGACAATGACCGCACTCACCGCTCAAGTTCTCTTCCGGACTTCCGCACTGCTCATGCTCTCTTGCCGCGACATTCCGAGCGTCCGTTTCGGACACCTGTGCTGAAATTTCAACAACTGAAATTTCAGGCTGCTAAGTTTGGGTCAAACAGCTCTCCTAGCCACACAGCGATACAGAAAGCTCTGCCGCCTCCAAAAAACATTTTCCGCACATTCAGAATGACATCGTTTCTCTTCCAAAGTGGGTTACACCCAGTCCACATGTAACTTTGGGCCAACTTTGGCATGTGTTTGAAACCACGGCCCAACGTTCCATGTTTCCTGGGCATAGCCAATTCAACGCTTGCTTTGCCAGTTACACCTTAGCGTTGAGTTTCATTTGGTTTCTTACCAATTTGGGTTCAGGCCGCTGGGGAGAGGAGTCAAAGTAACCACACTCAATACAACAAGCGTGGGACACTCTGCCTGCACCTGCTATCACGGCGGGGAACAAGAAAATCACGTAAAGTAACACTCGTCTCGTCAACATTGAAGCGAACGCTGAAGTAAATAATAATAATAATGAGAAAATAAATCATGTCAAATTGAATTTTTATTTAAAGCTTTCGTGTCTGCAGGGATTCATTTTGTTGGTTCTTTCGGTAAAGTCACGTAGAAGGGAAATATTAAAATATGACCAAATAATTTATTATTTTATTATTTCCATTCTATTTTTATTATTTCCCTTCTACGTGACTTTAGCGAAAGAACCAAGAACATAATGTCAAATTGATTTGAAGCTTTCGTGACTGCAGGAATGCATACTCTGTGGTTCTTTTGGTAAAGTCACGTAGATAGAAAAAAGAATAGATCACGACGTTTCGATCGCCACACAAGCAATCGTCTTCAGGTGGGAGAGAGAGAGAGAGAGAGGCGATTGCTTGCGTTGCGATCGAAACGTCGTGATCTATTATATTTTCTACCTACGTGACTTTACCGAAAGAACCAAAGATGTAAAATCAACTTGTGACGCACGCAGTTGTCCCTCAATCTCGCAGAGAGACGATGTGACGCAGAGGAGCAAGGAACTACAGACAAGCAGATATGCAGCAGCCAAGGAGGTGAGCTGGTGCCAACAATTGCCCAAGCTCTGTGATTTTCAAGATATAAATACTCTTTCAGGCAATCTAGATTTGAAGTCTTCAGCAAAAAAAAATATTACTGTGGTTTTCCCAGCTGATGATGATTGCTTGTGTTGCAATCGAAACGTCGTGATTTAATTGATTTTATTTTATACCTACGTGACTTTACCGAAAGAACCAAAGAGTATACTCTTTCAGGCAATTAACGAGTGTCGAAACAGGTCGAAAAAATGCAGCCACGGTTGAGTTCATTCTGCAAGCAGCATCTTGTGCATTGGAACTTCACAAATATGTCACCCTAGCCAGTTGTAATGTGGCAGGAGTGGCAGGGTTGTCAGAACTCACGGCATCCCGAGTTCAATTGCCAGTCACGGCTAACATCAGTGGCGAGGGACATCTGAACTGACCCGCAGTGGCCAGCGGCACACGAAAACGATCAAACAACCCCCATGACAGACAAGGCATGGGCTGACCTTCATCCAGGGGTGGATTGACAAACAACCATTAAGTCTGAATTGTATTTATTATACCAATTTGTAAAATCGTCGTGAAATAATTGAACCCACGTTTTGCAACCGCTGACCCACGAGGTCTAAACATGACGTCAGGTGCCACACGGCTATTCAAACTAAACTAAACTACTTTTTTTTACTTTTACCAGGTAAGGCCCACTAAGCAATTTTTCAGAAGCGACCTGGACACAAATGATAGTTCAACGAAGCGGCTTATCACGTGGACATTTCTAGCTGTCCAAATGACCTGAACGTGCGTTTCTAATTTTGGAGGGGAAAAACACAACGGAAGGACCGGAGAAAGATCCACGCGTCCACGAGGAAGAACATCCAAACTCTAAATATACAGCAGCAGGCGTCAGGGTCGGAATCCAATCCATGACCTCCTGCATACCAGGTGAGGTAGTTAACAT
>CM025656.2:4007974-4031376 GCA_014621495.2 Entosphenus tridentatus
CATTGAAAAGATATCCCCACTTTTTCACTTTCAGCTTCGACGTTTCATTCATTGGGACGTTTGGACACGGCCATCGAGACAGAGCTCGTGTTTTGTAGCCGTAAAACCGACGACATAAATAATGAATGGCCCGCACCGTCAACTGGTGTACCACGCAGAGGTATAAATGAGAAAAGATCTGCTGACACGCTGTGCTCACGGCCCCGATTCACAAAGGGCCCTCTCTCCATGCTTTCTATCCCGAAACGTCGCTCGTTAAATCACTCATGCTCTCGGCGATTCAAGATTTCCAGGATTGTTGGTCATACGCAGCTCACGATCACCACCACAGCTGCCGGGGTTCCTCGCGGTCAGAAGCCTCGACGAAGAAATTGCTCAAGTAAATGCTCATCCTAACTCTAAAATTATACGTTTTTGTCAACTGCTTAGGCATACATTATGTATTTGTAGGATACATATTTGTTTAATGTGTGTGTTGAAAAAAAACTTCAACCGTGCAAAAAGCCATCACGCAAGAACACTTAAAAACGACATCTACTCTATGAACGTGCTCACATTATGGTGCCATGTGTCTGTGGTGCACTGCGTTTCCAAGGAAATAATGCACCATGGCTCGACCCTAAATCCAAGACCAAATCTATCCACCTGAAAAAAAACCCATCAAGGTGCAAGCCCTGAAAATTCTTGCTCATACCACTGCTGGCAGAAATCTCCTCCACTACACAGAGTATGAGAGAGCGGCTCCCCCCCCCCCTCCTCCTCAAGGGTGTTTTGGTCTACTCTTCCACGCTGAACAGATGTCTAGTAAGAGGTGGGGAAGGGGGGGTCACCAACAGCTATTTCCACGACACGGAACCTGCGTTCTATCCATGAATACTGCTGGGTAGACAGTTTGTGAGGAAATGTTAAGAAACTTGCACCATTGCTCCAACTTCCACGCTAGAATATCTACCCACCTACCTAATATTGTAACAACCTTTCTGGAGTGTCTATAATCCCCCGTAACTATGTGCAGTGAAATATAATGATCTTTCTTTGAGGGGTCCTCTCTGCATCTGTTTTAGGTGGTCAGTGACCCCAGCAGATGCCTGTTTAAAAAACAAAAACAACTCTAATTGTCTGCAATGTGGTCACAATTTACCAGGAAAGACGATTACATTGATGAACACTTAGCTGCTCACATTTGAAGTGGGGGAAAATAAACACTTAAACTACAAGAGTGGCTGGTTTAGGCAATGCCACGTGCACCATAAAAATCCACCGCAAGCCAATTCGGACGAAGCATTTGAAGACATCACATTTTAAGTGGGTGGACTGGGCAAAATTCTCAGGAAATTGCATAATTCGAACGTGCTTAATCCCTTCAGTGTACAAGGGACACAGCAGGGAAGCATTGCTGAAGATGGTGGGAGATGATAATGTATTTTGTAAGAACAGGACATTATTTAATCTTTCTGGATTTTAAGAGGCAAATGAATACCATTATTGGCTTGGCCTTTTTGAAAAAAGCGTGGAGATACATTTCAGGATTGGCACTACATCCCACGTATTAATATAATTTCGTAACCGATTGTCATCGCTGTTTGAATACGCTGTATCCCCATGCTTTTCTCGATCGCGGGGTTTGTTTTAACCGTACTTCACCACTGGTCAGTGTGGGTTAGTGCAGGAATCGGGGGAGGGGGGGGTCAGAACTGGTTCAGATATCAATTGCCACCGATCCACTGGTGTTAGCCGTGGCCAGGAATCATACCCAGGTCGGCACGATCATAGCGCAATTGACCTACAAACTGCACCAAAGTGGAGAGCGATTGCTGCTGCTGCAAATGAAAATCGCTAACATCATTTCACAAGTCACCTGAGTGCAATCGATGTGACAAACCACGATACAACTTCAAATGAAACTGAAAAAAAGCTGGTTTTCTAACCACTATTTATAACTTATTGGAGGTGCAGTTTGCAAAGCACCGCCCCCCTATTTCCCCCATCCAGCGTATTTTCTCTATTTGTTTACACAGCTTTTTAAAAAAATGGGTCAGAGGCCACAATGTACAGAACTGTCACGTGGGGTGGGGGGTGCAGACGTTGGGTGGGAACAAGCTCGCTGAGACACTTGAGGGCATTAATTCACTTTGAGAGCTCCCCTACTGCCCCCTACACAGTCCCCTCGCCAATAGTACATTCCTCATCCCAAAGGCGGAGGAGTTTCACTTCTATATTTGGAGGTGGGGCGGCAGAAATTTGGCTTTGTCCCTCACACGAGGAGTCGCGGGTGTATATAATTAGTTAATTTTTAAAAATCTTAATTGCATACTACTGAAAATTAAGTAATAAAGGTGGCCAGTTTGGGTGCGGCATTGTGCCCCCCCCCCGGGCCCCCCCAAAGTGCCCCCCCTCCCATCCCCCCCCAACTCTGCCCGTGCCTAATCCATCGCACGATTTAAAAACGGGGCTTGTATCACACGCCAGGCTATGGTAACGTTGATAAAAGGTAGAATTGTCCAACAAATTTCAAATTATTATAGTGAAGTCCCTGCGTTGGCAGTGGTGCACAAGCACAAACAACAATAAAACAAAGTGACATTCGTCGATAATAATAATACTACTGTGCTGCTTTCAATGTAAAAAATAATAATAGGTGACATTTCAGGCAACCCTTATCCATCTGTGTGCTATGAAAAAGGGATATTGCCCGAAACGTCACCTATTGTAAATACCTTTCATTTTAAGGCCAAAGTCTTACCGACAAATGTGTTGAGCGTTAGGTGCGATATGCCACGTTAGCCAAATAACTACGTCAAATGCCCTGAAACGTAAACATATGCATTACCAGTATAAATATATATGAAAACTATATATTTTAATAAACGTGTTAATTAAAAATGATACAAATCCCCAGCCCTTTGTTAACCCACTGCTGGATGCTGATTGATGGAGGCATCCTCACACCATATTATTTTGACGTTTTAATCACCATACTTCACCATGCTGGTCAGTGCCTGTTGGTGCAGGTCTGGCGGTTTTGGGGAGAGGTGGAGGCGGTGTCACTATGGATTCAGTTATCACTTGCCACTGATGTCAACCGTGGCTGGGAATCGCACTCAAGTTTGCTTGGTTCTAACCACTGCCATGAAATAGTTCCATCCCATTGTTGTGGTCTGGTTGAGTGAGGCTAACCTAGTTTGTAGCTGAGGGAAGGGGGCAGGTGCATGGAGGAGATTTTGTAAAGATCTGGAAAGGTGTGTGTATGGGGGGTATACACTGGAGGGAGTGATGGAAGGTGCTGGACGACGAGTTCATGGCTTTAGTGGAGTGTGAGGGCTTGCCAGTAGAATGAGAACCAGGCCACGGCCCCATGTGAAAAGTCCCATTGATACCGTTGGAGTGGAGCCGAAAGGCTCTACCTTTTTCTCGTCCCGTCCCGCGAGTAACCCTACTAATAAAGTTCTGCCCAAGTGGGCTCCACCCCCTCCCCCCCGTAGATGAGAAACGTCTGGAGGTGCCTCCTTGTGCGTGTGGAGATTGGACACTTCACGGCGAGGAACGCTGCACTACCACGCCCCCAAAAATTAAACGCGGCACGATCCTTTTTTCCCCTGTTACCACAGCGAGAACGAGCGTCGCTGTGCGTCTAACAAGCCGTGTTCGACACCTCCGATGATTTATTTGCGTTTCTCATCGAGCCATGTCGTTTTCGTGTAATTGTCACGATGATCAATCGTGCGGTGAGACCCACCACCCACTTCAACACCACCGCCGCCGCCGCCGCCACGGATGCTGGCCGAGTGAAAACAGGCCATTCGACCCGAGCAGCTGCTCGCGCTGGAGAAGTAATGTAGAGGAGTGATAAATTAATGAATAAATAAAGACAACCGGTGCATCTGGCATCGTTCACATAAACACGGAGCTCTCCCGAGGGGCCTGCACTGACGCTTATAGCGCGCAGTCTGCGTGCAGATGTTGGTTGAAAAACCCTGCAGCATTCTCAAGCAAAGCATTCTCAACTCGAGTTAAGGGTCCCAGCGCCCCCCCCACACCCACGCCCCCAAAGAGGCCCGGCTCCAGCTTCTCTCGTAAGGAGGCAGTAGTGTGGGCCATCGTAACGGTGATTGCATGTACACAGTACCACGTAGAAGAACACATTTGGGAGGCCCAAAAGGGACATTTGGTGGTGTGGGGCAAACGCCAGCACCCCATTAGCCACCTGACCTGCCCCCTTGGGGACTCGTTTGGTAAAGTGGGTCTCGGCTCACCCATGAACACGCTTGGACTTTGTGAAGGGCTTCAGCCTCCACCCACCAAAGGCTGTCCTTGGACTCATTTGGTGCTCCCTTGGCTGCCCCAGGCTGTGGGGCTATTCGAAGATACTTCACCATGCTGGTGGATGCAGACTAGTGGAGGCGTGTAACATAGAAGTGATAGCCAAGCAGTACTGTACGGCAATTTATTCTGCCGTACTATCCTATGGTGCCCACCAGAATAGCCCTGGCAGCAGCCTACAGCAGCTCATCATTCATGGTGGTCTATATCCAATGAATATCGCATAGGCTGCACCCAGCAATACTCCCAAGATCTGAAGACATAGGGCACTTTCCAGATGATTAGTCACGGGCAAATATGAAAAGGTAAAGGTGCAGCCATGAAATTCCTTGCTCGTGCCACTGCTAGTGGAAGGGCCTCCACTTTGGGGGAATCTCTAGAAAGCCTCTCTCGAGGCTATACGGCCTACTCATGCTGGACAAATGTCTTGGAAGAGGTTGGAGTACCCAGACTTTACTCCACCACAGGGTGCACATGTTTACACTTCTGGAGGGGATTTGAGAAAAACTCGCATCATTGCTTCAACCACTGTGGCTGGAAGACCGAATCGGCGAGCTCCGAGTTGCAAGTCCAGTGTGCTCTGGCCATTGCACCGTGGCAGCATTCCAGACTTGCTGAAATTATATTTTCGAAGTCTATTTGAATTCATTTTGTGTAAAAATAATAATAAATCGAGCCACCATTGCATACAATCCTTGCCCATTCTCAATGTGCGGTCGTGTGTTTGAACAACGATTCATCACATACGCACATCTCTGACCGTGGGGCAAAAGTTAAACGAATAAGGAGTAATATGTGGCACCCAGGAGGCCAAGTTAAACAAACGGAGAAGATGTGTCTGGCTCACAATAAGTTCGCTGCAGCAGCTCTAGGTGTTTAGGGGCAGCAAAGTCATCGGGTAACGTCACAAAATAATGGGAAAGACAACAATCTGCCGAACACATTTTTGCAAAAAAAGAGTGTGGAACGTGTTTGTCTTTTATGTCAAAGTAGATGCTGTTGGCAGACAACGCGGACAGGAAACCCGCCTAACACATTAACTCAAACCATCACACTCTACACTTCATTATTTGCCTGTAATGTCCGACAGAAATTCGATTTAAGGCAGAGAGCTTCTACATATATTTCAGGACACACGTGTAGAATGCCCTGGAACTATGGGCCCTCAATACTTGCTGATCATTTGCTGGCTCACGCGACTACTGGTGGAAGGGACTTCACGAGAGAGAGCTCTAGAGATGCCCCCGAGAGGGTTTCCAGTATTGGCATACTCTTCCAAACAGGTCAGGCTTATTCTTTGGTTCTTTCGGTTAAGTCACGTCTAAAGATAAAATAATAAATTAAATAATAGCATATTACGACGTTTCGATTGCAACACAAGCAATCATCATCAGGCATAAAAGAAATAGCAACAGAAATCTAACTAGAAAACTATAGACAGACATACAAGCAGACAGACATCACAAGGACACACAGAGAGAGAACACATATCGGCACAAAGAGGAAACGTCGTAATATGCTATTATTTAATTTATTATTTTATCTTTAGACGTGACTTAACCGAAAGAACCAAAGAATAATTCCTGCAGTCACGAAAGCTCCAAAATTAAGAGGTCAGGCTTATTGAAAGTTATAGGTAACACTCACTCTACTCACCACATGTAACCTGTGTTCAACTAACTGTAGTGTACCTGATCATTGTATTATGTTGAACTTCTTTCATACCGTATGCAGCCAACCATGCTAACCGAAAAACATCTGTATCTCAAGTCAAATGTACTGGCTGCTAAGCCATTCCACCGCTGCAGCTGCCCCAGTACTCGTAGATCCGTTTTTTTGTTTTCAAAGATCCTCTGAAAACATCTCCTCGTAACGGCCTCTCAAAAAAAACGGAATAAATGTTTTTTTTAGACCAAGAATTGTCCAGCCAAAAACTCATATCATGGTAACTGCAAAAAATGCCGTCAAATCAGATTAATATGACATCCCAGGGCTCTGCATATTTAATAACGCTACATCGAAGAAAAACAATTCTGGTTGTGTTATTTGAAAGTGCTTCAATACACAATTCACTTGTTATAGTATCCATGTCAAACCATTCACTTCGGCGCAATTCTTGTTACGTTCGTCTTAGAGGAATAGACAAATACCACACAAGTTCGATATATTTGTTACTAAGACTATTTAAATAGCAAAAAAATGGAACGTTTCCGAGAATTCGTCTACAGTGGAGATGGAGCAACGAAATCAGTTCATGTGCACGTGCTAAGACGGATTTGTAGATTGCAGGGGCGTGAGGGGATGGGCTTCATCCAGCAGTGGATTAACCGTGGCTGATGAGGAATTAACCCAAAAAAATTTGGGAGATGTATAACACTGGTCAACAACAAAAAAAATGTTTATGGCCTGGACTTTTGCAGCTGTTTTAGACTAATTTCAGGGTGCTGATTCCAAATCTGATCTCAGATTTGCTCTATCACATCTCATGTTATGCTATCGGCATACCCCATTTTTATTTATTTTACCCGAAATTAACTCTGTCACTTGTGATTGCAAGTTGTTGCGAGTCAGTGACTGCTTTAGTGTTAAAATATGGTGCTGTATTTTTAGGATAGTGTGTTTATAATATAATTTTATGTAGATATCCACATTTATTAAATATTTTTCTTTGCAGTTTTTATTGAAAATGCAATATTTGAAATCTCAAAAACCTGATGTGATAGAAAAAAACTGATGCCAGATTTGGAATCAGCATCCCAAAATTACATTAGAAACCGTTGGAATACCTTATGGAAGGCATGCGTAGTAGCCGAGGGATCTTCACTGGTAATTGTACCTGAAGAACTTATGTACGTGCGACAGGGATGTCCTCTGGCGCCTACATTATTTAACATATTTTTCAACCACGTAGTTCGAGAAAGCCTTCCGTGGCTGTACCGGAGGAAAATTCATCTGGTACACATACAATGGGAGGCTGATCGATGCGAGGGCGCGGTCGAGGGATGGCTCCCTATTGGTCAACCATGTTACGTAAGCTTATGATCTGGTGATTGCTGCTTACTCAGAGGAGGAGTTGGAGGCGCTGCCGCTTGACCTGGAGCATGCTATTAAGACGTTGGGTCTTACTATCAGCCCCTCCAAAAGTAAGCACTTGCCTGGGTGTTTGGTGTCAAACACTACTTCCGCTCCACTCCACATTGGCGGGGCAGTTGTGGAGAGTGTGGAGAGGTTTCTGTACCTGGGGAGCGTGCTTATGACCAGCTCTTGTTGACAGCAGAGGTCTCACTTCGAATCAGTCCAGCAGCATTATGTTTTCATTGGCTGCGTAACGCTGTGTGGAAGCGACATGGTCTGTCACTCCATATGAAGCTTCGGGTTTTCTCAGCCATAATCATGCCCTCTCTTCTCTATGCTTGCGAAACGTGGACCTCCCTAATGGAACATCTTTGCCAGTTAGAAACATTCAGGCTGGTCTGCCTACAATCTATCCTGGGTTTAACCAGGCTGGATTATATTCGTAGCTCCGAAATCCTTGAAAGATCTGCAGGCAAGGCTGCGTTGGCTGGGTCATGTAGCTCACATGCCAAACCACATGCAATTGTTTCGCCAGTTAGAGGGGCTAAATGAGCGCGGCACGGGCTAAAGAAGAGATGGAACGATGTGAACCGAGAGGATATAGAGCTGAGTGGACTTTCCAATGACCGTTACCAGTGGTGTCAAGATCGGCCTCTGTAGAGGAGGCTCGTGAAGGACGCGAATGGGCAGTTGTAGGCAATCGTCCTCCAACAACAACGGAGGGCAGAGGAGCGACACAACGAGTGGAGCGCCAGGTGGCGCAAAAATACGCAAGTTGGCACAATTGGGAACACAGGTGGTGCATCTGCCAGTCATCTCAGATAGTCAACCCATGGCACCTGGGTCTGTCCTGTAACGTCCTGGCAGCGGGCAATCTACACTTCACGTGACCTTAAAGTGCACGTAACTTGGCACAAGCGGTGCGGTGCCATCACCGCCACTTAGTGGCGGATGGCGGTTGTTGTTATACATACGCACCTCCGAATAGCACTGTTAGCTACGTACGGTATGAAAGAAGGTCAACATACATACCAGCAATGCAATTGGGTCGTGATCACAGATGCCCTAGAGTAGCAAATTTGGTGAAGTGGTGGTTAGCCCACTGCACTATGAACTTGGCGACCTGAGTTTCATTCAGGGCAAACATCAGTGGCGAGTAACAATCTGACCCGATGCCGGGTAACACCCATCCCACTTAACCAACCCGTATTGACGAGCGTGGTGAAGTATGGTCGAATAACCCCCCCCCCCCCCCAAGACTGACAGCATATGCAGAGTCCTTTATCCGGAAGTGGAGCTGCTAAAGAGGTGCCATGCCTGCAGTTGGCCTAAGTATAAGAAGTACGAAAGCCAAGGCCCACAGTACATTAAAAAACCACAAACACAAACGATACTGCTGCGTTATATTACCATCTCATTTCTTAACAATGTCACAAAACGTGATCACAGCACATATTCCAAAGCAGGAGAGTGAAAACATAATTGGCATCACCTCTGACATCCCCACTGGGGTTAATGCTAGTGCACAAGCCAACACAAGGCCTTGAATTGCATCGTAGCCGATTATAGCGTTTCACTGTGTCCGGATAAATCAAGTGAGATTCCTATTAATGCTTCATTTATACCTCCGGGAACTATGTACGAGTGTGGGGCAGAAAACGTGTTACCAAACACTCCTGAACGTTAAAGCATACCGTGACTGCCATTGGCAATGTGGTATAAAGGCAGTCTTGATTTGAAGTTTTCGTGACTGCAGGAATCCATACTCTTTGGTTCTTTCGGTAAAGTCACGTAAAATAAATCACGACGTTTCGGGCACAACACAAGAGTCCGTCATCAGGTGGGAAAGCATGAGGCAGTGTTCAATAATAATGTCCCTTTTCCATAGGAAAGCCTCAGCGAGTCTCAAGACTCTTTTTTAAGCAGGGTGATGAATTGGGATGTTATGTTCGGCCAACTCCATTAACGAGCCTCAGAGGTTGGAGCAGTTTGAGAAAACCCACACATCCAAAGGGAATAAAACCTCGAATCTCCGCACAAAAGGAATTAAGAATTTCCATTGCTGTACTGCAATCTCCTGAGCCACTTCGTAAACAAAAGCCAACAACAACAACTGATATTCCAAGGGCAGTCTCCTATGGAAGTGCTAACCAGGGCTCACGTCTGATTATCTTACAACATTCAATGAGATCGGGCACATTTAGGCCGAGTTGGTCATCGGTCCAACATTGCCATTCCAATTGTGTAACCAGAACAGGAAGAGGACGCACATTTAATGAGGCTGTTCGCTGCCTTTGTGCGCGTGTGTTGCAGAAAAAAACTCGCCAGTTTAACACGTAGGGTTTCGCGACCAATATTATTCACAATAAAGTATTTTCGGGTGAGATCGCGTAAGTATCAATGTGTCGTTACCCTCCACCACCCGACACAGCCAGTAAGGTTTGTCACGTAAACACCGCGTCAATGAGTTTACTACTTCAGCCCACCGGTGTGTTGGAGAGTAATACAATAACACACAAGTAGGCTAAATTAATAACTAATTGGGGCGTTGTTACCGTGACAAACCTTACTGGTTGTGTCGGGTGGTGGAGGGTTACGACACATTTATACTTGGGTGATCTCACCCAAAAAACCTTTATTATCAAACACACGCCAATTATGCAAACCGGGCACATCCGTGCCATTTAATTTTTTTAACGAGCACGGGGTCGATTCCGGCACGGGACGACATTCACTGCGCAGAAAAGTGGGGGTTTCCCTGAAAGGGAGGCGCGAGCGAGGAAAGTAAAAAAAACACAAATGATGTCACGATAACAACCCACGAGCTTGTTGAGCCAGCGATAGTGGGGAGATTGACGAGCAGGTTGATGTCAAGTCTCCCGGGGACCGAACCGTGAAATTTCACAGAGACGTCGCCCGAAGCATAACGTAAGCGCGGACGATTTATCGTGCTGAAAATCCACACCCCCCGCCGCCCCCCCCCAACAACAACGCTGCACGTCCGTTAGCGTTGGGAATGTTCGCCGCGTAGGATTTGGAGCTCTGTTCTCGCTTCCCGAAGGTAGAAACTCCCGGCACGTGCGGAGAAACGTCAGACATGATGCCGAAGCGACATCAGCACCGCAGCGCGAAGCTAAACACAAGTCCGAGTGCTATTATAATCACGTATCACCTTACGTTTATTTTTTTCCATCATACGACCGTTTCAATGTACGTGAAGCTCATCAACATCTCAGAAGCCGAGCGAGGCGTGGGCGCGTGGCGAGTTGCGTGGACGCGAGACGGCGTGCGGCGGGGTGACACCAGGTGACCACGTGGGCAATGCGTCAGGAGCTGCAAAAACAAAACGTCGGACACCGCGCCGAACACGACACGGTGGCGGGCACGACCTCGACGCTCTCGCCCGAGAGTCCATCGGCGAGAGTTTCCAATGCCCCTCTCGGTTTTATTTCGCTCGGCAAACGTGTGCGCACCCACCACACCCCCCCACTGCAAGATTCCTGGCTGATGTACTCAACCCCAAGCAAAACTCCCCCATACCACACGCGCGGTGCAATGCCGTTCGAGTGGAGAGCACACGCCCGGTCTCGGGAGACGAGAGCCTCTAATTCCCTCGACGGCGGAGAACGAGCGAGCGAGCGAGCCCGCGAGCCCACAGAGCGAGAACGAGCAAACGAGATCGCTCGAAACGAGAAGCAGATGCGTCTTGGGCCTCGCTTGGGTCCGTTGCTTGGCCACACTTGGCAACAACTTCGGCTCGGCTCGGCAGTCAGCGGTCGGGCGGTGCTCGCGAGGCGACGGCTGCCCTCCCCTGGCCTCTAGATTGACGGGACGCAGCGGGCGCCGTGGTGGCGAGATGCTAACTACCTCGATTCCAGAAGTTTCTGGGGGGTTCGATCCTGATCCGTACGCCTGTATAGTTGGAGTTTGAATGTTCTCCCGTGGTCGTGTGGATTTTCCTCCAGGTCCTCCTGTTTTTACTTCCACATTGAGCAACTTGCGTTTAGAGTGTTTGGCTGCTGTAAATTTCCACGTTAAAAGCCACTTCGTTGGGATATCATTTGTGGCCAGGTCGTTTCTGAAAAATAGGTATATAGCTCAGTGGGCCTTACCCGGTAGGTAAAACAACTATTTTGTTAGTTTATAAGTGTGCGGATGATTGCGGAGTTCCGGACTGCGTTCTGGCCAAGCTTCCCATCGCCTTCATTCAAACTGTCCGCTCTCAACGAAGTGCCCGTTTGATTTTTATGGATGGCCGTGTTTTTGCTATTTTTTTTCTTTAAGCACGGTTGCCGAGCACAGGTACCAACAATGAACAATACACCAATGCGACCAGCACTCTTGAAGGTGTGATAGACAAGAGTCAGTGTTTGTTGGTGAGTCAAGTTGTAAATCCGGAGACTTGGGGGGGCGCGTGGGGGGGTCTATGGGATGGAATTCCAAAGTCGAGCTGTGCGAGTGAAGACTGAAGAAGGAGAAGCAGTAAGAGTGCTTTGATATTCGGTGCGATGGGCGAGTGGGCGAGCGAGCGGGAGAGCGAGCGGGCGAGCGTTGTTGTGACTAGCAGTGTGGTGGTTGAATAGTGTGGATGGGGTGAAACGGCGAGTGTAGCAGACCGAGTCCTCAGCATGGGTGAAGTGATCAACAAGCGACGTTCGTGGAAACCGTAACCAATCTAGCGGCGATGGAAGAGTGATAAGGGGGTGACTGACTGCCGGTTAGTTAGTTAGTTGCTGGAGGTGAATCAGCAAGTGCTGGATCATCATCATCGCTGTTGTTGTGTATAAGCGCACTTAATCGGGTTTTTTATTTGAATGAATGGTTCAATTATCGCGGTTTTATTTTAATATCGCAATTACCCCCCCCCCAACCGTGGCATTAATTAATCGTGCTAATTATACGTTGCAATTTATAATAATTGCAGCCAGAACATTTCAACCGGGAATTCGCAGAATGATTTTTTAAAATATAACTGAGACGGTCATTGATGCCTGTCAAAAACATTTTCTGCTCACGATCAGAAATAAATTTGAATCAATAATGACAGCAACATGGGCCTTCGTTTAAAATCCACAATTAGTTTCTACCCGGTAAACCAAACCACTCATCTATTTAAATGAAACAACCACACGCAATTTTTTTGGAAGCTGTAAAAAAAGGGAAATTGGCAGTACAGCAGCAGCTGTTATTTTTTGGTGAAAGAAAAGTGTTTCAGTAAGAGCAATTATGTAGTCAAGTGTGGAGCCCTTGTGTGTTGAGACCCGTTGCTGGGTAAACAGGGGCGGCGTGTTAAATAAAAAGCCACTTCACGAGAGCTTATTCATTTCCTTTCGAGTGACTACGTTCGAAGTGAATAATCCATCAATAAATCGGCCAGTCGAAGCCGAGTCAGGATCAGTCTCACTCGTAGTCACGGGGTCGTTAATCACAAACCGTTTCACGCGGATCACATTTGGAAACTATGACTACGCAACCGGCAATTTGTTATTATTGTTGTTGTGTGTATGTTTTGTTGTTTATGCATCCGTGTGTGCGTGCCCATTTTTTTTTGTTTACCCATATACGTGTTTGTTATTGAAGTTAATTAAAGGGTGGTTCTCTTTGACTCGGAGGAGGAGGGGGGGCGTTAGTTTAGAAACAATTCTGCCAAGTCGACTCGTTTGATTCCTGGGGGTCCCGTTGCAAGGGAGGAGAAAGTAAACATTGGAAAGTGCGCGTCTAACAATATTAGAGATATTCTTGGTTCTTTCGGTAAAGTCACGTAGAAGGGAAACGTCTTGAGAATTTAATTGTTTAAGATTTTTTTTTATTTTATTGTTTCCCTTCTACGTGACTTTACCGAAAGAACCAAGAATATGAATCCCTGCAGTCACGAAAGCCTTAAATAAAAATATTAGAGATATATATTGATCGCTTGATTCGTAGATTCAAATCGGTTCAATATGTGCAATGAAGCATTCATGTCGGAAATTATTACTTATGATTAATGCTAATTGTATGGTGATTACTTGCAAACGTTTACCCGTTAGGATAATTGGTGAAATAAGAAGCGAGTCAGAGAATAAACGAGACGGACAGATTAAAGACAAATGTTGAAAATTAGACAAAAGGGACTTTTAAAGCAAACAGTACAACCGAAACAGTACTGCAAAGACAGACAGTATATAGAAAAGGCGATGAAATAGTCCATTATCGACAGGAAAAAATAACCGATTCTAAATTCGCGACTCCAAAAGTAGATCTGAGTACATTAGCATACAATGGCTAAATTGTGCATCTGTAATCTAGTGCACATCTGTAATCTCAATAGCCACAGGGGTAACGCTCCCTAGTAGGAGGACACCTCCAACTTCCATCGTGTGGATGACCTCCTTTTGCCACCATCCCAACAGGAGTGGTGCCTCTCTATCGCTTTCCTCGCGCTCAGCTCACACAAGGGAGCTGCAGAGGGGGAAAAAAAAACACAGAGAGAGTTTCTACAGGTGCACATGAGAAATATCCAGCTGGTCCGGGCTACGGAACGGATGGAGTGAAAAGCTCTGGGATAAGGATAATTGAAAAGCCATCAGCAGAAGTCATGCGGTGTGTGCATCATCCCTCCTGAGTTTGGGCTTCGTGATAGGGGCGTTCGAGCTGGTCAGGCCACGTGCAGCCACGGTGCTGGGGTCTGAAGCTGTCGATCCCGAGTTGGCATCAGCATTGGAAATGGTGAGATGACGAGCAACACCGACTCAAAAGGAACGGCCAAAAAAATTGCATTGTTGTGTGAAGGGGTTAAAGAAAAACATAACACAGTGTTCCTTTTTGCTGAAAACATACTCAATAGAGTATTTTGGCATCAATGTGCTTACATGAAAAACTAAAGAAAATATTACGAAAAAAATATAGACAGTATTTTAAGATAGATAGCACTACTGAAGAGCGCACTTCATCGTACTGGGCAGTGCGGCTTGAAGGGTGGGGAGGACAGACCTGGGAGCATAGAAGTATAGTATAGCTATGATTTTGGTGCATTTGCCTATCATCTGCCCAAAACGTATCCCACTTCTGCCTACAACGACCAGTTTTTTAAAGCCAACTTCCACGACTTTGTCACAAAAGTGCTTGTACGACAACAACAAAAAGTGTTATATATATGTGCGTGTCTATTTTTGCGGCAATATTTCAATCAGAGCTACAACCGCCGTGCAACGTCGTGACAACGAGCAGTCAACACGTGCAAGCCCAAAAAGCGTTCTCGGTTAAGAAGCGCGGCGACTTCTCCCTCCCCCGTCCATTAATCTTCACGTCCCTTCGCGGAGTTGTTCTGTTCCCCTTCCGATGTCGATGGGCGCGTTGTACCGGGGGCTCGCGTTTTGTCGCTATGAGTAAGAACGAAAGCGCCAAAACATTCCATTGGAGGGTGACACGTTAGCACATGGAAAACGTCTGCGTCGTCCGTCGAACTTTTCATCCCTTTTCGTCTCTCTTTGTTGCTGCTTTGGACTCGTACGGCGTTCAATAAAACGAGCGTCTCTTTTTTTTTTTGGGGGGGGGGCCGCCCCGGGGGGGTTTAGACAAGCAGCAGAAAAACCACGCTCGGCTTGCAATTCGCAAATAAACCCGCCCGGTGGCCTCAACGCTGGCACCGGACACAAATGGCGGCGGCACGCGGAGACGAATAACAAACGCGACCCACAATCCAATGGACCCCACAGCAGCTGGTTCTTTGATCGAATCAAAAAAGCAAAATCTCATGGCCGGGCCCTGTTTTTGTTCCACAGATGTGGGCCAGAGTAACTGTGGTCAAAAGAGGATATGTCCCACGCGGACCATCTTGAGAGTTTTTGAGTCGAATATTTTTCATGCTTTCTTGTCTGGGGCCCCCCCCCGCGGGGGGGGGGGGGTATGGGGGGGGGGGGACCCGTGTGTCGCGGAATTAAGAGTCCGTTCAGAACTCTCGCAGAGCAATGCAGTTCATTGCCCCTCCCCCTCCCAACTCCCTCTATCTTTCTTTCTTTGTGGCCTGCACCGCAACTCTTCGCATGAATTACGAATTCGAGCCAGATTATCTTGAATGCATCCGATCACCAGATCTCGGAAATCGAGGCTGGGCTGAGCCCCGTGGTTACCGCTCAGACGGTTACAAAGGGGTTGTCTTGCATCAATATTGGGGCGGCGACATAGCCTAGCCTAGCAGTGGCGTGTGCATAACTTCTTGCAAGAGCTTAACGGTTCGCTTCTACTGGCTGCCCTGGTTAATACTGCAGTGCAATACTACTACAGCAGACTCTCGATTATCCGCGCCAGTGACGGGGAGGACGGGCGCGGGTTGTTCATAGTCACGTATAATCTAAACATATCCTTTTTCCGCAGATCTATATGCCAATTATGTTTAAGTTAAACACATTTAGTTTGTTAATGAACCAAACTAAATTTTTCGAGTAAATAGTGTATTTCTTTTGTTTTATTACAAAGTCCAGAACACTCCGCCCACTAAGTGTATAGCAGCAGAGCCACATCAATCAAAATCAATCAAACTCAGCCCCGTTGTTATAAAGATATGGAACTACTTTACTGTAGAGGCGATCACATGGATTTCGAATCAACTGGAGCAACATATTTGTTCCGTTTAAACAAGTGACTTGTGATGCACATTTGTAACAATAACAGTGTATAACTGTTTTTTTAGATTATTATTTTGGGTGTAAGGGAAAATAAACGGGCCATTCATTTACGTTAAAATCTTAGGTGCGCGGTTAATAAACCTGCGCGCGGATAATCGAGAGTCAACGATTCCCGGACGCCGTTTCCAAAAGAAGGCAAATTGTGATCCGGCGTCGTGGACCGGCGTCAGTCCAAACTTGCCAAAACAATGCAAAGATGGCAGGTTACCCCCCACTGGGATTATATATACACACACACAGGCAGCAGCAGCAGCAATCATCGCCCTCCTTTTGGCATATGAGTGCCCCAGGTCAATCTTGCACATGAGAACTCTCCTGGTCCCTTGAGTTCACCTGGTTTAACAAAATAAACACATGTGTATAAATTGTGAATGTTGATTTGTGTGATGTTTTTTTGTCCCTGTGCTTGACGTAGTATATTTGTATTTTAAATTGCATACATATTATTCGATTTAAACACATGCTGGGCATGTCTAAATGCGTGTTTGCTATATATACGTGTCACCTGACTTCCTTGAAAACGGGATGTTTGAGCTGAAGGATTTTTTTGCAGGTTAAATATTTCAGTAAAATAAATTGAAAAAAAGTAATAATCTGAATCTAATCATTGGTTTTTTACCCTTTTATCTGGCAACAAAACTGACACCTTTTTTTACAAGGAGTCATGTTTGCATTGACCACAATACCTGCAGTCGGAATGCAAACAAAAAACATAACTCTGATAATGTATGCACTGTCCTTGAAATTGATTGGTCCACACCCGCCAAAAGGCATCATCTGGTCCAACACCATGTGAGACGAGGCTCTAAAGAAAGCTGTCTCGGGTGTGGACCAATCAATTTCAAGGACAGTGCATACATTATCAGAGTTATGTTTTTTGTTTGCATTCCGACTGCAGGTATTGTGGTCAATGCAAACATGACTCCTTGTAAAAAAAGGTGTCAGTTTTGTTGCCAGATAAAAGGGTAAAAAACCAATGATCATATTTTGTTACTGGCAAATGAGGTTCCAATAATCTGAATCTAGTCTCTATCTTATTGTGAAATCAGTTGAGCAAGGGATCGAAAGGTCACGCCTGTTCCCAAGGATGTAGCCTCCCGATGAATACATCAAGCGACTTTCCAGGGCTCGTAAATAAATTTGGACAAACACCCAAAACGTGCGAGAGCCCCCTTCAGAAATGTGACCACGTTGCACGATTTCAAGACGCCGTTTGTTTTGTTTAAAGCTCTGGACACAAAACTCTACCGGGATCCTTTTCCCACACTTCGTAAAAAAAAGACTAGACATCTGCTCGAGGGACATCGGATGGGGAGGCCGAACTTTCGGCAACTGCAGCATCCCCGAGGCGAATGCTGGGGGTGAATTTGTGCGGAGTGGGAGCAAGTGCTCGGATTGCACTTACGGTAAATGAGCAAAGCTCCGAGCCAGAGAACAAACAATACATTAATCGCAAGGGAGAAATCGGACCCACGGAGAGGTTGTTTTTTTTGTGCCCAGCGCAGTACGTTACGAATCAAGGAAATTTCCAAGTGCGTTTGTACACGTCCCAGAGTAGAGACAAAGCGAGCAATGCAAGCTAAAGACAAATATCCCCTTGGGGGGGGGGGGGGGTACAGCGCCTTTCGATGGTTCAACTTTACATCGCACTGATTAGAATCTTTCTGACTTCGGGAGGGTGACTTGCATAGCCTCACCGCGCGCCGCGCGTTCCAGCCAACTCGGAGTTCTACGCGGTCGGTAACATTGCAAGATTGCGAACTCGAACACCGCTGGGGCGTTCGGTCTACCGCGCTGGGTCCAGGGGAACAAAGTGGGTTGCTTTGAAAACGATCGAGCTGCGGTTGCCGTTTTACCTTGAGAAGTCGGCGGTTGGGGTCGCATGCCAAGGTGCAGTTGCCAAGTTGATTCGTTTGAACTGGTGAGCAGCTGGACCTCAGCATCGTGGGGCAATCTCAAACAGGCACAATACCTGGGCCACCTTTTGTCTTCTCAGTTGCTGATGGTTACACATCACGCCAGGTACACTAGGTGTCATTTGAGGCCGATTAGAACCAGGGCAGACCCAGGACTCGTTGAAATCTCACTCGCCACGAATGCTGTGATGAGGAATCAAATTCAGGTCGCTGCGTTCATATCACAATCTGCGAACCACTGTGGGACCTCTTCACCCACTAATTATGTTATTTTTTCTGAAGAGGTATTTTTATTTCCCCAGAAACAATGAAAACATTCCTCTTGGCTCATTCCTCAATCATTGTTGTGGAAAGTCAAGACATTTACATTTCTGCTCTTTTTCACTCTCCCTCTAGCGATGGATAAGTGGGGACATTTTAGGACTTAAATGTTATGTTGAAGACGCGTGCAGATGCCTGGGATGAAAGAGATTAATTGCCAAGCAAAACAGCCGTGTTTGAGTGTTGCGATCTCAATCCCTCCCGCGCTCCATTCTTCCGTGG
This sequence comes from Entosphenus tridentatus, assembly GCA_014621495.2. Taxonomy (NCBI): domain Eukaryota; kingdom Metazoa; phylum Chordata; class Hyperoartia; order Petromyzontiformes; family Petromyzontidae; genus Entosphenus; species Entosphenus tridentatus. Next base: position 4,026,495 of record CM025656.2, read on the forward strand.
CCCAAATAAGCAGGCCGTTTTTTGTTGTTTTGCCTTTTAATCCGCTTCCAAATGCAACGCGGTGCAACGATAACGATAACAGAAACGAGCGACGGCATGCGGCGAGACGAAACAAGCAAACGCAGCGGCGCTGCCGCGGAGTCAAGAGTGCGGCAGCAGCAGCTCGCTGCGAAAACGGGGAAAAATCGAGGAACGCGAATTTTTTTAAACTTTGTAAGGGGGCGCTGGCAATTCTGAAGCGCGCCATGTGTTGTGTTTAATAAATGCCCCCCGTAGAGCCGAGGAGTCGACGCTAATGAGCGCTCCGAGTCAGATGATCGCGGGGGGAGATGAAGTCATGGCAGTGTAATGGTCTCAATCGCTACGGCGAGCCCCTCTGCGAGGGTCAAAACAAAATGAATCGCACGACGCGTCGGCGTCTCCAAGCATTTGATCATCCAATCATCCCCCTCGCAAACTCACGCGACAGTGTGGACAGATTCACAAGGTGGCGCGTCTCTCCACCAGCTGCCCCCCACCCTTTAAATCATTTAGAAAGCACAAAAACATCGTAATGGCACCAAACGCAGCCCCTAATCCCTCGTGATCCGGGTGCAAATATCCCACCATTTCAGTGAGGCTGTGGCACCTACCGACCAGCTGAAAGATAAATGGATGCGGTGTTTCCCAAAGCGACCGAGCAGGAGCTGGAACCAGGCGGCGTAGCTCATTTTAATTGGGAGCTGCACGCTTTCAATCGGGCAGCTCTGGAAAACAATTGTTAGACGAATATCTGACAATATCTGACAATATTCGTCTGAAGAGGAGATAACTTTCCGTGCCAATGATCTTTTCACGTTCCCGGGAACTTACACATTTTCAGGACAAGCTAGAATCTAAAAACAAAGCGGACTTTCCTGGGAAAATCTGGACAGGTGGAAAACATCGTCTAGGCCCTAATGGGGTAAACGTGTAGAACTTCCTTTGCACCGCACGTAGCCAACCGTGCCAATCGGAGGTGCGGAGGAATGATGACAACAAGCCGAACACAAAAAGCAGTTCTAAAAAGAAATGCGTTTTCAATTTCGAAAACGTGGAAAAGAGATGTGCATGGGCGCGGCTGTCTCTCACACTTACGTCAACTTCGGGGCAGTGTTTATATTTTAATAATCCAGTAAAAAGAAGACAAAATATGACTTCAGTTTGGAATGTACATGTACCGCATCTTTTGTTAATCCCATACTGCGGGTCTAGGGGGTTAGGGGGGGGGGGTTATTTCGCCATACTTCACACTGATCAGTGTGGAATGGTAAAGGCAGGCAGCATAGAAGTGCAATACAACAACCGTATCTTGCCGCGCTGCCCGTTGCTTCCCACCACGTAGCCCACGAAGTCTGGGACGGTGCAACGTGAACCACGCATATGCTGAACAGTGTTCAACATGAACAACCTCTTGAGCTACACCCATTTCAAACCTTTTAAGACAGTCTGCCTCAGCAGCCGACCATGCTTTCCCACCTGATGACGGACGCTTGTGTTGCGCCCGAAACGTCGTGAGTATGAACAATGACGGCCGCTGCTCTGAAGCGACTGGAGGGAAAGGGAAGGGGGGGGGACACCGCAGGGGGGTGGAGGCCGTAGCGCCCACACCCCCCCGTTCCCGAACACCCGCGGTCACCAAGGCTGCAATACACAGGGAGATCACAGATCCACGTGCTCGAGGCCAACAACGGCGTTTGCGAGGCATTTATTTCGCCGCGATCTTTCGCCAAAATTCCTCGTGTTGCATTTGAAATTTCTCCTGCACGGTATCCGTGCTGCAGCCTGCGCCTCCCGCCATTGAAAAGCTTTGGAGAGATGATGGGGTTGGGGCACTCAACCCAGGCGAGTGGTAAAGTGTGCCACAGATGCGTGCGCCGGTGCGTCTCATGCCCTCACCCGTAATTGGATATACGCGCGCCTGGAAAACCTGTGCATTGTCGGCACAAGCCGGCACGGCACGGCTTCTAGACGGCCGCGGAAACGCAGCACGGGTTTTTTTCCAGGCGCACGTATATCCCATTACGAATGGGGGGCATGAGACCCACCGGCGCACGCATCTGTGGCAAACTCTACCAACTCTCCTTCCCAGCAGTGTGGCTTGCACCGTAGGAAGCTGGAGCACGGACACGCACGCGCACGCGCGCGCACTAAAACAACCGAGACCTGATTGTATAGCAGCTCGGCCTAACGACCGCGATCAATCAAGGGTCGGCGTGGCGTGCACATGCCCCCGCTCGAGGTGGCCGTTCGCGAGCGTGGGGGCGGCCGCGTCGCCGCGAGATTTCCCCTCGTGCGCCGGGCACACTTTCAAAAGCGATGCAATTGTCTTGCAGGTGTGCCTACCCGAGGCACAGGAATTCCCCAACAATACGGAAATCCGAACTGCAAGGAGTGTGTAAAACACCAGGGGTAATTCGGCAGGCATTTTCCCCAACAGGCCCGCACGTTGACAACGAGGCTCAGGAAGGTGAAACTGCTCCTCTTGCCCCAACCAAAATGTTAAGGCTATGCCGGGGATCTTTGTTTGTGTTTGCTGAGCAGTGGCGGCGTGGTGGTTATACGAAGGCGGTCACAGGCGTGGTGCTGGCCACCCACCTCCTCGCGTGCTGTGCCGGCCCTCATAGGTGCATGCTCGCGAACAGCACTTGCTCCAACAGCCTGTTTGAAAAGGCTATACGGGAGGTCATTCATTGTCTTCGCTCTGTACATCTCCGATGTGTTTTAAAACTGCGCTGCGTGTAGCTCGGCACGAGGTGAACTCTGGTAATTATGATCCAGGTGGGAGAGAGGTCGGATAAGAAAACTCGGGTACAGAAGGTCACATTTGTTTAAAGTGGGATGGCAATTAGTGAAATTTGTCCCAAACCTGCCCTTGATTTTGACTGCCCACGGCAATTCCTTTTGGATAATGAAAATTAGCGATTGCAAATAACATGTGCAGCATTACCTACAACAGATGGCAATGAGTACTGTGGGAGTGGATTGCTGCTGTGACTGCGGTGAATTTCAGCCGAGCCCGTTTGTGAAGCTGAACTCTACCGGGTATCATTTCGCAAGGCTTCTTCATTCCTAACCACGCGCGGTCAAAAACGCTTGCAAGAACAGGGGCTTGTTTGCAGCCTGTCGTAGCACGTGAGCGACATTTATTTTCCAAGACAATTAACTGAGAAAAAACGCGGCAAATGCCATAACTGTTCTGGCAGCCATATGTAGGTCCGCATGTTGAGACTAGCGCTGTTCCATGCGCAATGACTTCGGAGACACGAACTGCAGAGGGTTTCTTTATTAATAACACGAGACGATTTGAGGACATAATGACAACTGCCTCTATGGCGACGACTGACATTGTGACGACAGCGACGACAGCGTCGATCCCGATCCCCACAGCCTCGAACCCTGCTTCTCGCCGCCCCCCCAGCGTGGCCCATGCCTCCACTCCTGGCCACGCCCCTGGCCACGCCCCTCTTCTCGAATTCTCTCGCAAGCAGAGGTCGCAACCAGGTTCCCGATACCCGTACCCTACCCGATACCCGTACCCGGCCGGGTACGGGTACGGGTAGCCGTTTTCGACCCTGGTGCGGCCGGGTACGGGTAGGCCGTGAGTCACTGGTGAGTAACCGTTTGTCACTCATTTCGGGTAGGGTACGGGTACGGGTAAGGGAACGGGTACCCGTACCCGGCCGGGTATGGGTACGGGTACCCATTTGCGACCCTGGTGCGGCCGGGTACGGGTACGGGTAAGGAATCAAAACCCGTTTGCGACCTCTGCTCGCAAGGTTCTCTGAAGATCCCAGATCGTTCCCCTGTCTGTTCTCTGGCCTGGTTATTCCCACTTTGTTGTTACCACTCGTGGCCACCAGTCCCGTATCTGTCTCTACATCTGTAGTTACCACTCGTGGCCACCAGTCTCCTGTCTCTACATCTGTAGTTACCACTCGTGGCCACCAGTCTCCTATCTGTCTCTACATCTATTGTTACCACTTGCGGCCACCAGTCCCTTATCTGTCTCTACATCTGTAGCTACCACTCGCGGCCGCTGTGTAAACGGTCAGCCGGTCGGCTCGCTGCACTTGCAATCCAGAGGGCGCCCGTTCGATTCGATTTCCCGGCACGGCAGCTCAAACAACGGAGCGAGTTTGAATCCACCCCCACTCCCCACCCAGCAGAGTAGATGTGTTCACCACAGTTGGTAGATGGCTTGTGGTCGGGTAAAGTCTGGGTACTCCCATCATCTCCGAGACATCTGGCCAGCGTGGAAGAGTTATTATAGCTGTAATGCAATGCGGTCCATTGAGAGACTTACATTTTTTATCAGTGGGATCCTGCACAACGGAAGCAAGAGGGGTGGATTAACTAACACTTTGGGCTATGACCCTCCCTCAGAGAATAAAGTAGAACGATTACTGATTGTTAATAAGAATAAACAAATTTCAGTGCTTGTAAAGACGACACCCAGTGGGGCCCATTTTTTACTCGAAATAAGCTTCCTCTCGAAACTCAAATGCGCCTGTGAAATGAAAAGCATTTTCAAAAAATATGCTCTCTCTCTTTAATCTTTGCGAATCCCTTTATACTCTTTCTGCCCTAAAGAAGGGCCATTGTCTGAAACGTATGAGCCTTATATATTATTATTTATATGTTTGTAACAAGGCAGAGTTAAGGACAACGCTGCAGGGAATTTTCCGAGGAGGATGAGAGATGGCTTTCTCGCGAATGCTCTCCATTGTTCCCGAGTTGTCGAAATTGCAGCAGGGTGCACGCTCAGAAGTACGCTGAACTTCTTTCGCGCTCTACGTAGCCAACCGCGCTCATCGTGCTAATCTCTCACATTAACATAGCCACTTCTGTGCCCTCTAATTTC
>CM025656.2:4036376-4050054 GCA_014621495.2 Entosphenus tridentatus
TTGTGTTGCGATCGAAACGTCGTGATCTATTAATAATCTTCTATTTACGTGACTTTACCGATTGAACCAAAGAGTAAGGAAGTTCTACGTTCATGCAGACAATGACTACTATTTCACATTCCGGTGGTCACGCCAGGAGCGGGGGAGTTGTGTTGTATCGCTGTGATGTCCTCCGTCTTGGTGGATCGGGGCATTGCATCGTTATATGTTGTAAGTTCTGCTCTGGATGACCACAGTCGCGCACTGGAGAGTTTTATTTTTATTTTTCCATTTGTGCATAGGCTATCTGCATCTGCCATGGTTTGTGCAGTGGATGCGGTTTTTGGGTTGATAACGAGCTTGCGTGGAAGATCAAAATCAGGGATCTTCTGCGTTGGGTCCTTCACAAGGTGTTCGTGTGAAAGTTATTTTGAACTCGCATAGGTCCACAAGGGCTTAGCGATAACTGGGGACCTTCTTGAGGTCCTGGTGAAATGGGAAGGTTGCAGCGTTGCGGCGGATGGGTGGCGAGAGAGATGTGTGACGGCACAGGCAGCCTGGGTGTCTGGGGGTCGACTTGGGGGTTCCAGTGATACACAAAAAAGTGTTCAGTCATCGGTCCTTACGACCGCCACGATATTTTTTTCCCAGACGTCCCTCCACACCCCCCCCAAACGAAGTGGTGATCTATGTTCTCTCCATATAAATTCAGACTGGTTGACTTAATAGCCAGAGGTTTAATTTTAATTTCTTTGGAAGTTCTAGTCACTCTCGTCCTCACCCTCTCACTAGCTGCGCCCTTTCTCAAAGACGTCGGCAATCGTGGCCATCCTTCCCTGGAGCTGTCCATGATATTTGCTCACAGACTCGAATTCATGTCTGCCAGTTGCACTAGATTGTTTAAGCTGCTTTGAGCCCTAATTTTCCACCTTCAACTGTCTTCTTGTACCCTTGATTGCCCCAGTCAATACGATAGAGCATGGGTCCTAAAGGCACACAATTCCAAGTGACAAGACATCTCTAAAGTTGCAACAGACAAGAGCTAACACACACAAGCCAGTGTCATGAACCGATCTTACAGAATAAAAAGATAAAGGTGCAGCCCTGCAAAAGCATTGCTCACGCCACCACTGGCAGAAGGGCCTTCACGAGAGGGACCTGACCTCCGCGAGAGGGCATTTGGCCTACTCTTCCATGCTGGCAAAACGTCTTGAAAGGGGGCAAGATTACCCACACTTTCTTCCACCACCACCAACACTGGGTGGGCAGAGGCGAACAACTGAATTGGTACATTGTGTCTTAACCGCATGTAGCAATCACTCTACTCGGTAAAATATTGGCGCTTTCGAAGCGGTTGCTATAACAGGGCCGAGTGCGGAACATGCACGCGAATGATGTCATCTGAACGCACTCACATCATTCTGGCATTCCTGGGCTCGGATGGGTTTTGGCGATCGCACAGACTAGTCCGTCGAACTCGGCCACCATGCCTTCACAAGGTTTTAAAACGTGTTCAGATGCCATTGCAAACAAGCAGCCCAAGCCCCTTCTCGAACCGGATTCACGGCCCGTGACTGAACAACATGTAGTTGCAATTCGATCTTTAGAGTTGTACATTGTGGCCTTGTGCTATCGTCTGAGCTGCACGCTATCACAAGGCTGTGTGCAATTTGCGCACGAGAATAATGATTTCATCGGAAAAATTGAAAAGTATTCTGCGATTGCTGCTCTTTTTTAACAGCTTTAGACAAACATGTGCATACGTATCCGTAAGGTATAAGGTAATGGTGCAGCCCTGAAATAGCTTTATAATGTCACCGCTGGTGGAATGGCCTCCACTAGAGGCAGGTCTAGAGAGCCCCTCTAGAGGGTATTTGGCCTCCTCTTCCACATTAGCCAGACATCTGGATCGCAAGCCCCATGGTGTTGTTATTGCGTGGCAGAAAACGTCGGAATAGTACCAATGAATGCTGTATGTTGAACTTCGTTCGCAACGTATGTAGCGAACCGCGTGACTCGGAGATGCGGGCAAAGGACAAATCAAACGCAAACATAAGTTCTCAAAGAAATAAGTTTTCGATTCTAGATGATTTAAAAGCGCATAGCTCCGGTGGCTTCTTAATATCGGAAGGAAGAGTGTTCCAGAACAGCAGCAGAAGCGCATCTGAAAGCGCCCGATGCAGTGGACCGTCTTTGTTCGATGGCGAGCCAAAAGCCACCACGAGGATGACCGGCGGTGCCGTGAAGAAGGGCCATTGCTCAAAACGTCGAGTGTTACATGTACTTTTCCATCTAAGGCAGTGTTATTGGCAAGAGTGTCGAGTTATTTTGTTAGTTGCGCTCGTGCACCGCCGCCAACACGGAATCACAAAATAAGTTACTTAACCGTCAAATTATGGGATTTCTGAGAAGAAGAAGCCTTTGTATCACCATGAAGTCTTCCACCACTAAGACTGCTATGCGTACGTCACCCCATACGCCAACGGGGTTTGGCGTCGAGTCACACGGCCATTGATTTCATCCAGATATTTTACGCAGATGAGAAAATCAGCCTGCTGACGCATTCGAAAACGAGCCCTCAAGCTACCAACCTCATCTCTCAAACTCTGTGGACATTCGCCACGCTCCCCTGACTTACTCACACCAGTTTCCATTCAATTCACCAAAACGTATCCACCGCGGCTTGTCATAATACATTTACAATTTGACAATTGTATCTGTTCATTGCAGGGGTTTTCGTTGCTGATGTACCATTGGGAATTGACTTGCCAATTCAATTGTCCCCATATGTTTGACCTCAGGGCACTCCCACAGTGCGCCAAGGGTGAGCTGAGAGGCGCGCTTACAGTGGTAATTTATACAAAATAAGGTAAAACGTAAAGGTGCAGCCCTGCAAACGCTTACCAACACCACTGCAGGTAGAAGAGCGTGCTGTAGAGTCTTGAGAAAGGTGGGAGGACCCACAATTGTTTGCCACCACATGACCTTAACTGAAAACTGTTAACTAATTATTCGTATTTTACCAGGTAAGGCCAACTGAGCTATATAGCTCCTTTTCAGAAGCGACCTGGTCGCAAATGAGAGCTTAACGAAGTGGCTTATCATCATGTAGAAATGTATAGCAGCCAAATAACTCTAAACGCGTGTTTCTAAATGTGGAGTGGAACATCAGAGGACACGGAGAAAAAGCCACACTATCACGGGGAGAAAGACACGCAAACCCCAAATATACAGGGGTCAGGATCGAACCCACGACCTCTTGTACACCAGGCGAGGGAGTTAACATCTCGCCAAAGTGGCGCCACACCACAGCTATTCGACCTGCTCGTAAAATAGCTGTGCTGAACCTCATTATCATGCTGGGTGGACAGAGGCGGGGGAATTTAAGAAACCTGCCACCATCGTTTCAAGTGCTGCACCACCGGGAGATTGAATTGTTACGGCAACCTCAAGATCACAAAGTCAAGTGCGCAAACATGACAACATGGCAAAAATCACTCCAGTGCTTTATATATATACTATATATATACACATACACTTAATATAACATACTCATTAAACACTGCCCATTATTCTGGTGTATGTTATCATCTTGTCCTCGTCTCTTTAGAGCAGATGGAAGGATGCTGGCTCGGAAAAACTAACAACCATTAAGCCACGCTCTGCCTGTTCAATGCAATCAATTCCAGAGAGCCTGTAGACCCCAATAATGAACATGATTCACAAACAGATTTCATATCAATAATTCTGCATCACGATTTATGTACGGATAATGCTCGTGGTATATCCCAAAAAAATATTTCCAACCCCCCCCCTCCCTAGATTTAATTCCAGATTGTTCCAGCGACGTCTTGTCAAGAGAGGAGCCGCCCATTCCGGCAACTGTCGCGACGTGCCAGACAACGGCTCGGGAAGTTGACGTCACAGAACTACTTCTGATGTCCCCCTCAAGAGGCCTCTTTATGCAGTGCATTATCTTGTGCATTGGAAAATGGCCCGCAAAGAAGGGGAAATCAGAGAAACGCTGCTAAAATCACTTCACATTTGGCCGTATCCACCTGGGTACCCTCCTACATGCCCTACAAGAGAGCAATATTCATTATATGGCATCCAAACTAATTTATATATTTTTCTCAGAATTTGACTTTAACCGAGTTAAGTGGCAAAGTTAATTCAATGTGATGTGGTTTGTGTGTGTGTGTGCAGTCATTGGTGACCAAGCTGAGATCATAAACTCGCTACACTTGAGAACCTGGTTTAAATCACATGATTTTATTTCAAAATGTCAGCGGTGCCAGCTGGGTGCTCTGACCTGTGACCCACATGGCTTCCTCGCAAGTATTTATGTCACTCCCTTATATCAGTGGGCTTTCGCCCGATCATCAAGGGACCATCAGTGATCAATTTATTTGTGAACAACGCACAGCATCTGCTGCACACCAATGACCCCATGCATTTTCACAACTTATAAAAACACAACTTTTCTCCATCCCCACAGACGATGACTCCCCCACCGCAACCGCCAAATATCCCTTGACAGTACTGCTAGCGAGCACCTATGCAGGCCGGCACTGCGGACGAGGAGATGGGTGATCAACAACACGCCCAGCTGCCTTAGTCTCTGCAGTGACGATGTTTACATACAGCAGTAAGGACTCATTTATGGTTTGGAAATCAAACTCGGGTTGACGTGTTCGTAGCGCAGTGTGCTAACCGCTGCACAACCACTCCCGAGTAAGACGAAGACGCGCGCGCACACACACACGTACCTGTACGACGCTTTTACTGTGGTAGTTCTTGGCAAGGGCCCAATTGTGCCAGTCATTTAAAAATGAAGCCACGCCTCCGCGTGTGTACGGTATCCAATTCACGCACCTTTGCGCCGCTACCGAGAGCAAAGTTTGATGGGGAAAAATAAAAAACCTGGCACCTCATCCATCACAGCGCGTTGTGGAAACTATGAGTGACATTGCCGCTCAGCCCAAGAATCAGCTGGTAATACTCAAGAAGTTGGGATTTTTTTCTGGTTCAGTGCTCGCAACAAAGCCCCGTCTCGCCACAAATTGGCAAAGTGACTAATCACGACCGACACTGAGAGAGCGTTGGAGCATTTAATCCAATAAAACTCTCCACCGACCAGCTGTGTGCGATCGCACAGAGGCTAAATTTGACTGCAACTGAAAATGCCGTACAGAATGGTGGACACTTTCAGAGGAGAAGAGGAAGGGGAAAGGTCTGGGGCCTGGACTTAAATATGGCAGGGATTGGACAGCATGGATGGCTGGGTGCGATGGAGGAGGAGGTGTGGGAAGGAAGTTCCATATGATGGGGACAGCAACGGAAAATGAGTGTCCTTCCACTGAGCTAAGGTTGACTTTGATTTCGAGAGTGGAGATTATGTGGAGAGTGGTAAAGTGAGATGAAGGGGGGGGGGGGGGGAAATAGAAACTATCAACAATACATTACTTTTTGAAAGTGCCTTTCTACAAAGTACTCAAAGCACTGTACGTCACAAAAATTAAATAAATCTTTGGCCATGGGCGGAGGCAATCTAAGAAAGGAAGTAATTTAGAGGACCGAAAGCAAGCGAAGAAAAGTCCTTGGAGGATCTTGAAGACAGCGAGCGAGTGCGATCTTGAAATTGATCTGGGATGACATTGGGGGCCAGTAGAGGAATTTGAGCGAGGGGTTTGTGTCGTCTCGTGTAAGACTGCTGGTGAGAAGTCCGGCTCATTTGCAGCAAGGATTAGAATTTGGGGGAAGAAATTGAGGAGGGCGTTTTAATAGGTCGGGTCGGAATGCGATGAAGGCATGGAACCCAGTGGCAGCTGGGGCAAGCAATTGGCAGACACGGGTCATGTTGCGCAGATGGACGCACGAGGTCCTGCAAAAAGAGAGCGTTGAGTTCTGTGGGAAAGCAAACGATGGCTCGGGATCAATGAACGACTGTTGAGGTTTCGTACCCCCTTCATGAGCGCGGTGCCAAAGTTTAGGAGGCGCGCGCCCAAGCTTGTGGGTCTGCGACGAGGGCGACTTCTGTTGGGAGCTTCTTCAGAACTCCATTTCCCGAAGAAGCTCCCCGGCACGTGCCGCGAAACGTCAAGACACGGCGCCGAACACGCGCCGGAGAGCTGCGCGATATCTCAGCACGTTCAAGGTGACTTGCTCGGAGGCATTTTATTCGATCGACGAGATATTTTCCTGGGGTCGTCGGCCTTCAAGCTGTTGATGTTTGTCACTCGTCTCCTGGAGCGAGCAGCTGCTGGAATTAAAATATTGGCATTGCGTTACCATAGCTACAGGTTGTTGCACGGCCTTCTTGAAAGAATGTCTAAATGACCCCGTTAATTAACCTCAGACTCCTTCAGGGAAACTCTAAGGAAATGAGAAATTTAAAAAAATATAGCATAAGTTAAAGCTATTTTCTTTTTAGCGTTTTGTTTAAATCCAGTAATGCTGGGGGATTGTGTTACAGAAATTGAACAGCGATATCAAATGCTCATTATGTGCAATTACATTCCTCGTGTACATTTACACAAATGGATTTTCAATTCCCTTGGTGAACAACTGGCAAACATTGCTTTGTAATGGATTGTAGTCCCACGTTCATGCGACACGGACATAGCTACCAGTTGAAATAAATACATGTGTAATGCGAGCGTAAATGGGGTTGTTGCTGGGCTCTGGTCCAATCACACGGCCCGGGGTATTGGGGGGCGGAGCCTGGTCTGCGGGGCGTGTGGGAGGGGCCACCGTTCACCTCGGCCCCAATGGGAGGCGAGGTGAATGGGGGTGAGGCCAGCGGGGTAGTATGGGAAGGCCAGATCTGACGATCCGGAAGGGGAGGAGTCAGGGTCACGTGGGGAGAATGGATATATGTGGGAGCCCGGAAGAGATCGAGGCAGTCGGGGAAGTGAAGAGTCTGAGCCACGTTGGGTGGTGAGAGAGAGATCCGCGCCATCGGCCACGTGGCCGAAGGACCTCAGCACGCCGTCGGCCAGCGGTGCGCGGAGTGCGGGAGTAGAGGAGCTAACGGAGGAGCGTGCGTGGCACGCGAGAGGGAGCGTGCGCGGGGCGCGCGCGAGACGACGCTGGTCCGTGGAGGAGACCAGCGGGGTGCGGAGAAGGACCTGAATAAAAGACAAGTGGAGACTAGCAGTGCCTGACAGAGTCTTTTATTATACATGTAAAAAAAAAAGAAATTTTGTTCGCTACAAAAAAAAATCCACACACTTATAGTTACTGCACACGTCTTGATGATTGCTCTTAAAAAAAAACACCCACACCATGGAATGATGTATTGATCCAAAGGACGCATCATTCACAAACGATAATAACACTGGTCAACAAAAAAATAATTCTGGCCTGGACTTTTGCAGCTGTTTTAGACTAATTTCAGGGTGCTGATTCCAAATCTGATCTCAGATTTGCTCTATCACATCTCATTTTTATGCTATCGGCATACCCCATTTTCATTGATTTTACCCGAAATTAACTCTGTCACTTATGATTGTAAGTTGTTGCGAGTCAGTGACTGCTTTAGTGTAAAAATATGGTGCTATATTTTTAGGATAGTGTTTATAATAGTTTATGTAGATATCCACATTTATTTAATATTTTTATTCTGCAGTTTTTATTGAAAATGCAATATTTGATATCTCAAAAACCTGATGTGATATACAAAAACTGATGCCAGACTTGGAAACAGCACCCCAAAATTACCTTAAAACCGTTGGAATACCTTATGCCAGAAAAAGTGTGTTGACCAGTGTAATTAGCGTCGGCCGTCATCTATCCATTGTCTGATAAAGGCCTCCCCCCTCACCCCGCTGCCCCAAGCATTCGCCATATGTCCTGGTCTTTCGATATTATAATCTATCTAGCACCGGCACACGAGGCGATTAAAATCGCTCCATCTCAGCGGTGGGCGTCCTCTCCGTTGGGATGCCACTGTAGTTACTCTCAACCGCTGGCCGTTGTCCCTTCTCGTGATGTGTCCTGTCCAGGGCCACTGACTCTTCTGAAAAGTCAATATGATGTCCTTAACTTGTGTACCGTTCTCTACTCCATGCGCTTTCCCACCCCGTCCGCCTCTCTGCGCAATGCCAAGCACGCGTCTATCCATGCTTCTTGATTAAACCTTTCCGATTTTTATCCAGATCTTGTTTTGTCAATGTTCGTGTATCCGGTCCATACATCATAGCCATGCCCTGATTAACTTAGTCTTCTTTAGGCACATTGATACGTTGCATTTGACGAGCAATTGTATTTTCCCAAAAAGCACTTTGCAACCTGCTCTAGTCCACTTCTTTGTTCAATCTTTTTTTTATCCCAATTCGGCCTGCAATAGATATCCTCGGTACACACACTGCTAAGATGTGTCCAGACACACACACAGTGCGTTTTCCAGGTGTGGTCATCTGACGGATATCTCCCGATTGTTTCGGGAACTTGTCATGTGTGACCTTTGTTGTTCTAAAATGTATCCCGAGCAGAACTTTTCAGCCCTCTTTGTGAAATCCCATTCACATTTCCTGCAGCTCGTTCCCACTGGACGTTATAATGGCCATGTTCCTCAACAAACCCATGGTGGATAATTATTTCTCCATTTCATACCGGATGCCTTTGTTTCTCCAAATACAATATTCGGAAAACGTCTTCCAATGTCGCTGCAAATTTTGTATGTTACCCGAAATGTTAAACGTTAGCGTGTAAAATTGTACTGCTGTTGAAGTTTCACAGTCACATGGTTTAAATTTAATGTTTAATATTACGACCGTACATATCGCTTTACAATGGTTTAAGACCAAGTAACTTATTATATTGCCTTGTTATACAAGCCTCCCTTTAAAAAAAGACACATTTAATTATAATTAAAACCAGGCACGCTCGTTGAAGACTGTGTATCTTGATAATTATCTATCTCGAAGAATGTTGCAAGCATGACAATAATTGACCACGTGATGGCCCATATTGTGGGGTCTTTTAAACATTTGCGTAAATCAGCAGACTTATTAATGTTCGCATTAAAGACCAAATCACCTTGAGCGAGCCCAAAATTGCCAGTTCTACGAAGCTAAGCAGGTGCCGAGCCTGGTATTTGTACTTGTGCGGGTAACCACTAAGCTTGCCAGGTGATAATTATGGGGCTGCACAATGACCAGAAGATGGCAATGATCAGCGTTGCCCCCTCTTTGTATGGGGTTTTCTCCAGGTCCTCTGGAGTGTCCTCCTACATGCGAAACATGCGTTAATGATATTGGCAAAATACGTAACCCAATGCAGAACCCTCTTGCAAGTGTGTGTCTTGAGGCTCAGTGAGTCTTTCCTGGGTACAGTATATGGACATCACTTTGTCAATTCACTGTTGCATAATGGCCAGGCCATGCCTTTCCTTCAAATGGGGGATTGTTTAAACAGAAAGCAGCCTCCCCCCCACCCCTAGTGGATACATAATTAGACTGAAATAAAGAAATAATGCTATTAGGCAGCTGAGGTCATATTCGAGCCAGCAAAACTCTGTAGCTTAAACGCAAGTCCCCGAAATACTGGCGGCCCGTTACCATGGAATAACTCCAGCGATAGTTTCCCTAAGTTTGCAATGTAAATCAGGGTGACTTCGGGATAAATTTTACTACAGGGATTATATTCAACAGGCCACAGGAGGCCGACTGTCCAATTTCAGAGCTCTTAATAAACCCCTGCAAACGAACAACATCGATCCATAATACAAGCTTTATTGGGTTAGTTCGTGTAAACATATGTTTCGTTAAACCCGCCACCACCGACACACATTAACGACACATTTACATATTGACGCGATATAACCAAAAAAAAAACTGTATTGTGGATGAGATTTGTCGCGAAAGCCCACGTGCTAAACTGAACAACGTTTAAATCGACGTAACGCCGAGTCCGAACGCTGCCTCAGTTGGACTCGACTTGCTTCTTTTTTGGTGTCGCTTCCTCTGCACGGCCGCGATCACATTTTTTTGCACAAGCGTGGGCGCGAGACCACCCGACCGTTTCCTCGCCCGTCTGTTGTCAGCCCAACCTCGACATTGAAGCTCGCTTTCACCGCCCCCCCCCCGCCCCGCCACCCCCCGAACTTTGGAAGCGTAAAATAAAATAGGGTAGCATGTGCTGTTGTCCTGGCAGAGAAGACGTTTGCGTTTCGTGCTGCTCCTCCTGCAGCAACAGGAGCAGCTGCGCGTTCGCTCACTCGCGTTCATTTTATTGCCTCCGCTTGGACAGAAATCCTCGCGCGGCACCACAACTGGGCGAACCGAACCGAACTGTCCGTACGTCCGTCGCATTTCTCTCCGGAAGAAGAGAAGCCCACAAAAACAAAAGCGACATGTTTCAAGTGCAGTCCTTTTTGCCAATCCACTGCTGGATGAAAACCTCTCCACGCCATGCAGGTCTTCGGGGCTATTTGGCCATAATTCACCAGGCTGGGCAGTACAGGTTGGCGAACATGGTGGAGCAGCATAGTAAAGTATCAAGGTGAATTTTTGCCACGCAGTCCACTGCTGATATTTCTGCTACGCAGCAGCCTGTTTCACGCTACGTTGTGTGTATGCACGTTGAAATTCTTTCACGCCGTACGTAGCCAACCGTGATAATCGGAGGTGTGGCGATTGCTCATCAAAAGCATTTCTTACTCTTTGTTTTTTTCGGTAAAGTCACGTAGGTAAAAATTTTAAATAAATTAAATCACGACGTTTCGGAGGCAACACAAGCTTCCGTCTTCAGGTGGAACCGTCACAGCAAAAAATTACTGTATCAAGTGATACCACATTGGGAAGTGGGTTAAAATTGAGTTACAAGATTTGAGGATACAACGACAACAACAACAGACTGAGTTAATAGAAAGCGTGTAATACAAACACAATCCACACACTTGCAGTCACTGCGCACGTCTCGATGATTGGTCCTAAATAACACCCACACCATGAAATGATGCATTTATCCCAAGGACACATTATTCACAAACGATAATAATTAGCATCGGCCGTGATTTATCCATTGTCTGATGAAGGCCTCCTCCCCACCCCGCTGCCCCAAGCATTCACCATATGTCGTGGTCTTGCGATATTACAATCCATCTAGCACCGGCACAGGAGGCGATTTAAAATCGCTCCATCACGTTAAGCGTGAGCCTGTTAAGCTGACTCCGAGAGGTAGCTAGCTTCTCCGCCAGTCCTGTATTTTCCCCCCAGAAACATCAACTTGTTACAGGAATTGAGAAAATCCGCAAATCTTCCTGGGATGTTCACGGTCCCGCTTTTCGTCAGCTGTGAATTAATATCACTACGTCACTCAAGAGAAGGCATAAACATGCAGGTGTCTCTTCTTTCTGTATCGTAATACGTGTGTACGTAGAACTTAATTCACACTGTACGTAGCCAACCAAGCTTCTGATGTACCCGTTTCTGAAATACCAAGGAAATACCTTTTTTCAGAAGCAGGGTCAGGTGATGCGGAGTGTTTTTTTTTACTCTAACCTCCAGGATCTTGATAATTGTTTTTTCACCCTTTTATCTGGAAACAAAACTGACACCTTTTTTACAAGGAGTCATGTTTGCATTGACCACAATACCTGCGGTCGGAATGCAAAAAAAACACAACTCTGAAAATGTATGCACTGTCCTTGAAATTGATTGGTCCACACCCGAGACACCTTTTCTTAGAGCCTAGTCTCACATGGTGTTGGACCAGATGACGTCAAAAGTCAGTTTGATGCAATGTCAAAAACGGAACGCCGTACCTAGTCGGCACATTTGGTGGTGACAGTTAAGAGCTGTAACGATCAGAATTGACGCGTCGTTAAACGGTTGTACACTCGACAACTTATATAATTCCTTTTGGCCCTTGGGTTGGGTTGGAGGGAGTTTCTTTCACAGCACAAATTTGGCAATTATAATTTGCGTGGCCTAACCACAGAAAAATGCAAATATATCGGTAGACGTTGACCCACGTGTCAGTGTCTACAATGGTTACCGGCACCTCCGATTTGCGCGGCTGGCTACGTATGGTGCGAAAGAAGTTCACTGTACACGCATACCATTCACCATAAACCTCACCCAAAAGTCATATTCCGCCCTCCGCAGGTGATAACCTAGGTTATAAGAGTTGCACATTCATATATGTACTTGGTGGCAAAGGCACACACCTACACATCCCCTAACAGTGGCAAGAAGGCTACCAGTGTATTTAGTGGTATTCTGACGGCAGGTATTCGGCGGTGGGGTGGGGAGGCGTGGGGGAGTAGTGGGGTAGAGAAGTTGGCTAAGGACTGGTATCGTTGTGCAAGTCTTATTTAACTTCAACGTGCCCCCGGTAATTTACGCAAGATTACGGTCCAAATGTACGTGAGCATCTACAGGACGTACCGTTAACTGTGGAGAAATGCTTGTTTCTTTCTTTTTCCAGAAGCCTTGGGTGGTTGGGGGATTTTTTTCTTGTGTTTTGGTTTGTAGAGAACTACCCCACAAAACTGCAGCTCCGCTACTACCGACGCCAGCGAGCCTGCCCAGCTGCAGCGCTGGTGCGTTAAACACGTGTGCCCGACGCAATTTTGGCCGTCTGAGAGTATAATGTCTTTGGCAGCGGAGCTTTATTTTTTCCCATCCACATATCAACACGATGTCAGTGAATGCACTTCGACGGAGGTCCCCCCTTCACATGGTCCGTCGCGTAGCAGGGCACATCGCACGATGCCCGCGAGATAAACACGACCGCGAAACAAAGCAAGTTGGACTTACGCAGCGTCTCGATGCAACCAGCATTCTGAAGATGCCGTTGTAGGGAACAGCGGGGTGGGGGGGGGGGCATGGTGATCCTTCGGAAATTTGGCTTGTTTGTTTATTTAAATCGAGGAAGACAAAGTTGGTCAGAAGCAGGTGGATAAGAGAGAGGTCTGGAGCCCTAACTTCTTGAACAGGAGCAGAAATTCGAGAGCACGGGTGTCTAGGGGAAGAGAGTTCCAGATAATGATGTCATCAGATGAGAAAGAACGACCTCCGACAGAGTGAAGGTTGGCAAGGTGCTTCAACAGAACTCCTCGGTTGCTGGAGCAGAGAGTGTGTAGAGACCAGTCGAGTGAGATCAGAGGGGAGAGGCAAGAGAGTACGTGGAGGGGAGTAACACGAGATGAGATGGAAGAGGCAGAGAACATCTCTCGTAAAGCCGTAACAGACTGTTGGGAGAGAGTCTTGTTAGCGAGCACCTATGAAGGCCGGCATGGCATACGGGGGGAGGGTGGCCAACATGACGATGTTTACGCACCACACCCGGTACTCTTGGGGCCGAGTCGATACCTAGGGGAGGTCCAGGACTGATTCAGATGATCGTCACTGGTGTTGTTGGGTAGTTATGAGCGGGAATATTCGTAACGCAGCGCGCTAATCACTGCGCCACCACTCCTCACAAAGGTAGGCACCACCACAGAGAGAGAGAGACACAGACCTCGACCAAAGAAACCATTTAATTACAGCTGGGAGATCTGTAGTTGAGCAATGGAGTCACAAATTAAATCAAACTATTGCACGTAATTCTAGATTTGAAGCTTTCGTGACTGTAAGGATTCATACTCTTAGGTTTTTTCGGTAAAGTCACGTAGGAAATAAATAAAAATAAAAATAATAGAAATAATAATATAAATAAAATAAGAAATCACGACGTTTCGGAGGCAACA
>CM025656.2:4055918-4094308 GCA_014621495.2 Entosphenus tridentatus
TAGGCCCCTCCCCTGACCCCCCCCCCTCCCTTAGGCCCCTCCTCTGATCCCCCCCCCCTCAGGCCCCTCTCCTGACTCCCCCCTTACTTAGGCCCCTCCCCTCTCCGTAAACGGCAGTAGGTCTCCACCAATCAAAGAGCTGTGTGTATTATATATATATATATTTATGCACGACAGACAGACAGTCAGACAGACAGACAGATAAATAATCCCTGGTGGGCAGTGTGGAACATTGTTCCTACCTGTAAAAACTCCGGAATTATTTTGATCTTCAGGGCCTCATCAGCAGTCAGGCTCGTTCAAACAACATGCAGCTGGGTTGCAAAACTTTAAAAGTAAAACTGTGGGCCCTGGTTCAAAAAAAAACAAGCAATATTGCATGAAAACTCACAGTTCTACAATACAATTTACTTTAATACGGCACTATTCACGCAAAAACATCCCAAGGCACTTCACAATAAAAAAAAACTCCCAAAACCATTGGCCAATCAAGGCAGCTCAAAAAGAAGCTGACTCAGGCAAATGTGTTCTTCATTTTTATTGAAATATGCGCCGCTGAGGATAATAATTACACTGGTCAACAAAAAAACATATTTTTCTGGCCTAGACTTTTGCAGTTGTTTTAGACTCATTTAAGGGTGCTGATTCCAAATAATTGATTTTACCCGAAATTAACACTGTCACTTATGATTGCAAGTTGTTGCGAGTCAGTGACTGCTTTAGTGTTAAAATATGGTGCTGTATTTTTAGGATAGTGTGTTTATAATATAATTTTATGTAGATATCCACATTTATTTAATATTTTTCTTGTGCAGTTTTTATTGAAAATGCAATATTTGATATCTCAAAAACCTGATGTGATAGACAAAAACTGATGCCAGATTTAGAATCAGCACCCGAAAATTACATGAAAACCGTTGGAATACCTTATGCCAGAAAAAGTGTGTTGGCCAGTGTTATTGATCATGAAATCACTAACGAGAACGAAGTTCTTACATTAAGGCAAAGATGCAGCACTGCAATGCATTTCTTACAAACCTACTGGTGGAAGGGATCTCCACTAAAGGCAATACTAGACGGTCCAGATTGTATTTTGCCTACTCTTCCACACTGGAGAGACATCTTGTAAGAAGTGCAGGTCACCCACACTTCACCCCACCACAAACGACCTGCCAATCTACGAACTATGGTTGATGGGTGGACAGAGATGGCGGGGGGGGGGTGTGAATTATTCAAAATAAATTTGCCTCATCATTTTAACTGCCGCACCAGGAGATCGAACAGGCGACCTCTGGATTTTAAGTCCAGCGTGCTGATCTCGTCACACCACAGCCGTATCATCACCCTCTCTCATTCATCCTTTGCGTAACAAAATCGCGCGCTGCATTGCGCTTGTGGATATCATTAAAGCTCCGAGATCTTTCGGACGCCAAAAATATTCCGAGCAACAAACAGCACCGCGGGGAAACTTGGAGGCCTGGAAATCTCCCGCTGGTGTTTCGTGCGTTAACGTTGCTCAGGACGACACCTCTCCGTAAATCTCCAATGACCGATCGGATTGCAGTAATGAACGCCGTTTAAACTAAAAAAAAATGCCAGCCCGTGTGCAATGTTTACTTTTTACTCATAGCGAATTACAGGAAAAAAAAATATCTAGAAACGTCTATAGAAACGGTCGCTGCGGATCTGAAAACACATGTTTGAGAATTGCCCCCCCGGCCGCGTGGGGGGGCGCCGCCCCCCCCCCTTCCCCGCTCCTTTCATATTGGGAGCACCAATTTGATTGCTCGCCAAAAAACAAAGGCGTAGTAACCCTAAAGCGTCATTGTTATTTTTACTAACTTTGGCCGGAGGGGGGAACTTCGTACGCCTAAAATTCGAGAATTTAGTGCACACATGCGACGCATGTGCTTTCTTTATTTTGCAGCCAAAACACCGTTCACTTCATTGTTGCTGTAGGCAGCAATAAAGTTCCTGCGCAGCCAACAGTTAATCCTGTACAAACGTCGTTTTTTTTTCTCTCCTACAGCATGTTTCTGCTAAAAGTGATTTTACTTTATATATACACACACACACACGTCCCCCTTCGTATTTAAATTTGATTTAGCTCATTATTGACACGTGTGGATATACGGCGATGTGCGGGGTCTGGGCCGTGTTGGTCCGTGTTTCTGCCGCGCATTGAGACGGAACCCCCCGAGCAGAGCTTTCGCCAATGCTGGAGACAATTTTTGTGCTGCCTCTTAGGTCAACGCCACAAATGTAACGTCATAAAACGTGTGGGTATTCTCGTGCCAGTTCCAGAGATTTTTCCATCATCATTTATGCAGCTTTGTCAATTCATTACCCATAGCTGCATCACGAGACCTCCTTTGCCAATACCAAAATATGAGGGGTTTTTTCCACTTTTTTTGGCAACAAAAAATCCTTTTACAAGGAATCATGTCTGCATTAACCACAATACTTGCGGTCAGAATGCAAAAAAACATACTCTGATAATGTATGCCAAAAGTGCTGTGCGACTTTTGGCGTCCTCTGGTCTAACACCGTTTGAGACGAGCCTCAAAAGAAAGCTGTCTCTGGTGTGGACCAAACAGTTTCAAAGAGAATGTATATATTATCAGAGTATGTTTTAGTTTGCATTCTGACCACAAATAGTGTGGTTAATGCAGACATGATTCCTTGTTAAAGGTTTTTTTGTTGCCAGAAAAAAGGGGGAAAAAAGCCTATTCTCATACCCATAGCTGCAAAAATTATATTTAAAAAAATCAATTGTGAAACGCAGTACTTTCTTTTCACTGCGAATATTTTTGAGAACATGCCTTTTTTTTCCAAGTCACGCTTTGCCGAGCACAGGCCCAAAAGGCCCCGCACGCAACAGGCGCAAAGTGGTTGGCAAACTAACGTCACTTACCGAAGGTGCAATAAGCGATACGGAGTGAATACGCTTCTCAAATTGAGAAAAGGTTTGCAAGAACGTGGGAGAGAGCGCGACGGGAGGGGGGGGGGATTCCCAAGTCGAGAAGTCGTTTAAGAGCAGCCCTTGTTGTCAAGGCTCTAAAACAAAACGGCGAGGTTGCCGTAGCTTACCTTGGCACCGATTGTGACCCAACAAAGCTCCAGGTGGTGGGGCCAACACCATACCGTGCCGCATTTGGCTGTCCAGCAGCAATGCTCACACACCAGTTCAGTTAGAGATTATGTCAAATAACCACTGGCCACTGATGTTACCGGAGGACGGAAATTGAATCCAGGTCTGCTGGGAAGGTAGCGTCACCACGATAAAAACCATCATGAAGACAAAGAGCCCCCCCCCTCTCTTCCACCTTCCCCCATATACTTTACAGAGGTTGTCAGGGCAAGTTATATTAGAGCACCTATTAAGGGGCACATGGTACAATCATTCAAAAACACTCAGTATATAAATAATGCACATACCTAACTCGCTCCCAAGGAGAGACGCACGTCAAATTGGCAACATTTCGCCCACTGGCTACTCATAAAAGGTAAAGGTGAAGCCCTGCAGTTCCTTGCTAACGCCACTGCTCGCAGAACGGCTTCGTCGAGGGAATTCCAGAGAACCCCTTCTGGAAGGTATTTGGCCTACTCTTCCACACCGGCCAGACATCTTGGAGCATCCACACTTGTCCCCGACGCACGTGACCTGTCAATCAACGAACTGTGGCGTACCGATGGATTTAAGATAACTTGCCACCATTGTTTCGTCTGCCACGCTGGGATATTGAAACAAAAAACGATGTCCTTAGGCTAGCAAGCCCAGTGTGCTAACCATCACACGATGGCAGCATCATTTCTGGTTACTGATATATCCATATATATACACATTTTTCAAATTTTAATAACTCTGGATAAACACGATTTGGAGCAATTACACTGTCATTTGTTAATTGTGTTTACGTGATAACTTAGAGTCGGGTTATTATCCCTTTGCGAGAGTGAACATAGTCTCTAAATGAATTTTAAATTTCCTGCTCCATCACCAGAAAATATTTTGAAAGCATGCACAAGGATAGTCCACACATGCAACGCAAATTAAGTGGTTATTTTCAGTACGCTGGTGCATTACATAGAACATAATTTAAACATCACTTGATATTGACTGGATGAGTCTATAATAGTAACCTACACAGTTCAGCTCAACACAGCACCACGATATTACATTTCAGAATGTGTGTTTTCTGGCCAGGAGAGCGGCGAGGGAAATAACCACAAATTTACGTCGGAATATTAATGTGAAAATTACAGCGGACGTATATGAAAGCCGACAGCTCGCGATATGTAAACAAACCGCACTACTTTACGCACACACGCATTACATTTTATATTCCAACTGTAGACTTGCTTTATTTACATTAAAGACTTCAGATATGTCCATGTAGCCTCCAATATTTGTTTTGGGACGAGTGCTGTTATCAAGCATCTATGAACGTTGGCATGGCACACAAGGCGGGGGGGGGAGGGGCTTAGCTAACATCTTTCGCAGCCACCTTTGTCTTCCTTACACACAACGTTGGGTACTCATTTTAGGAAGAGGCCACCTAGAAAACACCCCAGTCCACTGCTCCCGAAACAAATATTAATTGTAGATTCTTACATACACACATACCGTTAAAAACATCTCTCGTATTCACCCTCCCTATTATCCGTGGCCCCCAAAATCCATAGACGAAAACTATTATCCAGATAGAGGCGTCATCTGAAAGTTGGGATCAAATCCATCGTTTTCGTCTTATCTGGAGATAGCCGCTCAGACCACAGGTAATTATTGCCAGCTTAATGTGGATAAGAACTGGGCGTGGTGGTGCCGCGGCTAGCACACCGCGCCATGAACCCAGTGACGTGGGTTTGATTCATGGCCATGGGTAACATCACCGGCGAGTGATATTTGAACCGGTTTTTGGATCTCTCTCCCCCCACCCTCCACCTCCCCTCCACCTCCCCTCCAACCATGGGTGGAAAAAACCCGATTTTTCCAGGGGCAGGCATCGGGTTTTTTCTTTAATACAATTAAACCCGATTTCGGGGAATTAAAACCTGGTTTAATGAATACGAAACTCTGATTGGCTTAGGCTGCTTCCTCGTCGGTGCTGCTATCGTACTCGTGGCCGTCGGGCACGGGGTAGTCGTAGAATACGGCGGGCAGGTTGGTCTTGATGAACACGAGCTTATCTACAATCGTGGGCGCCAGTGAGTTCCTTAGCTTGGAATGGATGAAGCCCATCGTTGAGAAGTGCGGTTCTGCAATTAGAACCAATTAAACCGGATTTCTCCCAATCTCAGATGATCGGGTTTAATATAAAAAAACAATTAAACCCGATTGTAAATAACCCGACTGTGCCACCCTTGCCTCCAACCCGCACTGACCAGCTTGAGGCAGAGGTCGCAAACGGGTTTTGATTCCTTACCCGTACCCGTACCCGGCCACACCAGGGTCACAAACGGGTACCCGTACCCGGCCGGGTACGGGTACCCGTACGCTACCCGTATCCGTACCCTACCCGAAATGAGTGACAAACGGTGACTCACCGGTGATTCATGGCCTACCCGTACCCTTACCCGGCCGCACCAGGGTCGCAAACGGCTACCCGTACCCATACCCGGCCGGGTACGGGTAGCCGGGTATCGGGTAGGGTACGGGTATCGGGTACCCGGTTGCGACCTCTGGCGTGAGGTATGGTTGCACAACCGCCCCCATGACAAACGCGGCATGGGAAGGTCTTCTACCAGCAGCAGTGGATTGACAAATGGGCTGTAAGGTAATGTGGACAACAAAAATTATCTAACGGTGCCCCTGATATTGCCACGGTTAAGAGGAATTTCACTCTGCATAAAACAACATCATCATCATCATCAAGCATGATCTTTCCGCTGCAGGATGAAGGCCTCCTCAAGCCTTCATCTCTGTCAGTCATGGGAAGCAACAACCTACCTAACCCCTTCACCTGATTTCCTCCCTTGACTGATTATGTGGTTAGTCTCGACCACCAGCCACCATCCCTTGCGTCACGCCCAAGTACTCCGAGTTGCCATCGGTAAATGCGACGCGTGTTAGAATTTGCGTTACATTCTGCAATCAAGTTGCTTTCCTCTTGATGTCGTCTCGGTGTCATTAGGAGTCGGAAACGCGGACGACAACGACAACAAAAACAAAGCAAAACGCTGAGAAGTCCGCAAAATAACAAAGACAAACATCCCCCGTGTAGCCTTAACAGACTGTTGGGGCAAGTGCTGTTAGCGAGTAGCACCTATGAAGGCCGGCACCGCACACAAGGGGGTGGGTGGCCAGCACCACGCCCAGTCGCCTTTGTCTCCACAGTAACGATGCTTACACACCGCAACAGGTACTAATTTGAGGCTGAATCGACCTCGGGGAGGCCCAGGACCGGTTCGGATAATCGTCACCGGTGTTGGCCATGAGCGGGAATCGAACTCGGGTTCGCTGGGTTCGTAGCGCAGTGCACTAACCGCTATGCTTCTGCGTATAGGAGCAGGGTGAAAGGTGCACGCATACTAAGCTCAATGCATGCAGACACTGAAAGATTCGCCAGTATCATTAGCAGCCATCATTTACCGACTGCAGGATAAAGGCCTCACACCAAGATGCTGCTTCAGTTGAGTTATACGATGAATGCAGATTAATTCGTAACAAAACAAAAAATAGAGCCCTTATCTGTGTCACTAAGATAACCTACAGATACACACACACAATATGTATATGTGTATGTAGAACTTCTTTCGCACCGTACTTAACCAACCATGCTAATCGGAGGTAGGGTACAATAAAGTCAACGCGCGTTGTACAGTAACACACTCGCGCTACACGCACAATGCAACAATCGTGCCAAAATACATTGAACACAACATGTATAGGACTGTAATAACCTCCACTGTGTACCAGTGTGACGTGCGTGGCCCTTGTCTTAAGCTCCTGCCCATTGTTTGGCAAGCAACGCAGCGCAATTAGCTTTCATCACGAGCCGAACAGGGTCTCCGCCGCTCCGAGGCAAACGAGAGCCAACATGTGTGGCTTTGATTCTTAATAGTTACCCTTTGTGAAAGCAACGATTTTCCAGTGCCCTCTTTCTCTTTGGAAGAGTCTTCTGCTGGCAATGTCACCCCCCCCCCCCTACCTTAATACACGAAGCATTGGTCAGAGCAAAGCAGCGAGCTAATCAAATTCATGAAGAGTATAAATGTCTCGAGGAGATGTCACCCTGTTGTTAGATAAGCTGTGTAATTGGAGGAGGTGGTCAGGTGTGCATTAAAAAGGTCAGCACTGAGCTGGCACAGCCGAGAACCTAGGTTCGACTCCCTCGTTGCTCGTCTGTGATTTAACTGGTGTTTCAAGCATACCGAGTTGATGTCAGCCCAGTCCACCAATGAATGTATGAGAACAAAAAAAATAAACCCACCACATTAAATTTGGTTGTGCACTTCATTTGGCTACATTCCAGTTCTACGAAATATGAAAATACGCGATGAACATTGCTCTCACGTGGCCAGGTGGGTGGGGATAATTGTTGCTTTCCACCGTGTGACCACTAGTCCAGAAGTGTGGACAAGAGATCACACAGGTCACACAAGTGACCAGAAGTCCCGACTTGTGGACCAGAGGTCAGTTGTCATAAAGAAGAACAATGCATGTGTAATGACAGTGTGACACCTGCTGGCCTGGAAGGGGAATCACGGGTTACGGGCACGGTTAAGTAACAACCAATCAGAGAAGGAGGTGTATAAGGTGGGGTTAGCCGAGATGCTCCAGGAACCTGCTCGAAGGTTCCACGAGAGGGCGTGGCCGGAGGCGGGGCTTAGCCACGCCTGGGGGGATATAAGGGGGAGTGGACCCGGGGTCTTGGGTCCTGGCTGCGTCGCCGCTCGCCGACATTTCTCTCCATCGTCCGGCCACACGGAAGATCTCCTGCAGGGTTTCCATCGCCGTCATCGTCACGCCGCCAGCCAACGGCGTAGCCGAGTGGGGGCAATGGGATCGCGCCGAGTGATCGGCTGTGTGTAGCCAGTAGAGACGTTTATACCGAGTGTTGTACTCCATGTGAGACGGAATAAGTATTGGCCTGTGTCGTGCCAGTGTGAGTAATAAAGAAGAAGTTCCCTCTACACGATGTTTCGCGGTAGTCGCTCATTACACATGCACAATATCTCGGCCGACACGATGGCCAAATATTCCCCCCATTTTCATTTCTTCAACTACATGCCAGATGAAACGCTTAATTACATTCCTGCAGTTCTGACGGACACAAGATTGTTTTGCTAATTTTATTGTTACATTCATATAGCAGAAAACGCAATGGGCCATTCACGACGGTCGTTATATTCTTTAACCCACCCCCATCCCCACGCGCGAACCACCCACGATGAAATCTACTTGAAACCAAACATGTGTATTTGATCCACGTCGCCCCCTTAGCCTCCAATGCTCTCCTGCGTACAATACGGACATCGGGGGGGGGGGGGGAGCGGAGCTACGCAGCGTTTTTCCAACTCGGCAGTTTTTGCCCGATATGTGTTGTTTTCTTTTAAATATTCTCACAAAATGTGCTCTTAATAATACATGCATTTATAACTGGCAAAAAGTACCCCCTCCCAACAAAATTTGGAGGGCCGCAATTGAGAGTAAAAGTCCCTTGTACGGTTTTGGGCCTTTAAAACTTGTAAGTCCATTGCCACTAAAGAGCTGCATGTGTCATTCACCAAGCACGTCCCAGTTCTGCTTATGTGTTCTCAGACTCCGGGTGGCTTGACATGCCGTGCTTTCACAATCAGCGGTCTCTCGGGCGAGTGCCCGTTGGTGCGTGAAGCGGACGAGCAATCCGGGAGAGTGTGCATTCGCCGACAAAAGGCAGAGCGGTGATCGCTTAAAATTGACCCACGTGCTTGACATTAACATTTTTCCGACTTGGCAACCAGCCGCCCGCGAGTGGGCACCAAAGGCGCGATTGCAAAAAAACGTCCTCGCTTGGTACCGTGGGGACGCAAGGAGGCCCTCCGTTTCATAACGGACAGCTACGACCAATGCGGTACGGATTTTCATGACGCCCGCAAACTCCTCGGCGCCTCAGCTGACGTTGGAGGTTAACGGCGAAACGAACGGAGAGATTAAAAAAAAGAGTGCTCCACTTAAAACAAAAAACATGAAATTGACCACAGCTGCACAATGTGATTCATGCTGGACATGTGACAAACAGTTGGATATTAAATAATAAGCACATTTATTTGTCCAGCGCCATATTTTAGAGACGATGGCACAGGGCCCGAGACCTGTGGTGGTGCTGTGAGCGTAGAGGTGCTGGTGACTTTCGGTCCAATTGCCAAAAGGCCACACAAAACAATGACGCTTTGTAATATATATTTTTTTTACGTTTCGTGAGATGGGATGGATCGAAGGTCATCTGGCAGAGTCTGACTCGGCATGCTTCTAAAATCTGTAATAACATAGTAAATAAATTGAAGGGTTATTTAGTAAATAAATCAATTTAGTAAATAAATTGAAGGGTTATTACAATCCCCAATGCTTTGTCAGCCTAGTAGCACTGGTTTGCAGGCAATATCATCATTGTTTTGGGATGGTGCGGCAGGATCTGTCTTCTTCTTGGTTTTTTCGGTAAAGTCACGTAGAATGGAAATAATAAAATAATAAAAATAAAACATAATAAAATAATTCTCACGACGTTTCGGCCACAACGCAAGTAGCCGTCCTCAGGTGGAGAACAGGTCTGTCGAGGAGACAGAGACTGAATGACAAGCCCCAGGCTTGGAGCGACTATTTAAGCTGGGATGGAGGGGCGAAGAGCGCCTTGAAAAAATAATTTGCACATCAAGAGGAATTTAGCATATTTATGGGAAATGCTGATATGCGATTAGTACTATTTGTGAAATGCATAGAAGGTTTGGTGCGGGGGGGGGGGGGACAGAAATACTGAGCATCAGAGGTGCGGATTCTTTTCTGCACAGACCTCTGCTGGCCAACCACATAGCACCAGTGTTCAACAGCTGTTGTGCATGCTGGACGCCTATCCAAGCAGTATGAAGGCTCAATCCTGCCGATTTTCTGAAAACGGACCAGATCGGTATGATTTTATCGAAAATGCGTTTGCATTCAGTCGCCAAACGCACTCAGAATTCACCTTTAATTCCGCAAGCCACTCCACGGCATCGGGGTTAAATGGAGAGTACTCTCGTGTCACCAGAACACGCGTGTTGTATTGGGAAGTCGGTGATACGCCCGATAGTTTTCAACTCACTGCATTCGATTGGGACATGCCTTTATCAAACACCTGGTTCTAATGTGTGTCGCTGGACTTGCTGTACCGGCTACTAATAAGTACCTTATTTTCCTCTGCCATGTGGGAGACTTACAGAAGCCGGCTCAGTTTTTTTCCCACAGCCGTTCTCGGACACACACGGGGCACACTGCAAGACCTCCCCAGTGGAGTTTTTGTTACCGTGTAGGGGTTCGCGGTTTTTGCTGTACATTTCACCGACGCGTTTTTGGGTTGCACTAGAGTGTTGTTCGGTATGATGTCCGATGTTTTCGCTCGACATGTGCTCGGAGGGTTCCTTTGCCGGACCGAATTGAGCAGCTCACTTTCAACGAAAACCGAGGAAGAATGGAGGCTGCCGAATTCTCCAGCGTGTGCGAGAAACGTTGGCGATCACGCCAAACGACAAAGCCGCGCGGCACAACCTGAAAACGCATCGAAGAACTCACGAAGGTCCGGTTGCTGAACCACCTCCAGAAAAAAAAAATCTCGAGACTCGGCAAGCCACTTGTGCATACGCGTGCTGGGAGCTTCATTCAATTCCTCACGTCCGTGAACAAACTCTCCAGCCACATGGAGCGAAACGTCGGGACACGGTGCCGAATGGGCACGTGGCGAGGCTCGAAAGCCTGTCGGAAGGTTTCCAATGGATTTTTGCATCTCATGGCATAACACCAACGGCACAATTGCAAAGGAACGGGGCAAAGAAATTATAACAAATAAAAAAATAATCCTGCAACAGAGGGCTCCTTCCCACACAGCTCCGCCATTACCATGGAAGTCGCCTTCAAGCATGAAACACACACACACACACGTGTGGCACAGAGTTATGACAGGAGGCCAGTATGAGCCATCTCCGTGAATAAAAGGCCCTTTTGTGCTCTTCGATTTTCCACCGCCTCCTTTTCAGCACGTGTGCGCGTCTCACGCCAGACACGCCAGGCGGCTGGCGGTAGGGTGATTCACTCTGGCATGCCGGCCTCCGATGTTGCAGGTCAATGGCTGGGATGCCTAAGGTGGGTCACCGCCGCCTCTCCTCTACAGCCAGCGCCATCCCAGTAAACGTGCAACGTTGTACCAATGCCACCGTTGGTCCAGCACCATTGGACTAATATTGGCATGTCGTTGGCCCAACTTTGGGCCAACATTGGCCCAATATTGGCCCAACATTCCACGTTTACTCAGATGTGATGTTGACATGGGTGGTGCCTACATGGCAGGGAGGTGACACGTGGAGAAGTCAGGGCCAGCAAAAGAGGGATAAGATGACTTTCCCGTTAACGTTCATATTCTACAGCCTTGTGAAACCCGCCAGCAAAAAAGTTAAGATTGTGGCGTTTCCAAAATAAATGTTTATGCTTACATACTCTACCGATTAGCCGCGATGATGATTAAAGCAATACACATTCATCTTGTCGTTTCTTCTGATGCCTACAGTTTAACAAAGGCCACACTCTTGAAAATGTTGAGCTTTCGACTGTGCAGAATATATGCAATGGTGATGTGATCTTAATATGCACAACATGCTGAGATTCCTGTTATGATTGGCTCTTTAAGACAAGGAAGAAGCCTATTTGCCAATATTTTTTCATCACAATGGTACATATCCCATGCACAGAGTGTGAAATGAAAACGTATTTGAGAACACAGATAAAAATTTAAAAAAAGTAGTTTACCTCTGAAATGGACATCGTCGGCAGTGGTCACAGCTATTATTAACAACCAAGTATTGGACATTCCATATTCCGATGGCGGGAGTTAGCCACTGTGCAGGATAACCGTGTGCCGAGCAAAAATATTTTAATCTGCACGTTTATGGCCTCAGCAAGTACCAAAATTACAATTACCTGACAAGATAGTTAAATATTCACAAGAGCAGTTTGCCATCACATTGGCATTCATGCTCAGAAATGATTTGAAATGAACGAGCATCATTAGCTTGACGAGGGGAGCGAGGATGAACGATGACGATTACAATTTGGTTGAGATGTTGTATTTGTATGTACAATGTATTGTGACCATACATCTCCCGGCGAGCACATGAATATGATATGATTTGTCCAGACAAGACCTGTGGGATGTGTGGCTCACGCAGAGAACAAGCCAACTTGTGTACGGGAACTCTGGGAAAACGTGGCGAGCCACCAAAACTCCCAAACGAGCGATTAGAATCAGAAAAATCAAATATGCAAAACTGGGAGGGGGGTGGGGTGTTAATAATAGCCATCTGGCACTAAAAACAAAAGAAAATGACCTCGGGCTAATATTTTCCAACCGTTACCCCCACACCGTTAACCAAGTGTAAACCATTTACAACCCACAAAGCGAAAGCAACTGGCATTGACGTGTCCTGGCAAAGCAACTTGGTGCGTCATCAGAACCACGAGGCTTGCATTTAATGCCAACGCAGTGGTGACACACGTGCCCTCACAGCAATCAGGGGCCTGGATTCGATTCCCGACTTGGGTGCCTCTGTGTGGTGTGGCTTGTGTTCTACGCGGCAGTTCCCAAACAGTTCGAGCATGGAACGAAACGTGTGACGATCCAAAACATTTCATGGGAACAGTATCCATGGCAGGAGCGAGTGCTTCCACCCATGCCTGGGTATTCTTCGGGTTTCCTCCCACATGTATGAGCACCCATTATCTGGTCGATAACACCTTCAGAAAAAGAGTGAAATAGTCTAACACGTAGACTTTCGCGACCAATATTATTCATAATAAAGGTTTTTGGGTTAGATCGCACAAGTATAAATGTGTCTTCTTGGTTCTTTCGGTAAAGTAACAAAGAAGGGAAATGATAAAATAATAAAATGTAACCAATAAAATAATTCTCACGACGTTTCGGAGGCAACACAAGCTTCCGTCTTCAGGTGGAACCGTCACAGCACGATAGCTGTATCAAGCGAAACAGCTATTTTTATTATTTCCCTTCTACGTGACTTTACCGAAAGAACCAAGATGAATCCCTGCAGTCACGAAAGCTTTAAATTGAAATTTATAAATGTGTCGTAACCCTCCACCACTCGACACATCCAGTAAGATTTGTCACGTAAACAACCAACGCGCCAATTAGTGGGACTTACCTACTAATATAAAATATAGTTTCGTTTTAGTTTAGCTTGGGGGTGGAGGGGGTGGGAGTTGTCACTGGCTCATTGCCTTGCCCGCTTGTTCGCGATTCCTCACTCGCACCTCCTTCTTCTCTCTTCAAGAGTGAACGAACACTGTCCCGTGGGAACACGTTTAAATTGTTATAATTGTTATGAATAGCGACTAATAATCCGTTCAGAAAACTCACAACTCGCTGCGC
This sequence comes from Entosphenus tridentatus, assembly GCA_014621495.2. Lineage (NCBI taxonomy): Eukaryota > Metazoa > Chordata > Hyperoartia > Petromyzontiformes > Petromyzontidae > Entosphenus > Entosphenus tridentatus. The sequence goes on from CM025656.2 coordinate 4,069,529, forward strand.
TCAATTAATGTTAACTCATGGGTGGCTAAAACTTGGAACCGAAACCACCGGGCCCGATCGGAGCTCGCTTCATGACTTGTGAGATGCATTAAAAATGTTCGCATTATGTGCAATTAACTACCATTCTTACCACTATCATAACTCCATTGGTGGCCATTTCGTCATTTTACTGTGACACTGGCACAACATGACCTTGGGCGTAAGTATTAATTCTGGTTGAGAGATACATTTTCATTGTGCATGAGTTCTGGTTTATCATTTTGTTACATTGATTATTTATTAGTCATGTTTAAAAAATGTCCCTGCTTTTCTTCGAGGCAGCCCCCTGTAAAACCTCACTTCCCACGTAAAGGCGCTTGTGGCCCTTTTTATCCAACCACTTTGGCCGGGACGCCAATGAAACCACCCCGAAAAAAGCGGACCGAGTGACTGACTAACTTCAATGTCCATTTTGGAGCAGATGGCACAATTTTTTGCACGAAATAAATACAAGGTGGCTGTGGCGAGGCCTTCATCCAGCAGTGGATTGATCACGGCTGATGAGGATGATGCAAACTGTATTAATTTGTCCTTTGAGAAAAATGTTGGTGGCAGTGGCCCTCGTTCCTACCGGAATATCTTACCTGTTGTTGCTGCATCAGAACAAGCGGTTTCAAATTGTCTAATCTACCCAGGACCACCAAGAGGCATTAAACACACGGCCTCTCAAAGTGCCACATCCTCTGCACACGCACGACCTCTTGAGAAGATGGACACACACCTCCGTCTGCATCAACAACACCGCCTCTGCCAACAACTCCAATCATCTTGGACGTGACGGTCAGTTCAACTTCCACCCCCTTTGACCTCGGATTCTTCAGCGAGTGAATTAACAAGCAAGTCTGAAAGTCCTTCGAGAGATAATCAAAAGTCCGCTTAAAACAGTTCGCAAGCATGATTAAAAAATAGATTATCTCATTTTGTTTGTATGAATCAATGTGCTGGTTTTTCTTACATCCGTCCAGAAATGTACCAAGGCAGAATATTCCAGCTTAGTGGCGATGTTGGGAGATGGCGGTGGGAGGGGGGAAGGCGGGGGGGCATCTGTCTTTCGGCAGCATTGCTCCTTTTCTCGGGGTCCTCATGGAATGGTTTTGAAAGCTACCCAGCGAGAAACTGGAGCCACCATTGAGTCGCGCAGACCTATTGATGAGCCAAACACGTTTTTCTCCTTAGTATGTTGTGCTGCATCCAAACAAAGTATCTGCATGCATGCTGAACAGTTGTTTATGTGCGCAAGGCACAAAAGTGATCAGCTCCCCCCTGCTCCTTTCGGCGAGGACCTTAGAAGATATTCATGCGCAAGCAGAATGCGGCCAGAAATAAAATATACACGATACATAGGCTAAACGGAACATTTTTCCCCAGAGTGATATCAACCCTCCGAGTTTGCTAATCTGGGCCATTCGGCCCATCGTTCGGAGGCCCCCTCAATTGTCCCTTCATTGAAGTTTTTTTGTTGTTTAATCTCCCGACTTGCTTTTACACGTGTCCTGTAAACTATGACATTGATCCTCGGCTAAGATCGTCAACAGGGTTTATTATAAGTGTTGTTGTTAGTTTTGATATTAAAAATACGTCTTAACGCCTAAAAAACTACTCCCTCTTGGTAAACTGATACTCTGTTCCGTTGGCGAAGGATACCGCTGCGAAAAGGTAAATAGGTAATGGGGCAGCCCTGCAACGGTATGCTTGTGCCACTGCTCGTTGAAAGGACCTCCACTGGAAGAAGCTCGAGACGGTCTGAAAAGGTATTTTTGACAAATCTTCCATGGTGACCAGATGTCTTAGAAGAGGTCGGAGGTAGCCAATACTATACCACACCACCATGCAACCTTAAATTTATAGCGTTGGGTGGACAGTGGCCGGTTGATTCAAGAAACATTCCCCGGAGATTGAATCGAAACAGTGACCTCCGGATTATATGGGAGAGTTTAGCCTATGATTTGCCTAAATTGACATTTGACAAAGTCACCTATGCATTTGGACCCACGCCGTCGCAAGAGACAATGAAAGGCCAACGTGTGTTCACTGGCATTATATTTATCTGAAATGCAACCATCCATACTGTAATGCGAATTACAGATAAGGGGCCGTCCATAAATGACGTCACTCCATTTTTGACGATTTTTAACCCCCCCCCCCCCCCTAGTCACACGACACCCCCCAACATAAATAAAGCCTCAACAACCTCCGCCCCCCCCCCCCCCCATTTTTTTTAACATGCTTCAAATCGCTTTAAACTATTGTCATTGTAGTGCGTATTTAATGTGGCGCTGCACTCTGATGTTGTAGGAGAAAACATATATTAAAAAAGTATATTTAATTAGGTAGAACGTGTTGTCTATATTTATTTTAAGTTGCGCATTTTGATGTGACGTCACATTTCTCAAACCCCCCCCCGCCCCTCGTCACACATCGTCACAAATGTCTGACCCCACTCCCCAGGTGCGTGACGTCATTTATGGACGGCCCCAAACATGCCGTGCACAACCATTGCTTTGAGTGCCGATACACATGCACATGAATGTGCGGCGATCTTCACGGTCTGTTCGTCTTCTTCTGAAAGCCAGGATTGTCGAGGCCAAAAAATCCCAGGAAGCCAGTGGCGGCACTATTGAAGGCACAATACGTAAGGGCCATTAAACTAAGCAAAGTTGTTGTAAGATTGAGAATACGAAGGGAAGGAATTGCAATGTCCAGCAGTGCGAGGGAAAGCTGAACGAGAAGTGTTGTGACCTGCAGTGCGGTGAGTGGATGGGTGGGTGAGCGGTTGGGTGACCGAGTGTGTATGTGAGTGAGTTTGTGAATGAGTGGGTGAGTGAGGGTGTTGTTTCGACCCGTAGTGTGGTGGTGGTGGTTGAACACGGCGTGCATGATACGAAACAGTCTGTCTGGTTGACCGAGTCTGCAACACGTGAAGATAAATCTACGAGCGACGTTCTTGGAAACAATATAGCCACGGTGTTGGGTATACAAGAGTTATCGCAAGGTGGGACTCGATGCTGGTCATCGAGTGAAAATGTGGCGCAGTGATAATTCCATAACGGTGACTTTGCCAAATTTCTCAGTCTGAAAATCTGTTCAACATCACAAGCACACCCTTTCTTCAGGGATTCATAGGGAGCCAATCAAAATAACGTATCAATTTGAAAAATAAGACCGCCTTTACATGCATGGAACATTGAGCCATTTGACAAAGGCAATTAGTATTATTTGCTATTACCAACACCCAGATCAATTTTGCCAAAATAAGACTAATGCTGGACTTCTTACCTGGTCAAACTAAATGAACCCGACTGAACCATCTATTAATTTACAGTCAAGTCCGTTGTATTTTGACACGCACGGTTGATCAGTCGCTTCCTTATCACTCGTTTATCACGACTACCAGGGCCATCGCTCCCGTGAACTTGATTCCTCGCCACTCCCCTCGGCCCATCAATGACTCATTCATCGAGAGCGACTCCTCGCGCACCCGTGCCGTGTTCAATCGTCAGCCTCCGCAGGGCCCAAAAAAACGACTTCTTGTTTTCTTCGTATTGCACCACTTATATTGCGATTATGATTTTGCTATCCTCCCTGAGCTCCAAGGTCCTCTTATTTCTTCATTGGCTACCGGTCAAATTCCGAGTGGATTTTAACATACTGTTAATAACCCATAAGGCTTTCAAAGGGCTCACCCCCCCCCCCCCCCCACTCCTGGCGGGAACTATTACATTTGTATTTTCCATCAAGGTTCTCAAGATCTGATATTCAGCTGCTCAGCACTCCTGGGTCTTGGTTGCGCTCTTTCGGTGATCGGACTTTTGCTAGCGTAGCACCCACGCTATGAAAAGCCTTGCCACTTGAAATCAGGCCATCGGAGTCGGTAGATATATAAAGATCTGCTTTGAAAACCCGTCTCACAAAAGTGGCCTACCCTCTTTAGTTTGGTTGGTTGCCCCCCTGGTTCTGTTTTTGTTTCCCGATGTCCATGCATTGCGCATTGGGATCTTATGATGGAATGCGCTTGAATACGTTTGAATTATTATCGTTTTCTATTTTTTTGTTTCGCTTACTTATTACTGTTCATTATTCATGTATTCTGTTACCGTGACTGGTTGCGCATGTCGGAGACGTGGTGTTGTTTTGCCGTTGACGAAAAAGGCGATTTAAGAGCATCTTGGCTCACAGGTAATTGAAAACAAACTACAGCTAACTGCTAATACTACAACTAACTGCCGAATTCCCAACCGCTCTTCCGTACAGCGTCTTGGAGGGGCAGCTCGTTGCCCAGCGTGGCTTGGAGAAGGCGGCAAGCGTTTGCGGGCGCATGGAATGACCATACAACGGGTATCGCTCCACTGCCTTCTCACTGACATTGTCGCACAACATCGGTCTATAAAAAACGCCTGTTATGCAGATGCCCGTGTAAGAACCATCCAGGCCCAACCACTGCTTATCTTCTGATATCCGGGCGCATTCCAGGTGATTTTGTCAAAGGCAAAGGTCGCAATAACATTGCTCAATTTAAGAAACATCATGTTCTTATCTGCTGCATTATCACGAGTGTTTTGTGTTTCTCTCGATGCTTGCAATTATAGACCTTTGGCCCAGTGTTCAGCAGCTTTGATGATAAAAAGCCCAACCTTTTTTTTTGTTGGTTCAAGTTGTTTCTGGAAAGCACGTTACTTTTATTGACGTGTTAAATTATGATGGAAATACTGTCATATGCGGTTCACAGAGCCCCCTTCCACTAGCTTACATTCCTCATTTTTCACTACCAATATATTCTTTTAAAGAAGAGGTCAGCGTGACCCCATATCGCCGTCTCAGTTTTCACGGTTGCACCGAAGATCGCTCCGAGCTGAGACTATTCTTTTTGCACGTTCAGTTTTTTTCCCTTTTCGCCACCCCTTTGATTAGCGCGGTTGGCTACGTGCTGTGCGAAAGAAGTTCAACGTACACACACACACACGCGCTATTCAGTTCCGGAAGAGGCTCCCAGCACGGTTCAGTTTATTTGATTTGTTAGACGGATGGTCCCATTTAGCCACTATCCTGGCTGTTTTGTCAGGGAGATTCTGGAGTGCGTGATCACAGCAGCGGCAACAGACGAAAAACGTTAATATTGCAGGGAATCAGTACAGGGTATTTAAGGAACATTGCAACGAGTAACAAAACGAGTTATTTAACGACAGTAAAGGTACAAATAAAAAAGACGCGCGAATTACAAAAAGTGCAAACCTAATAAGAGCTTAAGAAGCTGCAGAAAAAAAAGTCCAGTTCATGTGCAAGTTAAGCTCTATATATTGAGACTAATTATGGACAAACGACAGTGCAAACAAGGTAAGAGCAAGGGGTGCTAGAAAGTTAGGTCCAGGTCCAAGTAAGATAATAAGGACACGTGTTTGGGACAGAGGGAGCAAAGGGAGGGAACCAAGTTGAAGACGAGCCGTGAGGGTATTCCAGAAACGTGGAGCAGCAAGGCGGAAGGACTTTTTTTTTTTAACAAAGGTTGAACAAATGGCATTTGTAGTAGGAATGAGGAGACACTTCTGAGGCTACAAGAGGGAGTTCGGGGAACGAAGTGGTCCTTTGGGTAATTGACAGATTTAAGTGGACAATTAGGATGAAGGCGGCCCAGTTATGTTCTCTGCGGATATCCATGCGGGATAGGTTTGCAATGAAGAGTTCTGTAGGGGGGGCGTGAAGGGCAAAACGGAGGGTTGAGTGGTATAATGGCACGAGACGTTTTGGAGTACATTGACAAGTTTGGCGGGATATGTCGCAGTGATCAAATATGGGCAGGATGGTGATGCTAACCGTGACGGTGACGCTAACCGTGATAGTGATACTAACCAGAATGGTGATACTAACCATAGTCATGCGGTGATGAGGAGGAATGGTGATTGTTTCTGTACAGGAGTCCAATTAATGTTTTTGTTACATAATATTATCCACGTGATCAATACGAGTGTTGAAAGGCAGTTGAGTCCAGGATAGCCTCTATATATTTAAAGTTGTCTAGAGCCGCAATGTGCATAGGTGGTGAGACATAGCTGTAAAATTACGTAACTTTTGACTTTTTTTGCTACGTTGAGCAGTTTTAGGGCATTAGGTTTGAAGCTGAAGACTACCGAAGTACTGTTGTAGATGCTGTTGCAACTCTTCTATGAAATATCTGAAGGCCATCAGGACTGTGTCATTAAAAAAGTAAAGAGTGGAGATTAGAGCTGCCAAGACTGTTGATGTTCAGAGAAAACGAGACAGGGGCCAAGCACAGGGTCCTTAGGGACCCCCTCAGTAACGGGAGCCTTGTCAAATGTTGATGGAGACATTTTGAAAAGGGTCAGAGAAGTTGTTATTGTAAATCCAGTTGACTGCACAATATGACAAAACGTCGACATTTTTTTTGCCGTTGCAACATAAGCCGAGTAATAGACTGGCACAACGAACGATTAGATGCAAGACTTGACGATTCAAGACTGGTTGAAGGAGCCAGTCCTGAAGTGGAGTTGAACGTCAGACATAATGCCGAACAACTTTGTGCTTCAACCCGAGAACACATTGAAGAGCCATTCTCCCCCTCCAATGCTTTAAAAGTAGCATGGGGCATGATACGTTTTTTGAGTTAGATCGCATAAGTATGTGTCGTAACCCTTCACCACCTCACACAGCCATTAAGGTTTGTCACGTAAACAACGCGCCAATTAGTTAATTCAGCCCACCGGTGTGTTGGAGAGTAAATCCACAACATTTACCATTTGAATACGACGTTTCCCTGGTAATTAGAACCAGCATCATCGGGCGATTTGCCAGAATAGAGAAGCCATCCACCTGCTTCCGGTCATAAATATAGCAGCAGTACGACGTCATCATTGAGCCCATCAGGTGCATAAATCAGAGGCGGAGGAGGTGGGGGGTGGTCTCGAAGCGTATTATTAAGTAATACATCTTAAAACTACAATTCCTTATAGAGGAAACGCATACTAATGCACTGATTACTAATATATTATATAATTACAATAACCACTTCTACGCCTCTGATCTCTGCAGCTGATGGGTTCATTGATGACGTCATCCCGCTCTATTTAAAGACCGGAAGCAGGTGGATGGCTTCACGATTCAGGCAAATCGCCCGATGTTGCTGGTTTTAATTGCCAGGGAAACGTATTCAAATTGTAAATGTTGTGGATTTACTCTCCAACACACCGGTGGGTTGAAGTAGTAAACTGATTGGTGCGTTGTTTACGTGACAAACCATAATGGCTGTGTTGGGTAGTGGAGGGTTACGACACATTTATACTTACGCGATCTAACCCAACAACCTTTATTATGAATAATATTGGGCGCGATAGCCTACATGTTAAACTAGCATGGGGCAGTTTAACCCAATAACGATTTTTTTTAAATCTCATGATGGAAATTACACAATCTAGTTCATAGAGCAAAATCACCTGCAGTACACCCGATCTCATCGGATCTCAAAAGGCAAGCAAGGGTTGAGCCTGGATAGTGCTCGGATGGGCGATCACATTTGGGAATTAAATTGTATGTTTTTCTATACTTCAAAAGGGAGACTTTTGTTCTCCGTGGACTCTCACCTGGCTATAAATACATGATGCGAGTGGACGGTGAGTCATCTTGGGCCAGAACTTGAAGCCACGTCCTCACAAAAGATAGTCTTGGTACACTAATGACCAACCTATATCCCAGTCTCTTGCGTGACAGGTGAAATCTGGCCCAAGGTGCAGCCCTGCGATTGCTTGTCATTGCCACTGCTGGCAGAAGAACCTCCACTATGAGGAGGGGGACCCTCTAGAGAAGATGTTGACCGCCTCTTCCACGCTGACCACACATCTTGGAAGAGATGGGAGTACCCACACTTCACTCCACCACACGCGACCTGCCGACTAATCAATTGTGGTGTACCCACGTATAGCGCTTGGGTGGACAGAAACTCGCTCATTGTTTCAAATCGCCTTTCCTGGAGACTGAACTTACGACCTCTGGATTGCAAGATCACTCTGGCCATTGCACCAGGGCAGCATCCCACCGTATTGCATGATGCTGTTTGGCCATCCTGTTTTTAATACCGGAAGCAGGTGGATTGCTTTACTATTCTGGCAATTCGCCCGATGATGCTGGATGTAATTACCAGCAAAACGTCGTACTCAAATTGTAAATGTTGTGGATTTACTCTCCAACACACCGGTGGGCTGAAGAAGTAAACTAATTAGTGCGTTGATTACGTAACCTTACTGTCTGTGTCGGGTGGTGGAGGGTTACGACACATTTATACTTACGCGATATAACCCAAAAACCTTTATTATTAATAATATTGGTCACGAAAGCCGACGTGTTAAACTATGCACTAGGGCAACAATGAACGATGTGGGGGTTGCCTTCGGTTGCTATTGGGAATTGGAACGACCAGATGTTTGGAGGATTTAAATCGGAATCGGTCGGGAATCTGCACATATGATTATAAAAATCATAACCCGATCTCATTCAAATAAATTCTGATCCGATTCTAAACATGGATTCTAAATTTAAAAAAATGAAATCGTATGATCTGATCCTTTAGAAATTCAAGCGGCTAAGGGAGTCGCGATTCAATCCACGAACCGACTGATGTATTTTACGTACGAACGGAGTGATTGTGCACATCTGTGAACCAACACTTTAAAGGCAAGTGGTTGGAGGACCGGGGGTTGTTGGTATTTTGCCAAAACGTACAAACCCCGCAGAGCTGCGAAGTTGTCATCAGTGTTCATGAACCTTGAATGTTATTCTCAAGTAGGAGTGGTGGGTTTTCTCCGGGTACTCCAGTAACCTCACATTAAGCCAAACACCAATTAATTCTAGATTTGAAGCTTTCGTGACTGCAAGGATTCATACTCTTAGGCTTTTTCGATAAAGTCACGTAGGTAAAAAATAATAAAATTAATAGAAGTAATAGAAATAAAATAGTTTATTATTTATTATATTACTTCTATTTTTTTATTTTTTACCTACGTGACTTTACCGAAAAAGCCTAAGAGTATGAAACACCAATTAAACATCGAACTGGCCGCAGTCTTGAGACTGGCTTTCCTGAGTAAATTACTTTATTACTACTCAGCGTGCGTCTGTGTTGTTTTCAGAGCGTAACATAATTGCGTAATTTATTACCATATTACCCAATGCTCTTAGACTCTGTTCTCCCTTGACAAAGTTGACTTTTGATCTCTAGGTGCGTACAAGTCGTTGAATCTTAAGGACGTTGCGTAATTGATAATTGTGCTGGAATTGAAGTCCCGTCGAATAATTGAACAAATCTCCATCTGCATATTGCACGACAATGCTGATACAATCTAATCAGCTCCGCATCGGAACGACATTTACATCCGAACGCGAATCCGGTAGCTTTTTAGTGGATTGCTTTAGTGGATCAAATTAGACAAGAAGTACAAGCCGCGTGGCACGGGAAAGGCTTTCATCCAGCCAATGGATTAACGAAGAGCTGTTTTCCATTCGTAGACAAAGCGACGTATTCCAAACACGGGAAAACAGGTTGCAGTGGGACACCTGGTGGTAGCGTGGGGAATGTGCAAGCGAGCAAGACGATCAAAAAACTACGTTGGACTTCTTTCGCACCGTACGTCGTCAACCGTTCTAATTGGAGGTGCGGGGGAAGGACAATAAACTAAAACACAAAAGCAATTCTGAAGAATAGAGTTTTCAATGCGAATTTAAACGTGCATAGCTTCAGTGGCTCTCACATCAGAAGGAAGAGCGTTCCAGACCCGTGCTCAGGTCATGGAAATCTCGAGCCAGGCGGATCAGATTATTCAGTGCAGTAAATCGATTACTCTCCTGTCTGCCGATTCGATTGCTCAACCCACCGCGGACAACGTGGACAAAGTCGGCAAATAAAAGCCCAACCTCTGTTCTAGCGTGTGCCGCTGTACTGGAGGTGATGGGCAAGGCAGGGCCGGATTAAGGTTATTGGAGGCCCTAGACCAAGGCTGTAGCCATGGAATCCACCTGGGGGGGGGCCAAATCTTTCCGGGGGTGTGGGGGTCCCCCCCAGAAAAAAAAAAATGTAAACGAATTTCCTGCCTAAAATAAAAAAAAATCACGAACACACGGGATGGACTTTTTTTTTACAATAATGTCTAATAGTGTATTCTATTACATTGCTCTGTTTTTCCTTTTTTACCCTTTATTGTTTCATTGTATGTAATGGCAGAGATTAGGGATTAATAAAGTACAACAATAACCACAATAATATAAACAAATCTATTTTATAGCAATATATTTGTTGGGGGGGGGGGGGTACATTTTGAACATATTTCCATATTGGGGGGCATGTGTGTATTGGGGGGGGATGTGTCCCCCCCAATATATATTATAATTACGGCCTTGCCCTAGACACTTCTGTTTCGGAGGTCTTCAGTGATGAATCTCTATAGTTGGCACTGCTGCTGTCTCGTGATTACTAACTACCGCCCCTGTCACTCGCTAAAGCAGATTTTTTAAAATAAAAACTGTCTCCAATCAACCATAGGTCAACAACGCCGCCTTGTCTTCTCTTGCACTCCTCTCAAATAGAGAATGAGATTGTGCGAAAAACACCCATTGAAGATGTTATTGCTAATTTTGCAATGGAAAAAAAAATCTCCAAAAGTTAACCTCCGGTGTTAATTTATGTCACCTTATGGAAAACGATTCGAATTGACATGACTCTCTGCCTCTTTGAATATTCACTGTGCCTATCCTTGCTACGTAAATATGTTTTATTCAAGACGATATCTTGGTTGTATGTTTTTTATCACAATCAAATGCGGTCACATCTTTTTTCGTGGACCCTCGGCACAGTGTCTCCTATACTGTGGGCCTATTGGATGATACGGCCCTGCTGCCCGCAAGGCTTGAATTGCGATATCAACCAAGAGCCGAGTTGCGTTGGACGCAACTTTTGTGGTGGTGAAATCGACCGCAAAGTATAGTGGTTCAATCTTGATTTGAAGCTTTCGTGACTGCAGGAATCCAGGTAGGTATAAAAATACCTACATGACTTTACCGAAAGAACCAAATAGTATAAAGTATAGTGGATTGAATTATTTTAGCCGATTTGACTCGATCGACTCATCATCTCAGCTCTGTATTGAAATAATGCAGCACACACCCAATAGAAATCCCCATAATTAAAACGCTCGATTGCTCTATGGACACACGCGCGCGCACGCACACACACAGGTGAAAAGTGAGAATTGGTCCAAAAACAGGTCCTGTGAGGCAATTGTCTCTTAACCTTCAACCCCTGAGCTAAGTGTACACTCAACGTAAACGAAGCCTTAAAATAGAAAGATTATGTTTCAAGATAGAATAATGATTACTGGGGCTGCCCTGTGCGATAAGGGAGGCCAATTCAACCTTTTTTAAGACCGTATAAATGTGCACCGTATTTATTTCCCCTTCAATTCAACCACACGTTTTGGAGGATCCCTTTAAAAAGTGTATTTTGTGTGCAGTGCATAGGCCATCGTGCCCGCTGACCACGTACAAATAGAATGGAATAACACCAGATGGCGCGCACGCTGCATGAAAATATAAACAGTTCCGACCAGGCGAGAGCACATGGCCTTAAACGGGACCCGAGGTTGTTTAGTGTTGGCCGATGTCCTGTGTAGGGGAGCGTTAGCGGAGCCACCGACCCAGCGACCCGAGTTCGATTCCCGCTCACGACCAACGCCAGTGACGATTATCTCAACCGGTCCTGGGCCTCCCCCCTAGGTCGACGCAGCCTAAAAAAATGAGTTGTCTGATGAGTGTGTAAAATCACCGCCACCCCACACCCCTACCCCCCTCGTGTGCCGTGTTGGCATTCAAAGGTTGCTCCTCGCTAATAGCACTTGCCCCAACAGTCTGTTAAGTCGATACGGGGGATCTTTGTCTTTGTGTGTATGTTCAAACGCGACCAGCAGCATAATCCGTGATCGATCCGCTGCTGGACGACGGCCTTCCAAGTCGTTGACCAACGCTCACAGTTTAGCATAACCAATCTACAATGACAGTACCAAATTAAACACGCACACTTGCATAAACACAGGTGCTTGCGGTCACACACATCCTACACCTTGACTTTCACACAAACATCATACACGAATACACAGGGAGGGACAAAAACTGTTAATTTACAGACTTCATATTTGAGTCCAGAAACGAGGGTTGGACAGCACATTTCACAAGGTGATAACGATGACATCGCGAAACAACCGACAGAAGATCCCTGGCTTCGAAACGTCTGGGCCACTAGCCGACACCGCATCCACTCACAAACCATGGACAGCTACACTTCATGAAAAATTGTGGAGAATTAAAAAATGTCTCCGGTATGCGACTGCATGACAACAGCCCATGGAACACATCACGACTCAGTTCACTGCAGTACACCTCTGCTACTCCTGACGCAATTACGACTCATCTACCGCACGCGAAGAGTTAGTTGCTGCTCTTGACCAACATCAGCCGCACATGGACGACGAGGACCGATGGACAAGACGCCCGGACGCAACGAAACAACCCGACATTGAGATGGAGCACACGTTACGCGGACTGTGGCATCGCGGTACCCTGAGAAGAACGGTGACGGCACGGGGAAGCCTTCATCTACAAGTGGATAGTAAAGTCACGTAGAATGGAAATAATAAAATAATAAAAATAAAACAATAAAATAATTCTCACGACGTTTCGGCCACAACGCAAGCAGACGTCCTCAGGTGAAGAACAGGCCGGAACGTCGTGAGAATAATTTTATTATGTTTATTTTTATTATTTTATTATTTCCCTTCTACGTGACTTTTGCCGAAAGAACCAAGAAGATGAATCCCTGCAGTCACGAAAGCTTTAAATCGAAATTGGATAGTAATGATTATCATGATGATTGACTTGCAGTGTGTGTCCCATTGTAAATACCCTGTGCTACACTGATTTATTGGAGATCAACGGTTAAAGGGGCAGAACTAATGGTCCAGTGATGCCGACCCTGCAACCCTCTCCACCCTCCAGCCACAGAACAAAGACAAAAGCCACCAGGGTTTTGCAAAAGTAACCAAAATAGCCGCCGCTAAGGCCACGAGACGTAGCCGCGAAACGACTCTGGGCACAGAGCGTCCATCAATCAAAAGAGACAACATTCCGCACTTTAGTGTTTTAAGTCTCCGCTATTTTAACGTTCACAACACCAGGGGCCCAATTGCGTCAATATTACGACTTCGTTATCAACATCTCCATGGACCCCACCCTCGCGCAACGTTCAGGAATCTCTCCCACTCGCTTTGGCAAACAAGTGCCCAGCGCCCGCCCGAGTTGATGCGTCGACATCTCAGGGATGATTTGGTGACCTGGCGGGTCAAGGATGCATCGCCGCACGTGCCCAGCCGGCAATGGAAGAGCCGTGGCATTTCATGGAATAAATGTTTTTACAGCACTATTTTGCAACGTCTATTAAGTGTAACATTGTCCAGCCCAGCTGCCTCGCTATAACAATCCCACAAATGTTGAATGAAGTTTCGTCATCATTGTTGAGATTGCATTTCTCTGCAAGTTCGTTTTGTAATTGTGCGGCAAAATTGACGACACAAGCAACGCTTCCACACCAAGGTCGAAAGCGGTAACGCATTCTCGGTCTGACACGCGGGGGTCACACCCAACTCTTGCCAAGGCGATCTGATGTGCACAATACTTTGACATGGAGTCGTTTTGCTATCATAGCCTTCCTACAAAACGGAGAGCATTCATTAAAAAGGGGGGAGGGGGAACTTGGGAAACACAAACCAGACCAAATAGTTTTTTTTACCATTTTGCAAATGTAAAACACCCGTTTTGCCCCTGACAATTGCCTACCATCTGTCGTACCGCAAATTGGATACTTCCGAAGACAAACGCGTGTTGAAAAGCATTACAGAACCTGTGCGCGCATTTCTTTTTCCAAACTTGTGTTTTTTTAAATATGCTAAAACTAGTGTCCACAGATTCGTTTTTTTATAGCACAAACGAGCTCTGTTAAACACCAATATTGCCGAATTTTTAAAAGCCATCTGGGATAAAAACATCTATTTATTTGGCAGAGCAAATGGCTCCAATAGAAGGACTGTAATCAATTAAAATGAATTAGTTAAATACAACCAACAGTGGTGATGTATGGTTTCATGCACTGCCTCGCAATTCCATCGAGCCGGCTTCAATTTCTTGCCAGAGTCAACGTCAAGAGCACGTATTATCCAAGCCTATCCTAGGTTGATTCGGCCTTAAGTGAGTACTGTGTGCAGCGCGTGCATCATTATCAGTGAGACAAAGGCGGTTGCAATGCGTGGTGCTGACACCCCCATTGTTTTCGTGCGTCATTCAAGCCTTAATAGGTTCTCGCTAACAGAAGTTGCCCCAAATAGTAGTAGGTTTTTACCCTTTAAACTGGTACAAAACTGATACCTTTATACAAGGCATCATATTTGCAATAACCGCAACACAAGCAGTCAAAATGCAAACAAAAATAAACAACTCTGATAATGGTAATGATATGCACTGTCCTTGAAGTTGATTGGTCCTCACCCGAGACAGCTTTCCTTAGAGCCTTGTATAAAGGTGTCAGTTTTGTACCAGTTTAAAGGGTAAAAACCTACTACTATATTTTTCCACTGGTAAAGGAGGTCTCATATTGCCCCAAATAGTTTCTGAAGCCGATCGGATGCCAGCGCCCCCCCCAGCCCCACATCGCGTATGGGTGTGTCATAAGCAATTTCCATCTTGGTCTCTCTTAGGTAAGTAGAAAAAATTAAGTTGGTGAAATTAAATAAACGTCTTTTTGTTGTTGTTGCGAATTTAGGGCCGGATTCATCCTTATGACTCGCCGAGTAGGAACTGAAACGTGACCTTGTGCTGGCTTTGCGTGCTGCACTTTGCACACCCGAGACCTCGTACGCAAGTGGGTTGCGACAATATAAATGGTCCTTGATACAGCGCTAGATTTCGCAACGTGACGATAATCGCGATGTCAGCTTCCCCCGTAATTTGGTAATTGTATTTCACTTTTTATTGGATTGCTTTTTTTTTTGCTGCTGACAAATAAAGATTTACTTAAAAGTTGTTCAAAACTGCATGCACTAAATTTAAGCCTTGCCCTGAGTCTCTCTAACCGTTACTATGACATCACGGCAAACAAGACACACACATGATTAAGTTAAGACTATAAAATAACTAAATACCGTAATCGAATGAAGAACAAAAAATTATAACGTCATATAATGACCGTACCATCAATTACTCCGGACAATTGTTTGTGGCTAATATACTTGATTTAAAACGTGCATTATTCAATTTGCTATTTCGTAACTGATTTGTCACAAAAGAAATAATAAAGTAAAATGAGCAATAACAACCAATTGGGCTTCATTTAAAAAAATAAATTTGCTCACTCACAGCCGTATGCGACCAATCGCACTCATCGTTAACAAACTTTTAACGATTTCCAGCATTTCAGTGTCAGAACAATTAACGCAGATGCCAGCCACTGTGTGCATAAGCTGGTTAAGGACTCTTCCCTTCGCACCTCCCATCCCCTGCGCGCACTGCGTTTTTATCCAAAAGATCGTTGCAATTCCAAGCGCTCAATTAAAATCTTCATTGCCAGCCAGCGACAATACCGATACCACTTCATACCGTGTTCATGGCTAAAACAAGTGATCATTTTGGAATCCATACACTGCGTTGCCAAGCGAAACCCTTAGTAAGGTGCATGTACAGCCGGTTTTGTCAATCCACTGCTGATGAAGGCTGCCCAAAGCTGCTGCCGCCTCTCATGATCGTGTGGCACATTTCACTTGGCACCTGCCCACGGGCCGATTTTATTGCTCCCATATCACCACGGGGGTCGCTCTCTTGGGTGTCTTCCCGCATTTGGCTGCCACTCAGTGCCGGATTAAGCGAGTGCGGGGCATGTAGAATATATTATTAAAGGGGTTCTAAATTACAAAAAAACACACAAATATTAAAACACATTTTTTACTTGCATAGTAAATTGTATTTTTTCATTTTCTCTACGGCCAGATAATACAACAAATTGCTAACTTTAAACACCCAGTCGTTCATAAAAGTTGAAGGAGGTATAGTACTATAGTAATAGAGCAAGTGCAGAATCACTGAACCGGAATTGATAGCTTGAAAGCATTTAGCGCGTGGCCCTTGAAAGTGCGGGTCCCATTAGCATATGTAGATACTTTTGCTACTAGGATAATCCGGCACTGCTGCCACTATCATTCGTCTCGACGACAATGACATTGGTTCATCTTATCATCATCCCATGCGGAAATTGAATATATATTAGCCGTTTAGTGCACTCACCAATGCCAATGCCTTCGAGAGCTTACTTAACCATTAAGATTGAAATCGCGTTGGCACAATGGTCGGGATCTACATCATGGGCCACCTTCTCCGACTCTCGCTTACAAACACGCATCAACCCGCTCGATCTTCACAAACAGCCCTCCACACCTTGCTAGGATTACAAGAGGGAATCTCCACATACGGTTCAATAACAGTCATGATGGACAAAGTGTGAAATTTCGCTAAGCGGCCAACGTTATAGATGGATTTGCATTTTATTTGTGGCCGATGTTCCAGATCGATCCCAAACCCTCGAGTTGGAGGGGAATTACATGTGCATTTAATAGTCTAACTTTCATTGAAATTGCCAATATATATTGGCATTTTCCATTCATTGGAATAGCCAACGTACAGGGTGGCCCAAAAGTCAGGATATAATTATCTATCCTGACTGGCATCAACACATTTTCATTGCTTGATCTTTAAGTTAATAATATATATTAGCTTCATTAATATCTATTTTTCTTCCTTTTCAGAGGACATAAAAAAAAACCTAAGACGAACGAGTTAAATTAATTGTATGTATGCTAATGGAGGAACCTGTAATATAACAAAAAATCCTGAATTAATTTTAAAAAAGAATGCCAAGCAGCGTCCTTCACGAGCCTACTCCACAGAGACCAATCTTAACACAGCTGGTACCAGTGATCACCAAGTCCACTCAGCTCCACATCCTTCTATATTGCATCAGTCCATCTCTTCTCCAGCCTATCCCATGCCCGTTTAGCCCACTCTCTATGACCAAAGAGAAGCCGTTTGGACATGCAGTGGCTGCCTGCGCATGCAGGCTACATGACCCAGCCAACGCAGGCTCACGTGCCAGAATAACTCACCGACGGGACTGTGTCCAGACCTTTCAAGGATCTGCGAGCTCCTCACACAATTCAATCTAGTTAAACCCAGGATGGGTCGGAGGGGACAGCCAACCTGAATTTATAAATCCAGCACAGATGTTTCTTTAAAGGGCCCCACGTTTCGCCAACAGACAAAGGAGGGCATAACTGTGGGTGAGAAGACCCAGAGCTGCGTATGGAGTGATAGGCCAGACAGCTTGCACACAGCGTTATGTAGCTGATGAAAAGAAAATGCTGCTGGGGCTTATTCAGAGCGAGACCTCCGCTGCCAAACCCCGAAGTGGTCATACGCACACTGCCCAGCTATGGGAACTCTTCCACTCTCTCCACAACTGCACATCCAGTGGAGGAGTCTTTGATGGCAAAATATCCAGGCAGGTGCTTTGTTTGTGGGGCTGATGGGAAGGCCCCCATCTCTTAGTAGCATGCTCAAGTTTCAGCAGTTGCGTCTCCAACTTCTCAGAGTGAGCAGCATACGTAACATTTCTGACCAATCGGGAACCATCCAGTGCCGGATTATCCTCGTAGCACAAGTAGCTACATATGTTACGGGCCCCCCACTTTCAAGGGCCCCACGCTAAATTCTTTCAAGCTATCAATTCCAGTTCAGTGATTCTGCACTTGCTCTATTACTATAGTACTATACCGCCTTCAACTTTTATGAACGACTGGGTGTTCAAGGTGAGCGATTTGTCGTATTATCTGGCTGTATAGCAAATGAATAGAGACAATTACTTTACTATGCAAGTAAAAATTGCGTTTTAATATTTGTGTTTTTTTTATTTAGGGCCCCTTTATAACTTATGCTACAGGCCACACACAGATTGCACATGGGCAACGATCAGCCTCCCATTGTATCTGTTGTACCAGATAGACGTTCCTCCAATTCAGCCACGCAAAGATTGTAGAACTATATTGTCAAAGAAGATGTTACATAGTGGAGAGGCCAGAGGTCATCCCCGTCACACCAAGGTGAAAAGAAAATCTCTCCAACTCATGTCAACTCCACTTTACTCAGGCCTGTCCACCATCACAAAGTTGCTTAATGATTGTGAGCAGAGGGTCAGGAACTCCGAAAGCACAAATAATAATCCAGAGCCCTGGCCTGTTGATGGTGTCATAGGCCTTGACCTATGATAAAGATCCTCCGTATAGCCTGAACAGACTGTTGGGTCAAGTGCTGCTAGCGAGCACCTATGAAAGTCGGTACGCCACACGAGGGGGTGGGTGGCTAGCACCACGCCCAGCCGCCTTTGTCTCCCCAGTGGCGATGTATACAAACCGTACCAGGTACTCATTTGAGGCCGAGTCGACCTACGGAAGAACCAGGAACTTGTCAGACACTAGCCACTGGTGTTGACCGTGGGCGGGAATCGAACTCGGGTCGCCGTGTTTGTAGCACAGCGCGCTAAACCCTACACCACCGCTCCTCACTATGATACACACACACTAGATATCTCCATTTCATTTCAGTGGAACACATTACACGTTTCGATTGTCGGCAGCAATTTCTCCACCACATGGGACACACAAGTCTTAATTTTCAAGCAACACTATTCATCACGTGGACGCATACAAGATGTCTTAATATTCATCCCCACCAAGTCCTCGTGGGACGCACAAGTCTAGATTTTAATCAGCACTCCGCAGCACGTGTGACATACACCACACCACACACACAGATGATCTCTATCTTAATTTGAATCTGCTGCTCTCCAGGCCCACGTGGGGCGTGTTAAGCAATCATCAGACGCGTGCGGCGTGTAACGGGCCTTCATTTGGACATCTGGTAAAGAGGGTAACGTTGCACGCTGGTGCGTCTGCAGGACTGGAATGTGGGGTGGGGGGGAGAGACCCCCACACACTCCCCCCCCCCCCCTCTGATTTATACCGGGCACCTCTCATATAAATTAGGGGTTTTCCCAAACTCGATTTCTTGTCCGACGGTCGAGGATTAATCTTGTTGCGCTCTCTCTCGCTCCTCGTCCCTGCATGAACTGCAGACTTACACCGCGCTCCTACCACACCCCCCCCGCAACCTCACCACCACCACTCCTCCTCCCACCACCAACCCTCACCAAAGCTGTCCCCCCACCCCCCACCAACCACTTTCCCAGACAAGAATCGGCAACATCACTTAGGATGAGCGTTGGGTCCTTGCACGGCGGCGCAAGCAAGCCGACATCAATTATTCAAGCGGCCCCATCTCATTTGTGCCGTGGCTTCGCCAACGAGTCTCAAGGTGGATTAAAGGCGGCAGTGTGGTTCCAAATATTGTTTATTCCGTTTGGCGGTCCCGTTCACAATCTAGACCACTGAACGGTTCCATCGCCCCCCCCCCACAGGCCCACCCCACCCCCTTCTCCCAAAACGCTCCCGTCCCACTCATGAATCTCGTTAGACATGTTGTGTGCTCGTGCGTTTATTAGTCGCCGCAACGTGGCGCTGACATTCCACGCTCGCGTTCAACTATTGTCCTGCACAGTATCCATGCCGGCCGCATCCTGCGCGAACCACGGGATTTGATAACCACGGATTTGTTTTTCCTCTTCTTCTTCTTTAGCCGCATTGTTAGATTATTGACTTGGGCATCGCACGCGATTACATCAACGGTGTTATACCATAGCGTGCGTGATACAGTCGGCAAATGTAGTACCGCCGTCGTAAGTTAACGGTGTCCTTCTGGAGAAGAAAACCCCCCACCATGTACATAATACAAGGCGGTGACACGCGAATCGCCGCACAGATGGATTGAATAATCCATTGCTGTAGCGTAAACTTTCCTGGCTGCCTTGCAGGCAAGAGCCCACCTACAGCATCTAGTATTCCCAGACAAAATCCCATCCAAGTATTAACCGGGTTACAAAAAACCTCCTTAGAGCTTAAATCTTGACTTAAAGCTGAAGACGAGCGCTTTTGTTGCGATCGAAACGTTGTAGTTTTTTGTTATTTTTTTGTCATTTTCTTTGAACCTATCTACGTGACTTTTTCCGAAAGACCCAAGAATATGAATTCCTTACAGCTTCCGAGACACGAAGCGATCAGGGCCGCCTTCTCTAAGTGTTTTTGGTCGTAGCCAGTTTCATTTCTAGCCCGGGGAATGGAACTTAACACTGCGAGTCACGTGCAACATAAAGTCTAAATAATAACGCTGAAGAACCAATCCAAGTAAAATTGGTGATGGCGCCCTTACGATGCAAACTACGCTGGGATTGCTGCTATATTTTTATGTTGAAGGTAGCATTGTGTATAGATTTAAGGTGTATTCATGATTCGGCTTTAAGCATTACAATTTTTTTTTAATCGGTGGTGAATGTAACAGCCTCAAGTGGCTGCAGGGGTAGGGCATAGCTATTGCAACTACTGTACTGTACAGGGACTCAACTACTTACGGACATTCGACTTACAAACTTTCAGAGATTCGAACAAATCTGTCCTTATGTCCAGTTGCCTGTTCGGACCGAGAGTCGTAAGTTCAACCGCCGCGCAATAGATGGCGGTGGTGGCATCTACATCTACAGAACATGAAGAACCAGTGGCATCTACATCTACAGAACATGAAGAACCAGTGGCATCTACATCTACAGAACATGAAGAACCAGTGGCATCTACATCTGCAGAACGTGAAGAACCAGTGGCATCTACATCTGCAGAACGTGAAGAACCAGTTGCATCTGCAGAACATGAATAACCAGTGGCATCTACATCTGCAGAACGTGAATAACTAGTGGCACCTACATCTGCAGAACGTGAAGAACCAGTGGCATCTACATCTGCAGAACGTGAAGAACCAGTGGCATCTTCATCTGCAGAACGTGAAGAACCAGTGGCATCTACATCTACCAGGAGATTAGTGTACATGCCGTAGAACATGTTTGGAATCGACAGGCGTAAAGTTGGACTTACGAACAAATTTACTTACTAACAGACCTCTGGAACATTACTCGTTCGTAAGTAGAGGAGTCCCCCAGCATAATACGTACATAGAGGCGAAAGACGAAGATCGCTCATTTTGCACAGGAGAACGCAAAGTTCGGTCCATCATAGATTGACCGTTCGGAAAATACGGCGAGCAAGATGGAATTGCACTTAAAGCCAGAGACGTGGATTCTCGAACATGCCCAGGTTAACGGCATCATTCACACCTTTAAAGTGCCCACAGTCTCAGTGTCGCTCATTCTCGCTCCCAGCCCCTCTGCACTCGAATCAACTGCCCTTGCACGACAAACAACCACCCTCTCTCGCTACCTTCCGCCCCTCTCTTCAACCCCACTCGTTCTCTCTGGTCCCCCCCCTTCCTCCTCCCCTTGTCGTCCTCACCACCTCGCACGAACGCCGCCTTCCGTGTCCCCCCCCCCCAACTCCCCATGGCCACCCAGCATCAATCCACTCATTTCCATCTTCCTTGATTCCACGTATCGTCACCACCACTACCAACCATATTTTACACACACATCCCATCCACTCATCTCGTGTCATCTCGCCCAGCATCCTTGTACCATAGTTAGTTCGCCGTACAGCGCCGTGCTTAAGACGCTGCATCAATGCATCATGTAAGATTTTTAAACACGGACGATCAGCCGAAAGTCGAGATGGGAGCCGTCAAATCAGCTTGGATGAAGGTGCTGGACGAGACTGTCAAAATCGCAGCGGGCCCCACGTGGAAAATGGCAGCAGTGGATTGATTATGGCTGGTAATTATGAAGACGGCCTTGAGACTATATATTGTCCGGAGCATCGCTGCACTCCTTTGGTGCGCGTCACCGCACCGTGAATAGCGTACATTTCTGCCGATACTTGAATCGGAACAGTAACCTGTAACTCACCAGATACATCAACAATATCCTCTTTCGTCACGTCACAGATCTCTCCTCTCAATCCTCAACACCTCCCTTCTCACCTGCTTACTCGGGCAGCCATTGACTCAAAGGTTGCGGACTGTGTGGGCTTTCATCCCATACCTACTCTCGACTAAAAAAAACCCACAAATATCCCCCCGTATAGCCTTTAACAGACGATTCTAGATTTGAAGCTTTCATGACTGCAAGGATTCATACTCTTAGTTTTTTTTTGGTAAAGTCACGTAGGTAAAAAATGAAATTAAAATTAATAAAAAATAAAATAATAAAAAATCACGACGTTTCGGAGGCAACACAAGTCTCCGTCATCAGGTGGAACCGTCACAGCCAGATTTGCTGCATCAAGTGAGGCAGGGATTCCAAGATGCAAGTTCTTAAATACAAGTTAAGGGGGAGGGGCTTCTCAGAATGTGGTAGCCAATGAATGGAACGTATTGGGAGGGGGGCGGGGCTAAAAGAGGTGTGCGTAGACGTCCACGTGGAAAATAAAACTAAGAGTACTTTAACAGACGCTTGTGGCAAGCGCTGTTAGCGAGCACCCATGAAGCCGCAACGGCACCTGGGCGGGTGGGTGGACGAGTGGCTTGAACCATGCCGTGCTGCGTGTATCCGATGTTTACAGACGCACCGGTAACTCATTTAAGGCCGAGTCAACCTCGGGGAGGCCCAGGATCGGTTCGGATAGTCTCTGCGCAGGTTGGCTGTACGCGGGGACCGAACCTGGGTCCGCTGGGTTCATTGCGCAATGCCTCCTACAAAAAGGTTTCCCAAACTCCAGTCCTGACAGCCCACCGCTACCACGCGCTATTTGTTTCCACGGTCACCAATTAACTCTCCATTCAAATCTAAATTAACTAGTTACACGCTGCACGCGCAAATGATTGTTAGAAACGTCCCACGTGACGCGCTATTCAATGAATGCTCCCATAGATCCCATTCACATTCAGAGTGAGATCTCAGTGGGCGTATGCACGTGTTCTACGTGTGCGTGTGTACACGTGTTCCAAGCGTTAATTGATTACAGGCTCACGTGGAGCGTGCTTAACAATGATTGGGTGCGTGCAGCGTGGGATGAGTTCATTCGTATTTGCATGGGGAGTGAATTGGTAATTGCGGAACAACGTAGCGTGGCTAGTCGAGAGGTCTGGAGTTTTGTATACAATGCGCTGACCACTACAACCGCCATTCGCCACAGGGTGGCAGGGACGTCACCACGGCGCTTGTGCCAGGCCCAGTGCACTGTAATACCACGTGAAGTGTCGATAGCCCGCTGGCAAGGAGGTCACGGGCCAGACCGAGGGGCCATGGGTTGGCTGAATGACATGACTGGCCGATGAAGTAGCTGTACACCCTACAGTGCCAACATTTGCTGAATTTTAGTCGCCCTGCGCTCTGCTCGTTGTTGTGAGCATCGCTCCTCTTCCCAGTCTTTGATAAGTCCACTCAACCCCACATCCTCCCGTACCGCACCAATCCACGTCTTCCCTAGCCCATGTCGTGCCCGTTTAGCCCCCTCTATGCGGCCAAACAGAAGCTGTTTGGGGCATGCGGTGACCGGGGCATGCGGGCTACATGACCCACCGCCCCATATACGCACATTAAGACAATCATCATAAACATTGAATGCAACAAAACGATTATTTCAATTCTTAAAATTGTTGCTAGTGTCGGGCTTCCAGTATTTCGTAGGGCTTCCAATTGAGCACACGCTGACCAAGTGAGCAAAACGGCGTGGAGATAGAGGCGCGCGTATGCGCGCACCCTTTTGGCAATGCAGAGAGAAACAGGGAGAGGAACACGCGGATTGGCGCATGGACGTTTGTCCGTGAGAGTTCCGAATTCTACGTTTAAAAGTCTGCGGACGTGGACGACGATAGCACAAGTTGAATAACATTGTAGAAGCAAGTACAGGAATGTAGTAGTAATAATATTAATATTAAAGAAGAATACTGCACGGAGATGAATTATGGCTGGGTGCAGATGCACGAAGGGAGTGAATCAGGGAGGCTCGGAGCCAGCTGCGTCACTCGGGTTGGTGCTACCCAGTGCGGTAACTCATGGTGTCACCCCTCATGGACCTCTGCCCGTACCAGACCATAGAGAACCCTTAGTAATGTTTGTTGTACTAATGTTATTCGTAACATCGTAATTCCCGTATATCACTGAATGTAATGGCAATAGTAGTGACGTAAACAACTTGCAAAATGAAAATGACACCTTTAAATAATAACATTTCCTTTAATTGCTACTTCATTCTCAAAAAAGATATTGATATAGATTCACAAATACTAATTACCACAATATTGTAGCTAAAAACACAAGAAAATTTGACAAAACCAGCGACTATAAAAACACGAGCAGGAGCGAAAACAACGGCGCGTGCATGTAGCGCGTGCAGACGAAACCACGTGACACGAAGCGTCACTGTAGTTGGGTAACAATGACGGCTCTGACCGGAGCGCATTAGAAGGTAAAAAAAGTGAATTAGCACAGAGTTTTAGCCTTGTAGGTATAGTGATACAGCACATGTAAGCTGGACTTAGTTATAACAACAAAAACAAATTTATGTTGCTATAACTAACTACAGGGATATTAAAAAATGTATATATATTTAT
>CM025656.2:4114977-4137139 GCA_014621495.2 Entosphenus tridentatus
ATCTCGCTTTGCATGCACACCGCAAACTTAACCGATTGGCTGACATCACAAACCATCGGTGTGTTTCGATTTAAAGCTTTCTTGACTGCAGGGATTCATCTTCTTGGTTCTTTCGGTAAAGTCACGTAGAAGGGAAATAATAAAATAATAAAACATAATTAAATAATTATCACGACGTTTCGGTCACAACGCAAGCAGCTGTCTATCCGACAGACCTGTTCTTCACCCGAAACGTCGTGAGAATTATTTTATTATGTTTTATTTTTTTTATTGTATTATTTCCCTCCTACATGACTTTACCATCGGTGTGTTGTCGTACGTGGATAATTGCGTCCCTGTATCGTTGCTGTTGGTCCCTGGTTTCTTAGTCAGGGCCCTCCTGCTGTCACGTTGCTCTTCCTTCCTCTCTACCACGGTTCCTTGCACTCACCTCTCCACTCACCCCTCCACCCACTCCTAAGGGGTGGGTGGAGGGGGGAGA
This sequence comes from Entosphenus tridentatus, assembly GCA_014621495.2. Classification (NCBI taxonomy): domain Eukaryota; kingdom Metazoa; phylum Chordata; class Hyperoartia; order Petromyzontiformes; family Petromyzontidae; genus Entosphenus; species Entosphenus tridentatus. The sequence goes on from CM025656.2 coordinate 4,115,459, forward strand.
AATCATAATTTAAAGGTACGGCCAGAAGAACACCGTGGTGATGTCGCTGCAGTCGGGAGAGCATCATACAAGTGATGTCACGGTGACATCTGCAAAGGCCTCTTGACCGTAACTTTAAAGGATTTTTTGTTTGTTCTTGCACACGGCATAACATGACATCGCTACTCGAGTAGTTAATTTATTCCGCGCAATCAATAGCGCCGTATATTTTTTTTTCACCGGCGCAAATGGACCTGAATCGATACACGTGCTGGCCGTTACCACTGCTACTGAGCACAAACCCTTTACTTGCGATGAGACATGGGGTGCTGTTTGACATTTTTTTTTTCAAAAAATTTTCCACTCCAACATTATTCCAATTACGCTGCTGTCAGCATCGTATCACGAGAAGACGAATCCATTCGGAAATCTCCCAGAAATAAATGTGACGACTGTCAATTAGAACAGCTGCATACAAAGCATGCAAATGGTGCCTTTTGTTGTTGTTGTTGTTGTTATCCTTTACACACTTTCCCCCCCCACACACACACTGCTATTCATTTTTTGTTGCACGAGCATCAAACGGATTTGTTTAATTTTAAGAGCTGACAAATTAGAAACGTGAAATCGTGATCATTTTTTTTTCGTGCAGTCGTCGGTGACCGCTTTGAGCCCATCAACTCACTGCACCTTCAGAACTTTGTGTAACCGCACCAAAGTTTGCTAAAAGTCTTCACGTCCTCCGAACGCGTCTACGTTTGCATATGCGAGCGGTTGGTGACTCGGCCGAGACCAGAGTTTTACTTAAATTGAGAACCAATCGCAGGTGGCTGAAATCTGGATTTGAACCCAAGATATCAGCGGTGCAAGCTCTGAACCACCAGACCACGTCTCATGTGCATTTGATTTTTCAAAGCAAATCTCTGGCCCTATCCGCCACCTTAATCCCAAAGAGTAACAGGTAACAGGGTGTTGTCTTCTGCTCCCCAAAGGTATGATATCATAGCCACGGAAGTGCTGATGATAAATAGAGATTGAGTTTGCGAGTCTTAGATAGACGACCTGTATGTATGACCGGGTGGGGTCCATTGAGACCGAACGTTTCTTTTGTCATGGGAGAACTGGGTTTTAAATAATTACGGCAGAACAGAAAGGACATTCAAATGTGTCAACGCAACGATGGAAATCACACCGTGTGAAACATTTCTAACAATTATAAGGGCGTGTGCTTAGCAAACTACGCAACAAAGCTGGCCACCTGAGTTAGATTCCCGGCGACGGCTAATATTAATGGGGAGTGACATCTGGACCCCAGTTCAGCGTGGTGAAGTATGGTCAAATAACCCCCACAACCGGCACGGTGTGGAGAGGCCTTCATTCGCCAGCAGACTGACCAAAGGGTTGAACACTGTTTTGTTAGTAATGAAAACTCGTTACCGTGCAAAGGCCTTGGCATCTCTGAACATGCACATATACTAAGCAGAGGGTAGCTCTGTGATGTGTCTGCTTGTGCTGTCTGTTGCCCACCACGATGTCCGACGTTTCGCTCCATGTGCTGGGAACTGCTTCTTTTTTTAATTAATCAGGAGCCCAATACAAAGCACGAGCGATGGGGATGGGGGGGGGGGTATCCGTGCTGTGAGCTTCTTAAAGAACTGAAGAAGCTCCACGTGGTGGGGGTGGGGGGGACATCATGCCGAAACAACTCGAGAACAGCACATCGTGCCCGTGGGCCTCCTCTGGGTGCTCCGGCTTCCTCTGGTATGCACGAGCGCTCATTAATTGGCCCGATGAAATCATAACGCATCCAGGATAGCGGTGCTTTGGGCAATTGTTGGAAGGCAGGAGCCATGCCCACCGGCTTTCCGGCCCGTGCCTGTGCCACCTCGGCGTTTGTGAGAAGCAGTTTGGCACGAACTTCCCGCATGCGCAACCGCGGACTTGTACACGGTAGGAATCGGTGTACCGTCCCACAGAGGTCGCAAACGGGTTTTGATTCCTTACCTGTACCCGTACCCGGCCGCACCAGGGTCGCAAACGGGTACCCGTACCCGTACTCGGCTGTACCCGTACTCTACCCGTACCTGGCCGGGTACGGGTAGGGTACGGGTATCGGGTACCTGATTGCGACCTCTGGGATGAAGCCATGTTGCAGGCGCGGGTGGGTTGATTCTAGGAACTTGAATTGTGAGAAGAGACAAGACGTTGGGAAATGAGTGACAAATGGTTACTCACCAGTGACTCACGGTCTACCGGTACCCGTACCCGGCCGCACCAGAGTCGCAAACGGGTACCCCTACCCGTACCCGGCCGGGTACGGGTAGGGTACGAGTATCGGATACCCGGTTGCGACCTCTGCCGTCCCATGATCAGCTTGGCGCAACTCCGTGATGCTCTCACGAAGGTAAAGGACTCAAACCGGGCAAGGAATGGACTCGGAGGTTGGGAGGTGGGGGGGGCGAGTACATTATGCGTCTCAGAGTCACCCAAGCCGCTCATCGTTTATTTATCAACCTTCGTGAAATATTAAAGTTTGAGAGCTGTGTCTTGATGAGAGCAACTTGACACTGATGAGAGCAAGCTCTCTAATTGAACGCCCCTGCACTCTGCATCGCTGCTTTTGATGGTGGTAATAATAATAAATCTCACATCGTTCAGGTGTAGTAATGTGTGACGCTCTCAAGAGCAGCAATTCAGGGCCCTTTTTGCCAATCTACTGCTGGATGAAGGCGTCCACCATGCCTTGTTAGTCATGCAGGTTGTTTGACCATACTTCACCATGCCGGTCAGCAGTGAAGATGATTAGGGTGGGTGGCCCGGATCTTGTTCAGTTATAATTTGGACATGACCGGGATTCAAACTTAGGTGGGCCGGGTTCATAGCGGCAGTACGCTAACCATTCTCACACTGCTTCCCCCAAAACTGTGGTGTAACTATACACCCCGTGTTGGCAATCCTCACTAATTTACTGATTCTTTATTTACCAACGAGAGTCTAAAGACTCCTTTTCAGGAGGGTCGTGTGCGGTGGTGGATTTTTATTTTAAGATGTGTTCAGCCAATTAATGGCTGGAAACATCTAAGTACACGGGTGGGGAGGAAACTGGTGCGCCCGGAGAAAACCCACAACCCCAGTGCTAGGAGGCAACACTCTACCCCGTACAGATGGAAACAGATGGCGATTAGTCCACTTGCTGTAATGCCCTCTCTTGGCTAGCCAGGGTATGGCATTTCCTCGAAGCCCACTGAAAGGGAGTTAAGATCTCGCCACCGTGGCATAGATGTTAACTCCCTCGCCCGGTATGCAGGATGTCGTGGGTTCAATGCCAACCCTGACGCCTGTTGTATATTTGAAGTTTGCGAGTTCTCCCCCGTGGTTGCGTGGATTTTTCTCCGGGTTCTCTGGTTTTTCCCTTCACAGTTAGAACCAACATTACGCGTTTTGAATATTTGGCTGCTATACATTTCATCATGCTGGTCAGCGCAGGTTGGCGACATAGGGGGTTGTGTAGACATCGGAGCAGAGGAATACAACGGCGGCTATGGATTTTTCTAAGCTGTTAATCGCCGCCCGCAAAGTATCCCCGCAGCCCACGACGCCGATCTTGTGCAAGGTGGTTTGCCCATCCGAGCATTATCCAGACTCAACTCTGCTTAGGAGGAGGTGGGACTACCCACACAGCACCCCACCGCATGCTTGCGACCTGCCGATCGACTAACTGCGGGTTCACCCGTTCATGAAGCTGGCCGGACAGAGGCAGTGGTGGCATGATGGTCGTGGTAGGGGTGGTGGTAGGAGTGGAGGGATGTAAGAAACTTGCCACCATCGTTTCAAATGCCGTGCTGGGAAATAAAATCGAACCGGCGACCTCTGGCACGCGAGTCCAGTGCGCTGACCGCCACGAGCACGGGAGAATTCCTCTCGCTTTCAAGAAAGAAACAAAAAAACGTAACCTGGCATCTAATCTACAGCACCCTCCCCCCCCCCCCCCAAGTAGCCCAAGCCACTGATATCGACGTCCGGCAGTCAATATTCGCTCAAGGGATCGATCCCGTCATCCCGACGCGATCGCGGCTTCCCAGTGACCCGGCCGTGGCGCAGCGCTTGCCCTTTGATTGAAAGCGCCGTGCCACAGAAGACAGCTGCACGTCCGAGCCGTGACCTATCTCAGCCGCGTGTGAGTGGGGAGAAGGTGGCAACCCTCAATGCCTCCAAACCAACGGTGCCAGCGCGGGTTGGAAAAAAATAAGACACAGACTCAGGTCATCGCAGGTTACTCTCGCATCGAGTTAGACGTAATGATTTACGGTGTCAAAGGGCTGTGAGTGATGATGGCCGTGATGAATATCATTATTGATGGTGTTTGATGATTGATGATGCGGTTTCGCACATCGCCCCCGTCGTGCGCCACGCGTGTACGCGAACGCACAAAGACGCAACCGGCGGTGAGAAAAAAATAAACAAGGTAACAGATACTGTCCGTGTCTATATATTAATTTCTAACTTAAATATCCATATTGACCCAAAAGGCAAAGATCCCCCCATATCGCCTGTAACAGACTGTGGGGGCAAGTGCCCTTAGCGAGTACAGTGAGGGAAAAAAGTATTTGATCTCCTGTTGATTTTGTACGTTTGCCCACTGACAAGGAAATGATCAGTCTATAATTGTAATGGTAGGTTTATTTGAACAGTGAGAGACAGAATAACAACAACAAAAATCCAGAAAAACGCATGTCAAAAATGTTATAAATTGATTTGCATTTTAATGAGGGAAATAAGTATTTGACCCCCTCTCAATCAGAAAGATTTCTGGCTCCCAGGTGTCCTTTATACAGGTAACAAGCTGAGATTAGGAGCACACTGTACCTATGAAGGCCTGCACGGCACACGAGGGGGTGGGTGGCCAACACCACGCCCTGCCATTTAAGGTTGAGTCGATCTAGGGAAGGCCCATGATCGTCACTGGTGTGGGCCGTGAGCGGGAATCGAACTCGGGTCGCCGGGTTCGTAGCGCAGCCCCGTAACCGCTTCGCCACCGCTCCCGAAAAGTCACCCGGAAAAATAAAGACGAAGATCCTCCGCATAGACCTGAACAGACTGTTGGGGCTAGTGCTGTTTGCGAGCAGCACCGATGAAGGCCGACACTGTTGCACGCGATGGGGATGGGTGGCCAGCACCGCGCCCGGCCGCCTCGTGAACACAATACGACAAATGCAGCCCTTCCCAGTTAACATGTTGGGGCAAAACGGTTTTAATCACGTTGCCAACGTTTGCTCAACGTTGGCAACGTTTACCGGTTAGTACTAATCATTGGTGTACCGTCGGGGTAAGTCTTGATAGAAAGCACCCGTCGTGGGCCAATTTGGTGTTTCCAGACATCGGCTGCAAGTAAGAGCTGGGAAACCGTATTATTTAAGTAATCGGTGACCCTACCAATGATAGGCGTGATTGCTCGACGAATCGGATGGCTGTTGGTGAAAGATTATCGCGAACTAATCCCAAATGTGCCGCTGGACGGAACGTGATGGGCGGGACTTGGTGATGTCATCGGCACGATTGGCTGTCATGTGACGGGTCGGGCATTTCCCGCTTTAGGGAGGCAGGATGCTGGGCCCGGGGTAATAGATCCAAAGCGTGATTAAATAAATACATAATGCGCGTTATAATGTTGTTGATCGTGTAGGTACAATGTCCATTTTTAGGTTATAACCCTCCAACCACCCAAAATGGACAATCCAATCAGATTGTTAATTGATTAGTTGTTTTGGCAAATTGGAATGTTGAAAAGCAAGCAAAATGTTTACTATGTTTAACAACCTCATTTTGTTCGGGCTCTGGCAGGTGCTGGAGGGCTATAATTAGAAATATTGACTGTGTACCTCCACGATCTAACCCAAAATAAACCAATTATAAATCATAACATTGGGCATGAAAGCCTCCATATCACATCACAGCAAAGTATTTTATTATAATTTGAGCGTGTTAATCTATTTAATCTACTCATTTTCACAGCTCAAGTGGAAAGCATTAGTGTAGCTGGTACCACATCCAGCCACACACACACACACGCGCACACATTCACACGTGCTCACACACACATACAGACACAAATTCCGTTCTGGGATTACATAACTTAAACCAACGTAGCCCAGTGCAGTCAAACCGCTGTAAAAAAAATAAATCTCTATTTTAAAGCACATGTCTTTTAGCTTTAGGTAAATCCCTTACGTAATGTAGGGAAATTACGCCTATTCCCCAAAGCCCACTTTACCCCATATCTCCCCGCCTTCTCCCTGCTGTCTGGAAAGAGGAGTTGAGAGGAGGTGGGGGTGGTGGCGGAACGATCGTTCGAGCGCACGCGGGCGCGTGACGCCAACGGTGGCGGAATGCTCACAAGGAACGCTGCATCGCACCGCGTCTGCAGTATCAATCACCCTGCTAACGGGCTGCCCGGTGAAAACCAGCGCAGCGATTGAGCGAGCGAGCGAGTGGCAGTGCGCGGTGTGGGAAACCATACACTTTTATTCACATTTTTGGATATCAATATATAAATTAATTACGCTTACCAAGCACAGCCGCAAAAAGCCCAAAATGCCGAGAGGCCAGCGATGAACGGCACCGTTGAATGGGTAATAGATAAGAGTTGAGACCAGGGCTTCATTTTTGCTAGAAATATTTTTTGTGTGTGGAGCGCAGTGTCCCCCTCCCCTCCCCCCTCCCCCCCACTGACAGCTCCGGATGAAAGGAAGGTCTGGGTTATACGTTTCCTGAACCGACCGAGGGTTTCGTGAGAACTTGCGAAAGATAAGTCAACGGGACGGGAGGGAATTCCGAAGTGGAGCAGCGAAGAGGAGGAAAACTTCGCGATTAAAGGAGGAAAGTGATCGCTACCCACAGCGTGGTGATTGAACAACAGTACAGATGCGATGGATGCAATGCGATGCAACTTGCTTGCGTGCAACGCACTTCACGCAGAGCGTCCCAGGGAATTTCACAATAAAAAAAACTCTGACAATCATGAAAACCAATTCGCCAATCAATAGGGCACGAGGGTTGTGTTTTTTTTATTTGACTCAAAAGATTTGACGGTGGCAGCGTGGCTGGTGTAACTCTGGGCGGAGTTTCAAAGGCGGTGGTCCGTGACGATGGGACATTTCACTTGTGAGAACCACCTGAGGTGCTTTCACTTTAGAGGCTCCATTGTGGTTGTATGGCCAACAAGTGAATTAGCTGATAATCATTTGAAATTAGTAGGGTTGTCAGGTAGTCCGCACTCTTATTAGCCGTATTAATGAATCGGTGCAACTAAAGTTTTGATTCCTTTGGTGCTACTGATCGCTTCAGAAGTTGATGAAATACTATATTTGGAAACGTGACAATGTTGTCGGGTGGCGGAGGAATAGTGCTCAGAATGTTGGAATAAAACTACCACCACGTGGCCTAACCCATAAACAAATACCGATCAATGTATTGCCGGCAAAAACCCAAGTTTTAACTCAGCATTGAGTAAAACAATAAACACATTCCTGCGAAAGGGAGCTGGTAGGAACGTTGGGTTGCTCGGTCAATGGCCAGGGTCAACGGCGGCGTGGTGTATTCCGCAAATATGGCCGACTGTGAGGGCAGGCACAAGCCGGCGTGAGTAGGTTAAACGTTAACTTTTATAAGGGCACCACGGGGTGACCAGCCCCTCCCCACCCCCCCCCTCCCCTCCCAGCCCCCCCCTCCCCACCCAGCCCCTCTCTGCACGACGGACAGACGGACACAATAATCCCCTGTGGGCTGGTGTAACCAGGAGGTTCCTACCAGTATAATCAGATATAGTGAGCGTGCAGGTGAGTGAGAAAATGAGCGAGCATGTGAGTGAGAGGACGAGTTAATGGGTGGGTGAGGGATCGAGTGAGTGAGAGGGTGAGTGAATGAGTGAGTAAGCGAGCAAATGAATGAGCGCACGAGTACGGTGCACTAACCACTGCACCACCACTCCGCACCCCGTCTGGGGTCCTACACAAGGAAACAAGATGAACATACCCCAAAAATCTATAACAAACTTCTTGGGAAAGTCCTGTTAGCGAGCACCTATGAAGGTCACCACGGCACTCGAGGGGGTGGGTGGCCAGCACCACGTCCGGCCGCCTTTGCCTTCCCAAGTGGAATTGTTTTACACATCACACCGGGTACTCTTTTGAGGCTGAGTCAACCTCGGGGAGGCCCCGGCACGGTTCTAATAATCGTCACTCGTGTTGGCCGTGAGCGGGAATCGAGCTCGGATCGTCGGGTTCGTAGCTCAGCGTAGCGCTAACCACCCACATGAATATTAAAGCTGGTAACACTTATATAAAAAAGCATCTGCTTCAGATGCACACATCTCATCGTACGTGCGTGGCAGTATGCTGGCAGGCTGGCACGAGAAAGTGGCAAGACAGAATATTATTTATCCTCGTACCTTCAGCAAAACGTCTCTTTTTTTCAGTCACGAAGTGACAACTTTGCCATCCCCATCTACAAAATGACTTTAGTTCGCTGTGAACGTCGTATCTGATTGAAGCAAATATTCTAACCTTTTGTTAAAATTGCATTGTTCGAAAATCCAATTTAAAAGAAAGTTTCAAATGTCACAAAGTGACGCCGTTGACGGGTCCGTCCAGATATGAGATGGAACAAGCACAACATTCTGAGCAAAGAAGTTGCCCCTGGGAGATAAACATTGCCGGGTGTTTGGCAGCTCACGTTTGGCAGCTCGAAGCACGGAGACACACATCAATCCCCTGTTGACGTGTCGCTTCGAAAGTTCATCGTGGAGAAAGTGGCTTTAACGTAAGCAAATAAATTAATGGCACACAGTTGCAACAACTTTTCTTAACTCCTGTTTCATCACCGCCCCTGTCATTGCCACCGTCCTTGATGTCATCATCATCATCATCATCTTCACATCTCCCAGTCCTAACGTCATTGTCACTATCATCGTCAATGTCATCGACGTTAAAACTGTAATATTTTAACACAAACACTGATCCAAAGTCATGGGAACTTGTATAAGAGGCCTGACTCTGCTGACGAGACCCAGAACGTGCAGAGCCAGTCCAGTGTTTTGCTGACTTAAACGATGTTGGGATAATATCGGTCCAGAACACAAATAAGCTGGTGGACTGACTTATACATTCAAACGTACATCCGGAAAACATTTGGACCAGCGTGGAGGTTGTGAGTCTTGCAAAGAATTTTCAAGGAACTCCGTGTTTTTTCTACCTGCTACGCTTTCTCTCCCTCCTCCTTCTCCGCTATCCTGTGCCCTCTCTCTCTCTCTTGCTCCCTCGATCACAGCTGGGTATAACTACAATCATGCCTTGGATGTGCCGGTCACTTGAAGGCTGTGCACCCGAGTTTTTAACGTCTCTGCTCTTGATTCAGAACAAAAAATTTGATACAGTATGTCAAAATAGAATTCGCAAACGGTCAGCTTAACATTGTTGCAATGTTGTTGATTTTTGGTACTTCTGCTGCTGCTGACGACGATGGTGACCGTAAGTGATGGTGTTTTGTAGGGATGTTTGACGAGTGTTCGTACGTGTCCACCGACAAGGGCTGGGCCCTCGGCCTGGCCCCGTGGGACGAGTCCCACGCTGACAGCGGCGGCGGCGGCGGCGTCGGCCCCTCTCGCATCTTCTTCAGCCTCCGCACCGACCGCGCCCGCTCCTCCTCCACGGTGTTCGCCCGCACGCGCTACGAGCCCGCCGTCTGGACGCACGTGGCCGCCACGTACGACGGGCGGGCCATGTCGCTGTACGTCGACGGCGCCCGGGTGGCGCGCGGGCTGGCGCAGCGGGGGCCGCTCTTCTCGCCCCGCGCCGTCGGCTGCAAGGCGCTCGTCCTCGGCGGCCACGGCTCGGACCCCCTGGGCGGCTACCGCGGCCACGTGGCCGCGCCGCGCCTGTGGAGTGTCGCCCGGACGCACGGCGAGATCCGCGCCGGCGTCCCGCTCAGCCTGTGCGGGGCGGAGCCGCCGGGACTGGTGGTGGGCGAGAGCGTCGTGGAGCAGCTGCGCCAGCGCTGGAAGCCCGTGGCGAAGGACGGCCGCTTCCCGCGGCAGGAGGAGGCCGACGACCCCGGCGTGACCCCGAGCGACGGGCCGGTGCTCTTCGCGCCCACGTGCGGGCAGACGGTGTGCGACGACGTGGGGGTGATCGGCAGCTACAACCGGCACTGGTGGCTGCGGCGCGGCAAGGTGGTGCGCTACAGGGTGATCAACGTGCACGAGGATGACCGGTCGAATCCCACGGTGACGGAGGAGCAGATTCAGCTGCAACACCAGGTGGGTGAGGCTTTGGCGAGGCGGTGGTGGTGGTGGTGATGCGGCGGTGATGTGGTGTTTGGCGAGTGGTATGACGTGTTAAACCACTACTTTGCTAGGAGCAGAACGAGAGGTTTCAAATTCGATTCTCCCTCAGGAGGTCGATGCAGCACATCATCCCTGCAAGGTGGTTTAAATAAAGTTCCTTGGGGATGTCAACAGTGGTTGTTCTGCGAAATTGACTCACCCATGTTACAGAGTTTCCACCGCTGGCTCAGGTCTGCAACCAACTCAGGTCTGTAAACAACTTAGGGTTGTAAACAACTCAGGGTTGTAAACAACTCAGGGTTGTAAACAACTCAGGAGCATCGCACGTTGACGTTTTCATCATTTAAAATTGTACTCTCGAGCGACGTGACGTAAAACTTAGATCAAAAAGATGTGACCTTCGTTGGTCATGCAGCAACAGCGCGCGAATAACTTCCGATGTGCCAATGCCCATTTCGGCCACGCTAATTTGCGCGGCGATTTCACAATCAAGCGGCGCACCTTCGAATTTACAAAGGACACAACCGGCCCGTATTAACGATGCGACGTTGCTCCATCAGGGGCCACAGCGTTACATGTCGCAATGGTTGACATTGCAGGTCGGTCGCGTGCGTTGGAAAGAAACCAAAAATAAACGGATTAAGCCCCGTGCCTCCACCCCATAGACTATTACTGGGACGGCATTAGCTCTGTGATTGCGGCATCGTGAATGTCAAGGGTCGCCGCGTGCCACTCGGGTCTTATAAACAAGATATAATCAGTGTTTTATTCTGGGATAAATATCTCTCTCTCTCGACTGAAACCGTAGCTCGTTGATAATAGATTCTGCTCGTTTGTTAGTGTTTACAGATACACAGTGGCTTCCTAATGAGTATTCCAGAGGCTGCTAATTAGGAAGCTACTTGGAGCTATGCACTTTTAAATCTAGATTGAAAAGTCATTCCTTTAAAATCGCGTTTGATGTTTAGTTTGTTGTCCTTCGGATGAGCACGGTTGGCTACGTAGGGTGCAAAAGAAGTTCAACACACATACAGAAAGAGGGTGGATAACGTTTATTCCCACCACATGCATCATTGCATGACCACGGAATAGAGTTAACGTCTCCACAATCCGTGCTGCTCCATCAGAAAAAACATTGAAACCTCGAAAAAATGAATCTAATAGAAAGCTTTGTGAATGCCCGACTGCCCTTTCTTCATTGTCATATCTCATCATTAAGTTGCCACCAAATCGTGCATGGGTTTAAACTCGCCATCAAACGTACGTACGTACGTTGAACTTCTTTTGCACCGTACGTAGCCTACCTCGCTAATCGTGGAGCGCAAGGTCTGACATCGTGACGAGCAACACATAGCGATAACAACCCTAAAACACATCGGAGAGCCGTACAACACAACCAGGAAAAAGCCCGTGCAGTTGTACATAAACTCGTTGCAATTGAAAACCAGGTCAAATGACACGTGGCTGAAATCCAGATTCAAATATGAAATCTCAGCAACGCCAGCTCAGTGGTTTTGACCTGGTATCCGACTCCCAAGCAACCCAGTCAACTCTTGTTACCTCCGCTATCCTCTTCTGCAGACCGTCCAATCAAGTCTGTCAAGCTATACTTGTCGCCCACCTCGCTTCATTTGGCCACGCAAACGTTCGTTTTCCTTCGCCGACTCTTCCACACAACGCGCTTCATATCGTCACTTTTGATCAGCACGGTTGGCTACGTACGGTGCAAAAGAAGTTCAACGTGTACATGCATGACCATTAGTGCCGCGGAATGGGTGAAGCAGGCGATGGCTGTATGTGTGGCCGAACAGTTGTGTTAACAAAGCAAGCAATGTCGGCTGGTGACTCACATTGCCCAAGGGTGCAAACAATATCTACATTGCCTACGTTTTCTACTCGTCACGTGTAATGGTCATCACACCGGACTTGCAATCCAAAGGTCGCAGGTTCGATTGCATCTTCCGATGTGTCAATTGAAACAACGGAGGGAGTTTCCTCATATCCCATCTCGCAGCCCGATGCTTACAACACCTGGCAAGCCCGGTGGGTGGTCACCCAACCAAGAAATATCTATGCTCGCCTCTCCTTAGCATCTCAGGTATGGCGAGACCGCGTGCACTTAGGGTTATTCGGTCACAGGCAGGTACAGCGCAGGTCAATCAAGGTCAAAGATACACTTTCGTTGGCAACCTGCGATGCTGTCGCCGCTGACAGTCGCATTGCCACCGGGCGTGCAGGCGGTGCAACTGCACAACAGGCCACAGGCCGGAGGAGCCCAGGTGTTTGGCAATGAAGAGGCTAGGCCCATTTCATTCCTTGCACCAGGGTCGATGCCACCCGTGCTACGCCAAGCCCACCGAGACCCACTCCGTAAGTGGTGAGCCCCAGGAGGTGGTGCAAACCGGCCCAGGCACTGCTTATTCAAACAGATTTTCCCTCGAATATGTTGGTCTGGATAGCAGATACGTCAGTAGATTCAGAACAGTGGACTTGTTTTATTTATATATGGAGGCACGGTCGGGAGTTACGTTTGGATCTTGATCTGAAATCCGTTATTTATCATCTATGGACAAACAATCCATGAATTCCACCCCAAATCTCATCGCACACCTCTCGCACCCACCACCCACCGTCCACCTCCCCCCCCTCCTCCACACCGCCGCAGGAGCTGAACGCCGCGTTCCAGCCCTACAACATCACCTGGGAGCTGACGGTCAAGGACGTGGCCGACTCGTGGCTGCGGCGGCGGGTCGTGCTGGCGAACTGCGAGGCGAGCAAGATCGGCAACGGGGCGTGCGAAGTCGAGTGCAACCACACGCTCACGGGCTACGACGGCGGCGAGTGCCTGACGCAGCGGCCGCCCGCTTGCCGCTGGGGCGCCTCCAACGGGCGCTGCAACCCCGAGTGCAACACCGAAAACTACCGCTACGACAACGGCGACTGCTGCGACCCGGCCGTCACTGACGTTGCGCGGACGTGCTTCGACCCCGACTCGCCGCACAGGTGCATTGTGGGTTTTTTTTCTTTTTTTTGCGCCCGTTTACTTGGTTGTTTTACGAAATTTCAGTCTGCGGGTGTCTCATGTGAGTCGGCGGGTCCGTTGGAAACTCGGTTTAATTACAGGCGGCTGGATGCCTGCGTTCAAAGTCAGCACCTCGGCGGTGCTAGTTCACCCCTCTGACCTTTGAGCCACCCTCGCGAATATTTGTTTTGTGTGTGCCTGCCCATCCTGTGAATCGCCTAAGAAATTTTTTTTTTATTGGACCGGGTATGGCTCGCTGAGCTATAGAGCTCTTTTCAGGAGTGATCTGGCCACAAATGATCGCTCAACGAAGTGGCTTATCACGTGGAAATGTTTTGCAGTCAATTACCTTTAGCCAATGGTCCAAATATGGCCAGTTTGTACCACAGCAGGTGGCAAAAGTTTTCGCTAAATGTGTGATAACAAGTTCCCCGCAGTAGCTTCGCATGAAAAAAATATCCAAGAAGGGTACCATAGTATGTTTGATGAAGAATATAATTTAGAAAATAAAATAAAAACTCATAACATAAAATTAAACATCTATGGAATATGAAAACTAAATATGAAGCTTGTTTATAAAACATATAAAACATTTATTTTCGAAGCTTTTCTGCCCGTTGTGGACACTTCCACGGTTTTCTATGTATGGTGCGAAAAAAGTCCAACATACGAACAACATACATACCTACTTGCCCTTGGTAAACACTACCCGCGGTGACAACTGCCAATTGGTGGACACTCCCCAGGTCAGACGCTGCCCCCGGTTGCTACCGGTCGTAATTTACCATCCCAGTTGGTACCACCAAAAAAACACCCTTGTCTCGCCGGTTCATGGGAGAGCCGTGACCTCGTTGAACTCGCTGACCCCGTGGCACTGCGCTGGGTGAGGCTTCGTCACGGTGGGCGGGCCGGCCACGCGACTGGGACACAAACCTCCCTAGCCGTGTCACCTGCGCTCGTTGTCGGCGGGGGTCCCGCGACAGAATGTAATCGATCGAGTTGCATTTTCATCAGTGTGATGACCATATCCTACAGTATATATATTATTACGAAAAATGTTTAATATTACCAAGTAAAGCCCACTGAGCTATGTAGCTCTTTTCCAGAGGCGACCTGGCAACACGTGATAGCCTAACGAAGCGGCTTATCATCACGTGGAAATGTACGGCAGCCAAATAACATGAACGCGCGTTCACTCGAAATGTGGAGGGAAAAACCGGAGTACCCGGAGAAAAAATCCGCGCGACCACGGGCAAACTGCAAAGATACAGCCGTCAGTGTCAGGATCGAACCCATGCGATCCTGTATACCAGGCGAAGCAGATAAGATCTCGCCACTGGCCATACGTTTGTTATACTGCAAGATTTTCTTTTTTAAAGTAAAGTTGCCCCCCCCCCGCACTCCTTTAACTTTTCTTCCTCCTCCCCTTGCCTTACCTTCACAATGTAGCAAAAAAATCCCCTCTACGTTCCCACTGCTCACAGTCCCTACACGAGGTGGGGCAGCGAGTCCAAGCACATGGCCTTCACAGAGCCCAGGAGCACCGAGTCAAGACTTCGGTTGTCCACGGAATTTCTGTTCCCCCCCCCTTCCCCCGAGCCTTATTATGAATGTTCGTGCCTTTTACCGGGCTCTTGTAATTTTTTTAAAGGCAAAGGTGCAGCCCTGCAATTGCTTGTTCACACCTTTCTCTGAGAGCCCAGTGGGCCCCGCCCGCCCCCCCCCCGAGGGGGGGTGGGGGGGGGGTCCACACTGGCTGGATGCCGTGGAAGAGTTGGTTGTACCCACACCTTACCCCCCCCTCAGTAATTGGCGTGGTGAAGTATGGTCAAACAACCTTTCCCCCAAACTCTTTGGTTCTTTCGGTAAAGTCACGTAGATAAAAAAATGAAAATTAGCTATAAAAATAAAATAAAAATAAAACTTCAAATCTAGAATAAACCTTCCCCCCCTCCCCGCTACGCCTATAACCAATACAGCGCGTGTATGAGGCTTTCATCCAGCGGTGGATTTACAGCTATGAAGGCAAAGGGGCAGCACCGCAATGTCTTGCTCACGCCACCGCTGACGCAAGGGCCTCCACTAGAGGAAGCTGTGGAGAGCCCCTCGACAGGGTATTTGTACCTCCTCTTCCTTGACGGTGATGCCGGCCTGGCGTCTCGGGAGGAGGTGGTGAGAAAACGCGCGCGCCCAAAGTGGGATTGACAAAATCGCTAAGGAGTTGCCGTCATCCCAGTAAGCGACGAAACCAAGAAATCAAAAACGCAGACATCTCGGCAGCTGCGACAAGGCACGGCACACACGCGGCTTGTTCTGCCTTGCTTTCGAGGTTCACATTACTAACGTGGCAGCCGCCGATTGGCAAAAAGGTTCTCATTGAGCACATCCCGCGTAATTACTCCACTCGCGGCCATTACTTTAGAAATTGGCCTCAGCTCTCAAAAGTTAATCCACCGCCACCCCCATCCCCCCGGCCGAAAGGAGGCATTCACTCAGTGATGCCGCTCGCTGTTATTGCGATGGGTCGGCCGTAGCTGTTGGCCAAAGAAGTTTTCCGAAGGTGCGCCGTCGCTGTACGGAGCTCAATACAAGCTCGATCAACGTCTCGGCACGTGCGTCCGAGTTGCCATCACAATAAACAAAGTTAAAGAGTTACGGGAATTACAAAGAAAAACGACAACCGGCACGTATTTCTCGTTGTCCGTGTGTGTGTGCGTGTACCGCGTGTTTCGAGAGTCACAATATTTATCTGTGAGCAAACGATCCAGTTGTCGGGGCAAACAAACATCGTGTGCTTAGTTTTTGAGGTTATTATGGATAGGCATACCTTTGTTCTCTTGTGGTAGTGCCTAGTCAGCTTCGCAGCGTTCCGAGTGAGAAATTCAGCCCTGCTCAGAGATATTCCCAACATCTATCTCAGCATTCTCATCTCTGTCCTTTCAAGCGCTCCTTTTTCTCTCCTCTTCCTTCCCGAGCGCCCGCATCGCCGCTGTTTCTCCTTTTGTGTGTCTGTCTCGCCGTTGCAATGAAATGAAAGTTGACCTTTTCGCAACCCATTGGCACCCGCGGTCTTTTCTCGGAGTGCATAGCTTCAGCGGCATTGCTTCGATGCGAGAAAACTCTGGACCGGTTTCAACACACGGTGTGTCTCATCAGCAGAGTCAGGCTTGCTGGAATCAATGTTGGGGGGGAACTGCCAGATGTTATAGGCAAGGGCCCTCTCTTTCAGATATGGGTCCGAGTTCGACGCGATATAATTTTATACATAACACAAAGTAAGCATGAGCTGCATTGATTCACGGGCACCTTTGGGGGTCCCCGTCCTGATACGCGCGAGACGGGGGATCGTCGCTCGGGTGGGGGGCGATCTCCCGGAGGGTTGAAATAGTGTCGGCCAACGTAATAAAGGACGCGTCGCTCCGTGGCCCCGCGCGTTGCTTAAGATCGCCTCTGCGCCCTATTAATCCCAGACAGCTCGTGGCATCGACGTCTCCCCCGGCGCCCCTTAAGCACCGGGTGCGACGAGACCACGAGGCAGCAAGGGGTGGAGGGGTGGGACGCATGATGAAAGATGCGAACGCACGATGTTTGATATCACAGCCTCTGTAATTACTTTACTTTACAATGTGATGTGTTTAACCTCCCCAGACTACTATTTAGGGGAAGGCGATTAGACCGTTTGCCACATTGCAGATGTGGGGTTGAGGTTGCGTCATTTGTGCTCTGTGTTTTTTTCGTTTATTTTAGTAATGCGCTATTTTAACTCACGGGACACGACTAATGTCTATACTTTTTTTTAGCGTTCAAAAATAAAATTATACGCCGCCTGCAATGTGAACGAGTACCGTACATTTTTTTGGCTTTACAATTTTTCCAAATTGCTTCCTACATTTTTCCAGCTCGTAAAAAAAAAAAACATTGACAACCAACACACTGAGCATTATTTTGGGCGTTAAAATAAATTAGCAGGTCGATGACTTGTTCCGAGCGGACTCGTGAACGTAACATTTGTTGACGAATTTTTATTTGGGTTTATTTACGCGGTTTGCCGCTAAACAACATTGACCGTATTTGTCCGACGTGTTAAAAATAGACGTTTTATTGCCACGTTGCTCAGAATTAAACCAAATCAAGTTTTCCGGCGACCGAGGTAAATGGGTTGTTTGATTTAACGGTGCAGGAAAATTTAATATCAAGATTTAATTTAAATGCTTGCCCCCCCAAATGGTGGATCATAGAACACGGCACGGCCGTCTGTAATGAAACAGAAATCCACCTTCACGAATATTTATCACCGTCTAACGAAAGACATGCGAGGAGGATTTGCAGAATGCGTCCGTTAGGCGTGTATCTTATTTTATTATTAGATGATAAACCAATTGGCAATGAGTAAAAGGAAGAAAACAAATCCCGAACATATTCGTCAATAACACGGCCTTAAAAGCAAATATATATGCGTAATCGCTGGCGGTTTGGGAAATGTCTATTTTTGTTGTGTGTGCTACGTGGAAGGACCATTGCTTGGAATATTGCCAATACATGTTTCCTTTTTTCTAAGGTAGTGTTATTGGTAAATGTGTTTAGTTTTTGTATTCCTGCCTGGGTGCAATTGGCAAAGCAGCAGCAGCATCGCCAAGTGATTCGCCAATAAGCAATGTTAGCTTGCTTAGTTTCAGACCAACTCTCACCCTAAAGGAAAATATTTATGATCCGCCTGTTGTTGGGTCATTCTCTTCACCCGTTCTCTTGCTCAAATAAAACACGATTCTACGATTGTGTGTGAAAGGTACTGTTTAAAATGTAGTGACGATGATTATTACGATGACAAATCGCAGACATTATAGCCTTGCTGTCCGTCGAAGCCTCTAGTCCACCCTTCTCTCAGTGAGAGGTTACTTATTCTTCTCTGCTACCGCCATGGTCTGGAACTCCCTTCCCTCAGCTGCTCATGCTGTTGAATCCCCGCCTCTGTTCAGGTCCGGGATACAAAGGCCACCTACCTTGATTCCTCTGCACGCGATTTTGGACGATTTTTGACCCCCCCCTCCCCCGTCATCACACGGCGTCACAAAAAGTCAGACCCCCCCCCCCCAAGCTCTTGCCTCCCCCCCCCCCCCAAAACCATATTTCCATTTTGAAAATTAAACGTGCTTCAAATCTCTTTAAACTATTGGAATTGTAGTGCGTATTTAATGTGGCGCTGCACTCTGATGTTGTAGGAGAAAACATGTATTAAAAAGTCTATTTAATTAAGTAGAACGTGTTGTCTATATGTATTTAAAGTTGCGCATTTTGATGTGACGTTACATTTCTCAAAGCCTCCCCCCCCCCTCGTCACACATCGTCACAAATGTCCTCCCCCCCTCCCCCCAGGTGCGTGACGTCATTTATGGACGGCTCCGATGATTGATTGACTCTCGACAAAATATTATACACAATGTGTCCAGCAGATGCTCGATCTTACAGGGGGCGGAGAGCATTGGTGAGGCGGCGATAACGGCTACAGCCGTGACGACGTCTGTAAAAAAAAGAGCTTAATAGCTCATCAAAATCCTCCAGAATAAATACATATTCAGACTTTGATTCATCTTGTTGCTGATAAAGCATGCAACAGTGGATGTATAGTACGCATGAACTTCTTTCGCACCGTATGTAGCCAACCGTGCTAATTAGAGTTGCGGGTAGGCGGGGAAGGACAAACAAAAGACAAAAAGCAGTGCTAAAGAAATGAGTTTTCAATCTAAGATACAAAAAAAATTAAAAAGTGCTTCATATGCTGATCTCGGTGGCTCGCCGATTCGCAGGGCCTACCTCAGCGTTCAAGACCTCAAGGAGACCCTGAGGCTGGACGGAGCGACGCACCTCAACGTCTACTTCCCCACGTCGCTGGGCGACGTGCTGGCGGGGGTGGCCATGTGGCCCTGGGAGAAGGATGCCCTCACGCACCTGGGTGAGCAGTGAGCAAGTGAGCGGTGGGGTGGGTGCGGTGGCTGGGTGGGAGCGGTGGGAGGTGCAGATTTCACTCTGCAGAAGGTGTAGGAAGAAAAGCAGTCGGGGGAATCCGGCATTTCTGCTGGTATAAGGTAGGGATGTCGCATCAATCTGGAAAAATTGGGCCTAGATAAGAGATCCCAGATGGTCCATTTATCTACTTAACGTCTCGCCACCGTGACACCCCCACGGTGTTAACTACCTCGCCTGGTATCCAAGAGGTTGTGGGTTCAATACCGACTCTGACGCCTGTTATATATTTGGAGTTTGCATTTTATCCCCGTGGTTGCGTGGATTTTTATCCGGGTCCTCCGGTTTTTCCCAACACATTTAAGAAACATGCATTTTGTAGTATAGACATTGCCGCGTGATAAGCCACTTCGTTGAACTATCATTCGTGGCCAGGTCACTTCTGAGAAAGAGCTGTATAGCTCAGTGGGCGTTACTCGATAAAATTAAAATAGTTTAGTTTAGTTCATATTGATCCTTAACCCTGACCCATATAATAATTTAGAGGTCCGGGGGGGACAGTCGACAAGATTCACACTTTCTGTCATCATCGACGAGCACCTCCCTCCCTCCCTCCCCTCCTCTCCCTCCCCTCCCCTCCCTCCCCTCCCTCCCTCCCTCCTTCCCACGGCAGGCGGCATGGCGCTCAACCCGACGTACTACGGCAAGCCGGGCCACACGCACACCATGATCCACGAGATCGGCCACGCGCTCGGCCTGTACCACGTCTTCCGCGGCGTGTCGGAGGTGGAGCACTGCGGGGACCCGTGCCTCGAGGTGGAGCCGTCGTTCGAGACCGGCGACCTCTGCGAGGACACGGCGCCCGTGCCGCGCCACAAGGGCTGCGGGGACGCCGAGGTCGACAGCAAGGACATGTGCGGAGCGAGGCGCTTCTACGACGCCCCCTTCCACAACTACATGAGCTACGCCGGTGCGTCGCGCGACCGCGTGCTAGGCGCAGCTGGGCCGGCGGTGGCTGTGCGCAGCTGTGATCGCGGGTCCGGTGGTCGTCGTAACGAATCCCGTTGCGACTGGGGATGCCCCTACCCTGGCTTGCCAGGAGAAGGCGGGAACACCAAAATGTGGACCTCACCCGTTTCACCTTTGTGGGACAGAGCTTGGCCCGCTCGCACGTGCGGGGCTTTAGCCACGTGCTCCGGCTTCCTCCCACATGTATAAACACCCATCAATTGGCCCGGTATAAACTCAATAAAGAGAGGATCGCATAGCTTGATGATGAACTTGGCACTGGCTCATTGCGTGGCCGCCTTTCCCGCTCGTCTGTGGTTCCTCATGCCTCCGAGTCATTCTCGGTCATTCGAGACTGAGCGTATACTGCATGGCGAATGGAATGGGGTCTGAGAGCTCGTCTCCTAAGGAGATAGAGCGGTGAAATTAGCCAATCAGACTGTGTGCTGGTGCTGGGTGGATTTTGACATTGTAGGATCGTGAGATGGCGGTGGCTTAGAGACCCCTGCATCCAGCAGTGTATTGCCCACGGCTGCTGATGATGATGATGATGATGATTTTTTCATAGTATTACTTTTACGTCTCTTCAGGAAGAGTGTTTTTTTCTTCCCCCAATGAGGATTCCTTCTTGGCTCAAAGCAGGCACTTCTAATGCTGGCAAA
Source organism: Entosphenus tridentatus (assembly GCA_014621495.2). Classification (NCBI taxonomy): domain Eukaryota; kingdom Metazoa; phylum Chordata; class Hyperoartia; order Petromyzontiformes; family Petromyzontidae; genus Entosphenus; species Entosphenus tridentatus. The sequence goes on from CM025656.2 coordinate 4,136,430, forward strand.
TATAAAGGGTAAAATAGTGTAATTTTTTTCACAAGTAGACATTTAAAAAATACTTTGGAATCTGGGCTACGTTTGTACGTGTTTATTATCGTTCACGTTTTTTGTGAAGTTCCATCAGAATAGGGTAGCTTTACATTATTATGCAAAGGTGACCGTTTTGGAAAATTTCTGTTGGGTGGTGGCGGTTTGTGCCTCTGGATTTAGGAGGTGGCAAATTTCATCTTGAACTTTCTAGATGCACATACAATCGTAATGTGGTCGCAACTGTAATTGTAGTGATACACGGGAGTTGGGATCTCACGCCAGCTCTGGCAGCTGCATGGATTCCTGTCTGATGGGGGGAAGCGCTGACAGAGGTCCAACTGCCAATGCATTCCAAAAATTCCACCGTAAATAAACAAATGAATCACGACCTTTATTTTTAATGTTATTTTTTAAGGGAGACCTTAGCCCATCACCCACTAACGGGGTCGACAGCACTGCATACAAATTAAATACAGGGTCAAATTATTATCAACATTGTCAGCCATGATCATTCCACTGCTGGATGAAGGACCTCCCCAAGCTGCGGGTCCACCTATCACGCCTGTGCGATGTAACAACGAGATCAAATGAAATTAATTACTAAATGCAGACAAACATTTAGGGGCCGTCCATAAATGACGTCAAGCACCTAGGGGGGGGGGGAGTGGTTTCATTTATGGACGGCC